>OY856392.1:5322074-5682074 GCA_963693495.1 Malacosoma neustria | reverse complement strand
TCCTTGTTACATCAGCTATCTGCCAGTGAAAGTCCCGTCAAAATCAGTCCAGTCATTTCAGAGATTAGGCGGAACAAACAGACAGACAAAAATTGTAAAAAATGTTGTTTTGGTATGTATATGTACCGTGTATACCAAATGCACTTAGTAAAAAGCGGTTATTTTAATATTACAAACAGACCCTCTAATTTTATTTATTTGTATAGATATGTATAGATATTATTGTAAAGTTTCATTAAAATCCATTCAGTAGTTTTTGCATGAAAGAGTAACAAACCTACATTCTTACAAACTTTCGCGTTTATAATATTAGTAGTATATGTTATTCTGATGTATAAGCTATATTATTGTAAAGTTTCATTAAAATCCATTTAGTAGTTTTTGCATGAAAATTTCGCGTTTATATGTATTTAACATTAGTAGGATTACGATAACTTATTAGAGCATTTCTCAAATTTTTTGACCATAGCCACTATGTCGATGTCCCATGTTTTGGTCTTTGATTTTTTTTTTACTACGATAATATAAATAACATACATGACTGTCATAACTTCATTAATATTACTTAATTATCAGAGAAAATATCATAACAATAAATAAACTACACTAACTACAATAAATAATTAATAATCTAAAAACCAAAATTTTCATTGTATGGAAAATACGTTGTCCCATTGGGACCGCAGTGATTTTGAACTCATTTATTTCATTACATTCTAAGAAACTGAAATGTTATGTAGTCTTAAAACACTACTTAGAGTATTTGAATACATGTTTTATTTAGTATATAGTGAAATACGTCGTAAGTTAATCAGTTTTTGGAAAATAATATTGTCCCATAAAAACTTCCAAAACGGAATTCAGATTTTGTTACCGATTTTAGTATCGAAAAAATTTTTAACCTATTAATTTAGTTAGTGTTTTTTCTTTTGAGAACACTATTAAGGACATTTCACATTGCCATTTTCTTGTGATGCCATTTCGGTGTCGACAACAGCCGCGACTTAACGTTGTACCCTGCACTGCGACGAATTCGTTCCGGATTTTGTTATATTGTGTGAAGGTAAGTTGAAGATAAATATTCTTGTTAAAATTGATAAATAGTTAATTTTATGGACTACAATTTGATGTAAAATACTGTTTTAACTATTGAGTTTTAAAGAATATGAATTTTAGTGAAATTCTGTACCCGTCATTTCGTTACTTCTGTTTTTGTTACTTTCGCGTGGTAACGTATAACCAGAACGAGGGGTAACAAAAAAGGAGTTTTTAAAGCTAAGTACACATCTCACAAAATTGCCATTAAAGTAGGTAGGTATATATTCGTTTAACCTCATTTTCCATAATGTTATATTTTGTTATGTTTATATTGCTAAATTTGAAAATTATAACACAGGATTAAACTAAATAATAACGATCACTTAAATAACAATATAAATTACAAAATAAAAACGGTTACGTATATCAGCTGACCGAAGCACTAAAGTATTTTATTTTTCAAATAGATTTTTAATGTATTGCATTGTATTGTAAAAAATAAGGTGATAATTAACTGAAGGACCCTGTTAATATTTTTTTTTATTGCTGTAGGACAGCAGACAGGCTGACGGCCCTCTTAGAATTTAGCAGTTACCCTCGCCTATGGGTGTTTGCAACGCCATGGCATCGCGAACACGTTGCTGTCCCATAAGGGCATACTTAAGACCAAAGGTGGTCGCCATCCAGACGGGCTTGGGGCCCTACCACGTAGCTAGGGTGGGTTGTTTTGTCGCTTTTTACGACAGGCCGATCCCGGCCGCAGAGGTTAGTATTCTTTCTCCGCCCCTGCACGGATAAAAAATTAATTCATGCATGTAATAAAGTACGGTAATGGGTCCGACATTTGCTTTTTTATGTTTGTTTAACATCATCTGCCTGAGCTTCAACAATAGGATCATAGGTACTTTAAGTTTCGAGTTAGATGAGTATTAAAGATAGTCCATTGTGATCCGCAGTTGACATGATGATTGTGTTTAGTATAACATGTTTAGTTCTTTGTTTGTTAACTAGCAAATAGTATTAAACGAGTAATGAGAGTTTAAAAATAATAATCAAATTTCTCCTGAAAACATTTGCGAACCCTTTGCTAGCGTCTGTAACTATGCAACGAACGTGAATTGGCGTGTTTTAAGTTTATCATCTGTTAAAACATATGTTCATTGTTCATCCAAAAAGTCGGATTTTTTAATTTTGTTAGATAACACCTTTGTCCACTTAACCCCTCTATAAGTTTTCGTGAGATTAAAAAATATGTTTTGTTCTTTATTTTTTATTATATTGATTATATAGCTCTGCAAGGGCGTTGTTTTATACGTATTATAAGTATAGGAATAATTTAGTTTTCGTGAGATTAAAAAAAATCTTGTGTTGTATAAATCATTAAAAATGTTGATTTTAGCCAAAGAAAATTAAGACTGTATGAAGACTCAACTGATTAATTAGAAGATATAAGTTGTACATAATAATATTCACAATAAATTTTTATATTTTGTTTTGATTTTACTTAATTTGTTTTCATTTTATGATAGTGTCAAGTGTGTGTATGCTAAGCCTTACATTTCCAATTTTGTTACCCAAGCTTCTTGTTTTGATACTGTCCCAAAATTATGCTGATAATTATGATGGATATTTCTTTTTCTTTAAATTGAAACGTTATAATCAATCATTTAAAACAATTTCATGATAAATATTATTATTATAAATAGGAAATATAGCATCCTTCTTTTTCTATCATTTAAGAAAACTAAACATTTTGATCAGAAAGTGTTCAAAAGGTAACAAAAAATACTCAGTACTGCTAAAACAATTTAATTTATTATATTTTTCGCAATTTTTACTTTATCAAGATGTTGCTTAATTTATGATCTATATAGAAAAACATAAATTTATAATACAGTCTGCGTGTTTCTTTATTGTTTTCACTCATTTCCAAGTAACAAAATAAGAACTTTTATTTCGTCCTTAACTAATATTTTACTGGTTTTTTGTATCAAAACTCTATTTAAACAAAAAACAAATCAGAAATTCAGAATCTGTCTAGATTTAGCTTGCTGTATTTAACATAATATGTCCTAAATATACATATTATATTTTAAGACGATTTTTAAAATTGCGGTCAAAAATTTTGAGAAATGCTCATTAATTCTGTATTTCGCGTAAGAAATATAAATAGCGTGTCGTATTCATACGATCATTTTCTAGACGCTGATCTCTAGAAAATTTGGAATCTAGATTCCAAATTTTCTTGAATCCTATCGGCGCGCTTTATATACCCGCGCAGGCGAGTAGAATCTACAATGTCCAGCCTAAGTTGAACCCTATTTCATATGATTGATGATATAAATCTGAGGTCAACTTAAATTGTAAATTAAAATTTCGGAAACTTATCATTTTTAACAAAACTATTTTTTTTAAAATAAAAATAGCCCATGTTACTCCCTGATATATCAGCTATCTGCCAGTGAAAGTCCCGTCAAAATTGGTGCAGCCATTTCAGAGATTAGCCGGAACAAACAGACAGACAGACAGACATACAAAAATGGTAAAAAATGTTGTTTTGGTATATGTAGCGTGTATACGTCCGAATGCACTTAGTAAAAAGCGGTTATTTTAATATTACAAACAGACCCTCCCATTTTATTTATTTGTATAGATTGTACATAAATCTATAATTTCCAGATAAACGTCGCA
This sequence comes from Malacosoma neustria, assembly GCA_963693495.1. Lineage (NCBI taxonomy): Eukaryota > Metazoa > Arthropoda > Insecta > Lepidoptera > Lasiocampidae > Malacosoma > Malacosoma neustria. The sequence goes on along the minus strand of OY856392.1, from coordinate 5,678,345 downwards.
GTGCCTCGCGATTCCGTACAGAAGCTGGTCAGCGAAGAATGAGGTCTCTGGCCACCAGAAGGGAGAAATTGAAGAGTCAGGGTTTAAGAAGTCACCTTCAGCACACAAAACATAATCTGGACTATCAAGAATGATGCTCCCCGTGAACTCATATATCGTCGGCTTGCGTTATGGGTATTAGACAACTGATATATTATGTACTATATTACTACTTATATAGTTTTATTTTGTAAATAAATACATATTATACATAAACACACTGATGCGAGACGGAAATCGAACCCGTGACCTCCGCAAGCGTACCGGAGTGCGTTATCCATTACGCCACAGAGGTCGTCATTCTGATAATTAAGCCGACGATATACTATTTCATGTCGCATTCCGAAAAGGTGGTTAACAAACTAATATTAATAAGTTCGTAAAAATAAAAACAGAAAACTAGTGTAAAAAATGTGTAATAATTTTTGATAATTTTAAAATAGAAACGGATGTAGTAATGAAATAATTCATTTTATAGTTAAATAAATGTTGGTTGATTTTCTGGTTTTTATTATATAAACTCATTGTCGTTAAGTATATACCTACATGCCCCTTACGTTATACGGGATTCCGAATGTTTGGTTTAAAAAAAACACATTTATTAGATTGATTTAGTATTGTATGAATGAACTTAAAATTAAAATAAAGATTTATAAAGGATTTAGTACTTGATTATGTATTGTATATGTGGAACAAGTATTCCCATCCCAAACTTCACAGAAATCGGCCACCCGAAGACGACAGGCCGATGTCGACAGCAGATTGTCTAGATCTAGGCAAACGTGGTTATAAGACTACGCCGTATATGCAATAACTATACATTTACGTGTAGGTATAATTGTATATATGTAGTACGTCTATAATATGGCGCTATGTAGGTCTTCAAGCTCGTCTTGATAGTAACTCCAGGTCTCTAAAGACGCCGCCATAATATAACCTTGTTGTGTTTCGACATAAGTGACCGAGGTTTCAGTTTTCTAACGTGAACGGCAGCGGTACCCCTGGCGTGATAAATATCCATTGGCGACGGTATTAAGTGAGCCGTCAGCCTGTCTGCTGTGGAGATAACATGTGCCCACATAATGGATTTGACCAGGAAGAAGAGAAAACACACTAAACGAAGGTACCATAATATGCTATTTTATTATGTTAAGGATGTAAATTACTATTTCGCTTGTTAGATGTTTTACCCTGTTCAAAGTTGACGAAGTTATGGTACACACCTGTAATTTCCGTTTTAGGTTAATAATGAAATGGCATGAATGATTCAGTTATTTTATCGTTATACCAGTCAAATAAGATTAAATTATTGATAAAATATATTAAATGAACAATAGAATCTTATCACTGTGTAATAATTTATTACTATTAAATAAATCTGTTCTTAATTGTCAGCAAAAAAATAAACAACCTTATTTTTAATCAAAAAGTATACCATCCGATTAAAAAATTTGAGAAAAACTTATCGATGAAAAAACATTTTTTGGAGAATTAATAGTTTTGGAGCTTTCTCCAGAAAACCCCAGGAACAAAAGTGGGGATTATAGATTATCTTAACGATTATTGCGGCAGTACACAGATATGTATACTTCATTTATTTATTGAAGAATATTTTATCTTTATTTGATAATATTTAGGTACTTTTTACACACTGATAACCGTGGACATGTTGTTATGTATTACTTTTCTTAATTCTTAAAGATTTGCACACACGAATAGAGTATATTCTTTGTATTTCTTATTATTTTAATATTTATTGTTATTTAAAAGTCTAGTTTTTCAATATGTGGGTCGCGATCCCTAAGGATCGCCTAAGAGAATCGCGAAGACTTACTCGGTGGGTCACCGGCAAAAGGAAAAGCTCTCGCCTGCGATGATAATGCGGTGTGGCAACGCCGCGAAGTTAGGTCCGCGCAAACTGGCGTCCAAATCAAAGCCGCAAGCAGCCTTACCAACTTACCTCGTACTTACTTTCAAAGCTGTCGGGGCTTCTTACAGAAAGTAGGTCTTAATAATGAATATAGGTACCAAAATAGAGAAAATTATAAACTTAGTCTTATTACGTACTAAATTTTTGTCTCTCCATGGCCCAAAGGGATCGCCAGAATTTTTCAACCCTTAAAGGGGTCGCGTATTCAAAAAGATTGAAAAACACTGGTCTAAAATAAAAACAGCTCATAGCCCATTGTTGGGCTCGGGGCTCCCCCTAGAGCTGTAGTCAGCAAATCGTGTCTCGCGAACACAATGCGCCTCTTTGAACCCTCGGCTACCTCTTCCGCTAAATTTAGTCCAGCCACGGAATATTACTTACTATCTATAATTATTTCTGTAATAATATTTTCTACTAAAGCAAAGCATTTCGTCGTTGTCAAACCAATGTCTACTATGTGCAAAAAGTTGAACATTGAGATATGGAGTAAAAACATTATCATGTAAAATTTTATAAGAAAATTTCTTTTAAAGTGATTTATATTCAAGTAATATAATCACTAGAATCATATAGCGGTTTTATATAAAGTTTTGGTGGCAAACTAGTCATAATAGTCAAAATGGTGAAATTTCACAAAAAATCACATATCAGATATTGGTTTGACAACGACGAGATATTAAAATGTCTGAATAATTTCAATAGTGTATTATCTATATCTGGCTCTTTTGGATTACAACGTTGTTGACCACTGCTTTAGAGGAATGGGCACATTCAAGCACCTGTCATGTTTATCCACTGCGGATTGACGTATTACAGTACAGGTGATCTCAGTGTGCAGGTTTCCTAACCTTCAGTCGGTACGTTATAATTTCGTTATGCATTTTAGGTAACAAAAATCCTAAGCGATGCGTGTCATCATGGGAATCAAACCTATTCCAAAGTGTAGCATTCCCTGTTCAATTGAGCAACTTATGACATAGAATATTGACATTATAAATAAGATTTTAGACTTTCATTTTGATATTTTGTAAGTTTAACTGTAAGTTTAACAATAAACTGAATTGGAAAAATCAAATTGCCGAATTAAGTAAGAAAATAAGTAAATCATCTTATGCATTATATAAACTAGCACAACATGTCAACCTAAAAGCCTTATTGACAGCCTACTATGTACTTCTCGAGTCTGTGTTATGGTATGGAATAATATTTTAGGGAAATTCGACTAATGTGAACATGACCTTTTTGATGCAAAAACGTTGTATACGAGCAATGTTTAAATTAGGTAGAACTGAGAGTTGTAAACCATTTTTTGTGAAGCACAATATTCTAACGCTTCCATCGTTATATATTATGGAAGTAGCAATGTTTGTACGGCATAACCCACATCTATTCGAACGCATGTCAGATAGGTTAATACGAAACCGGAGGGATAATGATCGGCTTTGTGCGGTGAGTTGCAATACAGCACTGTTGCGTAAGAGTATTATATCTATGGCACCAAAAATGTATAATAAAATCCCTAAAAATATAAAATTACTGAATATAACCTCATTTAAAATACAATTAATTTTTTTTTAATAAATAAGTGCTATTATAGCGTAAAAGATTACATAAATGATATTATTTCTAATTAAATTTACATGTAAATTAATGTCTACAATGCGGAAATATAAATCATAATTGGCAATTATTAATAATCAATAAACAAAAAATAAAATAATACTTTAATAATGTTATAATTTAATTTAAAATATGTAAGTGCTCATGTATTCATGTCGACATAATTTTGTATTATTATCAATATTTATATGTATACACATTATAAGATATATATTTTAGTCATGGTATTATTTAAGGGTCCTTTGTTCTTTTATTTTGATTTTTTGTTTCTTAACGGTTTCACAAATCATAATTCATATGTTATGTATTTTTGTTTTCATGTTTAGTTGCTATTATTGCTTAGATATCTGATAAAAATTGTGATCATATAGGGCAGCAGAAAAGGCCTACTCATTTAAATTTTGCACGCCAAACTTGGCATAACATGTCGGCTAATTACTATAATTTTCTAACCAAATGCAATGTAGTATATCAAACATTGTATTGTAAACATGTTTAGCAAATAAAATAATTATTATTATTATTTATTTCTAAAATAATATTTAGGTATAAAAGATTCAGTTTTTTCCAAGTATGAAATAAATCCTTTTTGCTGTCTAATGTTTACAATCAGATATTGTGCATGACAAGTGACAACTTTGTATACAATAATAACGCAGTAAGTTAGTCATATGCTCCAAGTCCAAAGGGATATTCCCTTTCCCCCACTATGTTCGTATGTGACGGGCTTTATAGTCCATTTCCATTGTACCGCACGAATTGACTATTGAAGGCTGCCTTAGTGGCCACGAAGTGGCAAGTGGCATGGTTATGTCTGTTGGTCTAATCTCCATGAAGGGCAATTATTATTGCCCTATAGCTATATTTAGCTTGACCATCTAGTGGTTAATTGTAGCTGCAAAGCTTGCATTTTGGACTACAGGGTCCGGGGAGTATTATTTCTTTGCAAAAAATCGGTTTATATACAGTTTGGAAGGTTTGGCAAGGAAAATGTGGGAGATATATAATTACAATTATTATTCGTATTTTATAATAAGAATATTTATTATACTATTTTTTTATATTTATTAAAACTAATCTCATACGTCTTTTATCGATTTATATTGATATCGACGGATTCTCCACCACTATGTAGAACTGAATCCCATATATAACTTAAATACCCCAGGATTCAAAATACGTAAAAAAATTATATATTTTAAATTTAAAGACTATGTACCGGATCGCTACAAATGAGAAGTATTCACATTATCAAAATACGAAAATATTGTTAGAATTGTGTCCATACATTGATAAATTGTGATTAAATTTAACCCCCATGATAATTATTATTTATTTATGCACGTTATTTCCTCTATAGAGCATGGGAACGTTCAAGATATATAACTGTTAATCGTTATTATTATGTAAAATCAATTTATTAATACTAAACTTGTGATCTGATCAGTAACTTTTTTTTTTGGTCTCGAGGAAAAACCTCTCTTGACGGGTTCCCCCGGCCCGGGGGGACCGAGGGATATGTGGGACTCCGGGAAAGATGTTCGACCATCCGACTACCCACTAAAAAACCCCGCTGTTCTCCTATCGCCTACGCCCGGGCCCACGGATGCCGGCCTGCCGATCTCGTGGCCCGGGCCGGCGCCGGCCCGCCCTTTGTCTTAAGGCGGGCCCCTTCTAAATTGTTGGCGCCGGGGGTCAGGATTTCGTCCCCCGGCGCTCTCCTGAATCAACAGTTGAGGGGGGCGGCAGAACAGCACACAGCCCTCTCCCTCGCGGCAATAGTGCGGGCGGCGGGTCCTCCCCCGAGGGGCCGCCCGCGGCCGCTTTTTACGGCGGCCGGAGGTCGTTACTGAGCCTCCGGCGCCGCCGGCGTGGCCTGCGTTGGCGGGAGGGGAGTGTGGTGGTCGACTCCCGCTCCCGCTCTGCCGCCTCCTTTGCGGACATGACTGCCTCGCAGAAGGAGGCGACAGCCGTCCATCCAGGATCACCCCCGACCATGGACAGAACCAGGGCTGGGAGCGACAGGTCCGCGCCGATTTGGGCGACGAGGGCGCGGCGCTCCTCGCGCCACGCAGGGCATCTGATCAGTAACTTGTGTTAACATATGTTAAGCAAATTTATTGTCATAATTTTCTAATAAATCTGTTATTCCGATAAACAATATCGTGCGAAGTCATTGTAAACGCACTGGTGTATATTTAAATCGGCATCTACTTAATGCTGTCTGCGCTCTCTCGCGTTGTCAGGCGTTTGGCAAACACGTGTATATCGCGCAAATACAATGAAAGCATTCTATTTTATATTATTTTCCTGTTTACTAAAGTTTTCTGTGCAGGTTAGTACTGTCAAATTATTTGTTAGTAAAAATCTATATATTTCCTAATAATAAATATTTTAAAATAAATATATGCTTTGTTTGTGTTAGCATATCTTATTTGAGCCGCGTCCGTATCGCCGTCGAGCGGTCTATGAAATATAGGTCAATACCTTGGACTGGTACTCGACGGGCGATGGGACTTTGCGGACAATGGCCCTTTACGGGGTCCCCATATGGGTGAATGACCTGACGGCCAAAACGACGGCGCTGCTACTTGCAATCATGGGACCTTGGGGCTCGTGTTCTGGCGCTGCTATACCAGTGGCGCCGGGATGCGGTCAAGCGCGGCTCTCGCTCCCCGTCTCGTGAAGTAAAACGAGCGGAGGTGTGCGACGACGTGCTCATGGTGGAGTGGAAAGAGCGCCTCGTGTACCCAGCACGGGCCTGGCCACCATCGAGGCTGTGAGGCCCGTCCTGGCCGAATGGATAGGAAGTCGCCATGGTGCCCTGACCTTTCACCTGACGCAATTCCTCTCGGGGCACGGTTGCTTCGGGAGGTACCTGTGTCGCATAGGGCGAGAGGCGACGTCAAGGTGCCACCATTGTAGCGCGGGCAACGTGGAGGACACGGTGACCCACATTATCGCCGTGTGCCTTGCGTGGAGTGAAGAGCGCGGCGCCCTCGTCACCCAAATCGAGGTGGACCTGTCGCTCCCGGTCCTGGTTCTGTCTATGGTCGGGAGCGATTCTGGATGGACGGCCATCGCCCCCTTCTGCGAGGCAGTTATGTCTGTAAAAGAGGCGGCGGAGCGTAGGTGGGAGCTAAATAGCACACTCCCCTCTCGCCAACGACCTCCGGCCACCGTAGAAAGTGGCAGCGAGCGACCCCTCGGCAGAGGATCTGCCACCATTGCCACGAGGGTGAGGGCTGCGTGCTGTCCCGCGGCCTCTCTTAGCTCCTTAAGGCAGACAAAGGAGAACGCCCGGGCCACGAGATCAGCAGGCCACATATCCGTGAGCCTGAGCGTAGGCGATAGGAGAACAGCGGGGTTTTTTAGTGTGTAGTCAGATCGCCAAATATAATTCCCGGAATCCCACATATCCCTTGGTGCCCCCGGGCCTGGGGAACCCGTTAAGAATATGGTTTTTCCTCGAGACAAAATAAGGTCATTTGAGCCGAAATATGTGACTTTTGTAATTTTTTTAATTCTAGGAGATTAGTCGGGATAAGACGATTCAATTGTGACCTAATTTTTATTTATGGCTAGAACTAAATAAACGTTGGAAATAAATATACAATTTCAATTTGAAATAAGTCTTGTTTCGTGATTGATATTTCGTGTATAACTAAAAAATGCATTTAAATTTTACAATACCTGTGGTGTCTGTATTAAAAATTTTGATGATCCGTACCATCTTGTATTTTTTAACTTTTATCAAAATGTTCCTTCCAGTCATTACAATGACGTGAAGTGACAAATTTGTACCCTTTTTTACAATATTTGCGCGGACAGAGGAATATACATATATGAAATTTGGCACAGTTAAAGTTTATATGGAGAAGAAGTGCAGAAAATTATTTTTGTTGCCTAAAATCCATTAGAAATACATTAAATTAATTTAAATAGACATTATATACACTACTGCTCGACGCCAAAAGCAGATACATAATATGTACCTATAGTTACAAGTAAAAACCGCCATATTGAATACAGCTTGAAAAAGCACGAGATTTCCTTTAAAGGATATTGACGAGTAACGAATAACCAAAGCCCCTGTGACTAAGTCTAGTGTGGTATTTGGAAGACCTTCCGGAACGGGTCACGTAGTATGACGTCAGAAGTAACTATCAAAGTATTTTTAAGTATTAAGTATACGGCGGTTGCTAACCTCCCATAAAGGTCAACCTGTGTGAACAGAACGAGCCTAGTGCGCTAGCGCTCCCTCTCCGACGCCTTGTGGACTTGAGTGTCTCCAGTTGATACGCTTCCGATCATCACACTTGCAGAGTGTGAAGAGCCATTCACGTCACCGGGGTCAGAGTGAAGGCAGTCTGTCATTTCCCCTTCTGAGCGATGCAATACAAGTACCGCCCGAAGTTGCCGTGCTCCAGGAGTACCTGTGTCACGTAAAATGACAGTGCGTTTACGAAGACCAATACGCCAACCAGAACGGAATATTTAAGAAACTTATATTGATTTTTACGTTACGGCTAACAAATGTGCGACAGAAAAGATTTTCGTCCCGAATTCGATCTACATTGTCAACGCAGAAATTTCTGTTAGATTTGACGTAGGTATATAAGTATATAACCAACATATGAACATATATGTACTAAATACTTGTTGTAGTTCTTTGTTTGTGTTATACTGATTTATATATTTAAATTAATGTAACGATTTAAAGTGAATACAGTCGCTTTTATCGTTAAACATTTGTTTTCTTTCTATAACTATACATAGATATAAAGAATAATATAATTTAAATGTCAATATGAAGAATAGAGTGATTGTGTTATCACTTTGTGTGTTTTTGTTTACTGAGCCGGTATTTTGTCATTTAATATTAGTAATTAATCTATACAATTATTAAACAACTACGTTTACTTTTTCCATATCAATTAAATAAACACTGACTTAAAATGAATTCAGTGTACGTGGTGAAAAAGATAAAAATATCTTCCGATGTTTTAATTTCTTTTCAAGATTTTAAATATACTTTATAAATATGTATTCAGATAAATACGCTGGATAAAAAGCTAACTTATCTTTTAAGGTTAAGGTAAGGTTAGTTTGTCGTCTTTTACGACAGGCCACCCCGGCCGCAGAGGTTAGTATTCTTTCTCCGCCCCTGCACGGATAAAATGCCGCCTACCTCACAAACTGAAGTCTTTCTCTGTCGCCTGTTAGGTACAATTCATTGGTTGCCTTTAACAATTCCTTACGCAAATAAACTTCTTTGTTTGCTCTTATCCCTTGTATTTGGGGTTTCATGTCAATTTAAAAATCCTTTTATCATGCATACTTTCCATCCCTTTTTCGTCGTAGCTCTAACCTTGTAGCTCTATTTTCAATGCTTAGGAACTTTCTTACTGCCACTTGGTGGCCTTATTTTTAATTCTGACCTGGGCCTTGACGGCTTGTACATGTACAATACATTTTAACTTAAACACTAAATTGATTTTATTTTGTATTATAAATGTTGTTTTAATCAATTTCTTTAAGAATACTTGTAGCACATAAACATTTACATAAAACTAAAATTTATTTATAAATTTGTGAAGTACTAATATGTAGACTATGTACGTATTGATTAGCTATAGTTTAATTGTACTTAATATTAATTTGTAGATAAGGGTAGCGTCTAGGATGGCCTGACCTAGTTTAGACGTTAGTTTGTATATGTAGGACCTTTGATTTGTTGGTAATAAATATATTATTATTGTTTATTTTTTAGAGGTCAACTCCTGCAGACAACCACTATGTAGCCGCTGTGGTCGAGTACCAGGTATCGAGAGACGTTGTTCAGAATAGGTTGAATTACATCAATCTCATTGGCCAAGCGGCACAACAGGTAATCACGTTCTATACTATGAAGGTTAGAGGAAGGAGAGCCATTTCATATGGGGGAGAAGTTAGTGTCCAGCTGTACGGTGTAAATTATAGGTCAAACCCGCCAGAAGGCGCTAGTGCATTTACTACTTAGAGTATACATAAGCAAGCTTGCTTATGTATACTCTAAGATTTACTATGCTATGAATATAGCTGTAGGTGAAGAATTGAAGTATACCGAGTTAAAAAGTATTTATTTCACTTGGATAACTTTTGGCGCTTTCCTCCGAACACCGATGCTATTATGGCGCCACCTTGATTTGACGCATTTTGACGGACACTTTTCCAACATAGAAATAGGTTTCTTTGCCTGAAACCTCTATACAAAGTGACTTTGACAAAAGCGTCCAAATTCACACAGAAGAATCTTTAGTAAAAGTTATGAGAAACATGTATTTTAGTTTTGTATCACAGTACAAAAATGTTGAGTAATCAGCATCACAAAGTCATTCAAAGAACTCGCAATTTACATAATACGGCGCTAGAGTGTCAATGACCTCTCCATCTGAACTAGTAAAAGGCCGAGGACGGCGGCATTGAACCGGGCGAGCGAATACGCACTACTCATTTACGCGGGTGTGACAGAGACAGGTAATAACAGATTAACGTACGCTGTTTGCACCATTTGATTATTCTGTACAATTGAATTAATGATCCTATATGAAATATTTTATTGCAAAAATAGGTTCCTTAAATGATGTTTAGTGCGTAAAAAATATTTGGACGGGTTTGTCAAAGTCACCCTGTATGTACTACACAAATAAGTAAAATGTCAGAGTCATAATTTCAAAACAATATCCTATTATCATATAAATATAATGTAAGTAGTATTTCAGTTGTCTAGTACCCATGACACAAGTGCTACTTTGATATTATTTACTACTTATTTTTTGTTACTTATTTATTTAGTATTATGTTGTAGATTGGCAGCTCAATTAAACGCTCAAGTAGCCTACAATGTTTTTAAATGATATTAATTACAATAAAATATTTAGGCTAGTTTTCACTTCATTGCTGACACTAAGGAGTAAATTATGCTACTAATTGAGGAAACAGACAAGCAAACGGTCCACCTACTTATAAACGTTTGCAACACCATAGGCACTGCCAGCCTCGAACAAATGTTATACGCCTTTTTTGAAAAGCCACTTATTGTACTGCAATGGGAAAAATTTAGTGAGAAGTTTATTTCAAACCCGGAGAGTATGCAACATGCGCGTTCTTGAAAACTGTCTCGTACAAGAGAGAAGAGGCTCCAGGAAATGGGGATGAACACCCAGCCAATGGTTATATCTATTCATAATACATGTATATTTTCACCGTCAGACAGACAAACTTACACAATGTTTGTACATAGTTATTGTAATGTACTCGTAGCTTTTAAATGCGCGCCATTACCTGACCTGTCCTAAAATTTAATGTGTCTCTGGCCACTTAATTTATTGTTTTTTTTTTATATTCATGTATATGTGAACGTGTTTGTTTCCACGAAGATGTTTATATATTTTTCATTATAATTTTTTATATTTTAATTTCTTAAAATATATAGGGCATACACAGAAGTGGTTTACTACAGAATATAAAATGATTTTTTAAATTTTAAATTAAGTTTTATGAACATAAATTTTCATGTTATTTAAAAATATTGGATATTTACGATTTTGGCGTATTTCTTTCTCTTATTGACTGGTCAGGTTTTACTTTTTTTACTGAATGGCCCTTTTATATCTCATTATTTATATTTTCAAAATCAAATTGAACAATATTTTTATATAATAGGCATTTTTTTTTATTGCTGAGGAACAGTTGACAGGCTGGTGGCCCACTTAATAGTAAGCAGTTACCGTCGCCTATGGATGTTTGCAACGCTAGGGGTACCGCGAACACGTTGCTGTCCTATAGGTGTACATGAATAAACCTGGGTAACTAATGTCACAGCACAACACAAGTTTATTATGGCGGCTTACTTCTATAAGTATGCTGGTCTATACCAAGGCTGGCGGCCATCCAGACGGACTTGGGGCCCTACCACGTAGCCAGGATTGTTTTATCGCCTTTTACGACAGACCAACCCCGGCCGCAGAGGTTAGTATTTTTACTCCGCCCAAAAGGAGTTCAAGGGGCAGATTCCTGAACAAGAACAAGCAAGAAACTAAAGATTAATATACCTTTCACCTTGTAGAATGCAGACATCGTCGCGTTCCCTGAACTAACTCTGACAAACAATTCTGTGAGCTTCGCTGTACCGATGTACGGACTTCTGAAGGAATATCCCATACCAGCACTTCATCCAGAACTGTATGATGACGTGAGTAAAAGCGTTATGAGATCTATATTTCTTAATACTGTGGAACAGCAGGTCATCATTTGATGGTTAGTGGCCGTCGTCTATGGAAGCTCGTGACGCCAGGGACTCTGTTAACATGCTACCGTCCGCATAGAAAAACTGGATTAAAAACTAGTTTCATTAGCTTTTTAAATACCCTGTATGAAACTAAGCCACGCTATAAGAAAGTACCCCACGCATGGGGTGCATTCGGAGAATCAACTTATAGAAAAATGGCGATAACCTATGGATTAGATTCATTTAGTAGTTGTCCCTTTCATATAATAGTTTTAGACTTTTAGGGAAGCTTAGCTACACTTAGGTGTAACTAGATAATTTGGATAATTTTTTATAGAACGAAAAATAAAAATGTACAAAGTCTAGGAAGAGTGACCACTTCCCCCTTTAGTGACGCGGGTTCGCAGCGTGCTCCCGTCATTTCTGACTATGACATCGCGCTGTGTGTATGTGGTCGCGCTGTCGATCTATGTACGCTGTTATTGTCGTCGCCCGAAACCTCTTCCGAGAAATGTGATCCAGTTGAGGGCGATGCTCCGTGGATAGTACATTTGCGACGTGGCCGACATTGATGTATGACGACTTTTCAGAGCTAATTCTTTTTTCTGTTCCTTATCTCTATTATACGGTGGCTACACTCCTATTATAAAAACACGAAGCGAACCTCTCCATTGTACTAAGCCTAACTACCCTGTCTGGACTGCATCAACAATGGGACGATACGGGCGGTTATTTTTTTAATGTATTCAAACTGTTCCTTTTAGCTCTTCGTATCAATATCGGCAGCGGCAAGAGAGAACCAGATTTATGTAGTCATAAACACGAGAGAGCTGCTGGACTGCACCCGAAACGATACCGGAGAAGAATGTCCTGAACTTAAGGAATACATTTTCAATACCAATGTGGTCTTCGATAGAGATGGGGCTGTTATTGACAGGTAATAGTTTCTTTAAATTGCTTTACAGTATAATAGGTTGAGGGAAAAAATATTAGAAATATTCCAAAACTTTGTTTTTTTTAAGCTATTGCATTGCTTTTATCGCAGGCTTTGAGCGCGGCGACCGAATCAAGAAATTCCGTAACGTAAATAAAACCTAACACCCCCCCACTTCGCCTACCATGTAGCTCGGCCGAGCGTTCGCTTAAACGTGTATGTATATGATATTGAAAAATATTTTAATCAACATACGCAATTATAATTATTTATTAATTTTTTATTTATGCAGTAATTATTTTCTTTGATATTAATTCAAGTTTTTTCTTTGATATTAATTCAAGTTACAATTTTTAAATGTACAATGTACACCTATGTATAAATATATACCTACATGTATATTTACGGGGCGCACGTGCGGTGAGTGTGGTAGGGATGGGCGATCTCTATCGATATTTCAACTATCGATGTTTTTTTTCTAAAGTATCGATGTTTTCTATCGATATTTTTTGGACAAGATATATCGATACTCGCTAATAAAAACATCGATATCGTAACATCGATAGTTTTAGTTTTTTATTATCGAGTATCAATAAATCTTGTCCAATAATATCGATAGAAAACATCGATACTTTAGAAAAAAAATACTGCATAAATAAAAAATAAATAAAAAATAATTATAATTGTATAACTTGATTAAAATGCTATGCAATAGCTTTACCGTGGCAGTCTCCAAGTGCCACGCGTCTTTTTTATATAGAGAAATCTATATGGATTAGAATTCAGTAATAAAAAAGTTAAGTTTGAAAGAGAATAATAATATTGTCCATCAGAAAGCAGCTGGCAGGTGGGTTTAGCACATGCCATTCCTCTCTGATTTTAAACACTACCCTGCTACACGTTCGCACGCAACGTGTTTGCATTTCCATCTAGTGCAGTGGGACACTTTATATCCCTACTTTACTGTTTCAGATATCGCAAAATCAACCTTTTTGGTGAACCATCTCATACCCCGGCCTTAAAACCAGATTTGGGAATATTTACAACCGACTTTGGAGTCACCTTCGGCCATTTCATCTGTTTCGATCTAATGTTTCAAATACCAGCGGTGCAAGTTGTACAAAAGCCTCAATTAACCGATGTCATCTTCACGACTATGTGGTTTTCTGAACTACCCTACTTGACTGGTAAGTTGTCGTTCTAAAGTGATTGCCTAATAGTAAGTAATAGCTGATGCTTCTTGATAAAGTAATTATTAAGATGTTTCTGATCTTTAGAAATACATAATATCTTATTGGACCATGAAACACTTCTTTACGCTGTTTTGTATAGAATGGTTATGAGGAGGAGAAATACACAGTTTGTTTTCAAGTGCATATACACAGTAAAATCACTTCATCCATTCACCAATGTGACTTAAAATACCTACGAATCTGACATAAAAAAGTATTTTGTTTTGTTATTATATGTAATTTCACACTGTCTAATGAAATATGTATTTAGTCATTCTTTCAAACATGGACAAAAATTCCTCGCGTTACAACAGTGTTGCCATATATTTATTGGATTTTATCAGAAACTATATTTAAGATTCCATTTGATATTTTAATTGCTTCTTTAAATTGTATAACAATTCCGGTATTTTTAGAAAACTTTTTTGTTGCATAAGAGGTTTAACAGATCAATTTACTTTTCAGCTGTCGAAATTCAGGAAGCCTACGCTTACTCAATGGGAGTGAACTTCCTTGCTTCTGGAGCCAACAATCCCTCTATAGGAAGTGCAGGTAGAGATATTCATAAAAAGAGTTATTCTTCTCTTAATATACCACCTTCATAGAATCGTTTCATCTCGCTTGTAGCACATTTACAATTCAAGCGACTGTCGTTATCTCTCAAACTAACGGTGAATTTTTTCCGGAGGAGGAAAAATGCCAAACACACGAACTACTGCGCGAGGGCCGCAGGAAACTCACGAGGGACTCACAGCAATCCAGCATGTTACCTTGTTTTGAAGGGTGCGTGCCGTATACTAAAAACCTCCCTTCCTCTCCTCCATTCACGTTTAGGGTGACGGAAAATTGTCCGAGCAGACTTCCGCCTCCCTGAAGAGGATTGGATTGCAGTGGGTGCGGGCCTCATTCACCCGGAGGAAGAGATTATTAAGCCGTCGGGGGCAATTAACACCCCCTGTTACATCTTCCCCCGTAGGGTGGTGAACGGACGTGCGGAGCGCCAATGCACCTCGTAAACTAACGGTGACAACCGAGCAGTGAACAAAAGTATGAACTCACCAAATTAACAATCTATTTAAAGCCTTTTACGAGACTTAGAGAGTTGGCCATGATAATAGGTTAGTTATAAGTTATTATTTTCAGGTTCTGGAATATACTCTGGCAAAGCCGGTGCGCTTGTTAGCACGATGCCGGGGTTGTCTGTTACTAGGTTACTGGTCGCAACTGTGCCTAAGGTTCCTGGTCAGGTGAGTCTGAAATTATTCAAGACTAGTTCTAATCATTAATTTATAAAAGCTAAGGACATTTTACATCTAAATGAATTTATATTTTATTCATCTCATTTTATAAAAAAATATTTAAACTATTTAATTTAAAAAAGACGTTCTTTGAATGACATTCTGAATATGTTTTGTTATTTATTAAGGAAGACAGAGGCTAGATGTAAAATAAAAACAATGTATAGGTCGTTTCAGGATTAAAACAACTGGTAACGAAACGAAACTAAGATGTGTTACATGTTGTTATTAATTATGCAATTGGCGTTTTATTAAAAAATGTATTTTTAACCTTTTACCAACTCATTGGCTTAATTAATAATAAATAAAATGTGACGTTGTACATACATACTCTTAGAATGCGACAAATATGTAAAAAGCGTGAAGTTCTGTACAAGTTGATCTTTCTCCGTTAGGACTTCGAGATGGCATTTCTTATCCTGGCATAAACGCAAGGGACAACGGGGTCTTTACCCCGGGGATCCAGTTGACGGGGCTAAGTGCTGGAGCGCACACCCTACGGCTAAAAGGTATCAAGCGAGCAAAAATAAATACAATATTTCGCTCTTCAGGACATCGGCGCCAATAATCCGGGACCTATCTACGACAACCCAACGGACCACGATGGTTTGGTGTTAATAAGCGATCCATCGCTACCGTCTCACGTGAGCAAACTCCTGGCCCCAGGACTACAAACGTTTACACTGACAGATAAAGACGTCAGCTGTACATTCACTGTGAAATTAAGCAACAGGGAAGGGAGCACTGTAAGTAGTTTTTTTTATAAAATTAACATCACAAAGTAACACATTTGTTCAATTCAAATTTGAATTTAGTCCGTGCAGGGGCGGGGTAAGAATAGTAACCCCTGCGGCCGGGGTCAGCCCCAAGCCCGTCTGGATGGCAACCACCCTTGGTCTGTAACTATGTTATAATAATCTTGTGTTGGGTTCCGGCATTAGGTTCCAGTACACCTATGCGGACAGCAGCGAGTTCGCAGTGCCCCTAGCATCGCAAACATTCATAGGTGACGGTAACTGCTTAATATTAAGTGTGCCGTTAGCCTGTCTGCTATTGTAAAAAAATGGTATAGAAGAATATACCTAACTTTAGATTATTGTCAGTAGTTCACAGGTGCTGACACCACAACCTCTCGGCAGGGTAACAGGAAACTATTGAGTATCTTTTATCGCTTCATCCCTCTTACATTTAATATGTTACTTCTGACATGTGAAAGGAAAAACAGATGGTGCCTTTCCTAGCTTATAAGCTAGCAAGATGAGTATCCTGTATATTGCCTTTAATGGTGGTGTTAGGAATGATATGAGTTAGAAGTGGTTGATTATTATATTAGGCTAGCACACAGCACTATGGTCTTTAAAAGTAAATGAATTTAAATGATTTTAAGTGTACGAGTAAATGTATACAAAATAAATATATACACAATTTAATCGTTTGCCAAAATTTGGAATTCCTTGGCAAAAACAAATATAAACAATATCGGCTGTAACAACCTTTGTGAAGAAGTAAGTCCAGGATTTGGATGGATTGATGATGATATTGATAAGGCAAAAATGGGAATGGGTGCTGAGAGGCTATTTTGCATTCTTAAGATACCACTTATACCCGGTTGACTTTTTAATTTCATTAATACGTTATCGTGGAAAACTTTCTACAATTTCTTTGCACATTAAATGATGTTTTAATTCGCCTTTTGATATATATAAGTGACTAACTCGGTGCTTTGTGAATGACTAAATAATGAGTTAAACGTGTGGCTTACGTAATATTTACAAACTTGAGAAAAATATATGTATTGCATGCGTAAGTAATTGTATTGATAACAATATTGTGTTTTGTTTTGCTTTATGTGTTTCATTGCAATTAAAACACCCTTTGCCTGACACTACATTAAATTTCAAACAGTGTATGAAAAAACGTATTCCTATAATAATTTAAAGTTATTACCTCATTTTCTAAAACATTTTCTAATGTCACAACGATAGAATTGATGATTTCAAATATTTATTTATTTACTAATTATGAAGACTAAATAGATTTACCCAAAACACAAAACTTGGGAAGTCTAATTTAAAAAAATCTCTATTTTTATTAGTAAGTACTAGAGGGCGTAAATCTTGGAATACGCCCTCTTTGTAATATCTTAATTTTTTTTTCACAGATATTTTGAGTAATACTAAGTTGAATGACAATAAATTTTTATCTTATTTTATCCGTGCAGGGGATGAGAAAGAATACTGCGGCGGGGTCGGCCTGTCGTAAAAGGCGACTAAACAAGGTTGTTTAGTACGTACCACGTAGCTAGGGTACCCTAGCTACGTGGTAGGGCCCCAAGCTCGTCTGGATGGCGATCACATTTGGTTTTAAGTATGCCGCCATGATAACTTTGTGTTGTGTTCCGCCATTAGTGACCAAGGTTCCAGTACCCTTATGGGGCAGCAGCGTGTTCGCGATGCCATTGGCACTGCAAACACCCAAGGGCGACGGTAACTGCTAAATTCTAAGTGGGCTGTCAGCCTGCCTGCTGTCCTACAGCAATAAAAAAAAATTAAGCGCATTTGTCACAAAATAAGAATTAAATTTTACTGAATATGATGATTTATTAAATCCTTTATAATGATTTATAAGTTTCTGTGTTTGTGTGACGAGACTTTAATGTGACGCATTTTATTTCATCATAGATAAATCACTGTCACTTTTTAAATTAAATACAGCTCACCGCTGCTGTTTGTATGAATGTCAGTGTTTGTTTAAGCTTAAAATGTGCTAGCTATAAATAAATTCATGTAGCCATCATTTGGTATATTGTTTCAGGTGCCTCATTTTCGGGCGGTAGTTCAAGATGGTACAACGACTTACGCTAATAGAGAAATTGGAGTGGCAGCTTGCTCGATTGTAGCTTGCAAAAATGATCAATTCAAGAGCTGTGCTCAGAGGTTAAGATATATTAATTATGTTGCAAATATCTATCGAAATGTACTTATTATGATCTCAACTTGGATCATAATAAGTGGTTTGTGTAAAAGATAATATGGCAAAAAAGTGTGAATGATGAGATAACGATGAGATCCCAACTTATTGGCTGCATTACCGCGTTGAATGCCCTTCATTCCCCCCATGATCCATGAGGCCGACAAGAATTTCACTAACTTCAATATATGTGATAAATATGCGGGACTCATACCCTCAGACTTAACTTAAAATCGTATATTTATTATATCCATTACCTTGATTTTTAATCATTAATAATAATACCTCTGGTATGAGCCTAATAAAATATATTATAGTTTATTGAATGTCAAAGTACATTTAAAAATAGCATTATTGAATTCTAATTCTAACATTACAGATACGCGAATGACGCTAGCGTTGAAGTGGAACAATTGGAAATAGAAATGACTGCATACAAGAACCATTACAACAACACACTCCATTGCGACAACATTGTGTACTTCCCCATATCTATTACTGATACCAAATTTCCTTTAGCACCTACTAATTATACTTACCTAAAAAGTTCTGTTAAAGATAATATATTTGATATGTGTTATGAATACGAAGTTGTAAGTGAAGAAGGTAAAACACATGTAGTAAAAGATGTTAATAAAAGAGGTCGTGAAAAAATCTTTTATAAATTAGAAAAGCCTCAAAAAGGGCTTATAGCGTTTGGTGTTTGGGGAAGGATTTATACTAGAGACTTGGATCACACAAAAGAACTCAATGAAGATGATAAAAACAAAATGGAATCGTTTTTAGATGCTATTTATCCAGCTACTGATAATAACTGAAAAGTTGAGAGTTGATGGGAGCTCTTGATTAATCTTAAACCACTTACTATTATGATGACTATCTATCAATCAGATCTCAAAATTAAAGACTGAGCAAAACTTTTTATTAATGAGAAAAGAGATGAATTATGATATGCGACTTTAAACCCGGAATTACAATTTTTCTTTCGTTGGTAATGTCCCTAACCATAATTAGAGAATTATTTTCCGTGTTTTGAAAGTTGTTGTTTTACAGTCTTGCTGATCCTGTTGTTTTATATATACCTGATACTGACTACCTGATACCCGCAACTGCGTACGCATGCGCGCTACACCGCTTGCCCCACTTCTCCGCAGCAATACAACACACATCAAATCGTTGTTTCTTAAAACTTTATCTTTATATTAAATAAAGATATCCCAAAAAATTTTTTAGATAAGGGCCAAGTGTCTAAGAAATAAAACTTAGAAAATTTAATGAAATCTATGCAGTAGTTTTGCCGTGATGCGCGCACAACTACACCTCTTTATCATTTTATTTATATACATTACTCGATATTAGACTACGTGTTGGGAGTGTGTGAGTTTCGAATGAATCTGTAAAATTTTGATAGAATTACTACATGTACAAAGTAGTATTTAAACTATCACAGAACAAAGAGACACTTAGAATTCTTAATTAGGGCATTAGAAGGTTTACAATAACGAAGTGGATTTTAAGGTTTAGTGGTCACTCATAGACATAGTAATATTATAAAGTCATCTGAAACCCATGACTGTTTTATATTTTTAAAATTTATTGGTAACAAATTATTTTCTAAGCCATAACCATGTTTAGTGTAAAAATATTAAATTGTTAAAATATAGCATACTTGTTTTATTTCTTTTAAAAAACAGCTTGTCTTTCGACAAAGGCCTTAAGAAGTTAGCGGGCCCAGAATGGCTACATATTGCAAAAAATCGGACAAATTGGAAGGCCTTTATTTCTTTACATTGTTTTATATATTTCTGTTTTATATATTTATATATTTCTGTTAATTCGCTGTGGATACTGTTAGCGGAGGTTGCAAAAAGAGAATATTAAGTTTTGGAGTATGCTTCTACGATTTGTCAAATTGGGTTCGACGATTTAGATTTAATTCATTTTCAGAACTACAATTACAGAGCCTTAGCGTTTAGTGGTGTGAGGTCATTCAGCGGAAGGGCTACAGGAGGTTCGAGAATCTGTTCTATAGTTGCCTGTTCGGGAGACACTATAGATACGTGCGGCAAAAGGTAAGCTCATCAAACCTATTTATTAGGATTTTCGAAATGCTCTGTTAATAATAAAAATAATTGGTTGCCTGGAAAAATCGCTTAAAGCCATAAGGCCCATTGTCTCCAATATTTAGAATATTCTTTTTTACTTGTATTATATTATTAGGTTAAGTGACAATAGTGGTGACAATAAAGTATTATCTATCTATTGTCACTTAACCTAATAATATAATACAAGTAAAAAAGAATATTCTAAATATTGGAGACAATGGGCCTTATGGCTTAACCAAGACATTAGTGTCTTAGTTACTATAACAATCACTTCTGATTGTTCTTAAGATTATTTTATTAATTAATAACCATTTTTGTAATTGTTATATGGCCCTAAATAAGTATGACCTAATCACCTACTTCGAGAGAGAGAATAGATTACTTCTTGCTAGTTCTGAGACAGCCAAAAAGGTATATCGTTCAGTCTTTTGAGGCTGGGGAATCAGACGGTAGTCTATCATTTTTTACACTACCTAACAGAATAAAAGGAAATGGACACGGGACGCTAACGACGTGCAATAATTTATAACAGTTGTGGCAGTCTGACATTTTACAATAATAGAGCGCTGATGTTGGGTTGAAAGATGCTAAATCTTTATGATAAAAATGTAATTTGATTTCTGCTGAAATCGTTTTCAAATAGTGTGTAAACAATAAGACTGAAAGCGCCACTAATAAGCTGCCATAAGAAATGGTTACAGATTGCGGCGTTTGGGACGGAAACTCTTGGAACATAGGGTCTATCCATAGGATATCCATGGGATCTATCCATACGTTTGGTTAGTTTCACGTGACTGGAAGTCTGCCCTATACCTGAGTACGCATATAAGCATTCCTATACTATCTAGCCAGTTTTCTGGGAACTTTTCCGCAAACTGACAATGGGCTTATTTCTTTATAACTTTTTGTTTTTATTCATAATATGATATATTGAATTGTTGATTGATTTATCTATGTTTTTCTATATTATAACATTTGTTAAAAGTGAAGTAAATAATAATAACATTTATAAAAGTCAAGTTATTTATAATTATTACATCATTACCCAGTTTATTTGAACAAGACTTATTTATTGAATACAGAGTATAATTATTTTGAATCATCTCATATAAGAGATAAGGAGCAAGATTATCAGATTAGGTCACGTAAACGTGATCTTGCCATAGATTATATAACCAACAAATCAAATTTCAGATTCCCAACATACATTGAGAATGCAACTGGAATTTTCGAAGAACTGGTAATTATTGGGACTGTTCCAACACCGATAAGAGATGCAGAACTAGACGCCGATGATTCTATATTCATTCCCGTATCTTCTACTGTTAATGTAATGCCATTAAAACCTACAGATTTTAGTTATACTCAAGTAAATAACGGAGACACTACCACACATTATTATGTATTAACTAACAATAATGCGGAGTTATATACCTTTGCTTTATGGGGGAGAGTGTATGCAACCGACGGCTTAGATGCTGATCCACCGTTGAGTGAATATTCTTTCGCAACTACCCACTTTGTGAATAATATTTTATTGATACCTGCAATATTGCTGCTGCGTGGGTACTAATACTTGTTAAAACGACATAACATTAAAGCGTCAGGCTATATTCAGAGTCACAGGTTTTCTTACTTAATTGAATTAATGACAACAATTAATATATATTTTTTATATGGTACTATTTTGATTAAATGATCGATACATGTTTTATCCGTGCAGAGGCGGAGAAAGAATACTAACCTCTGCGGCCGTGGTCGGGCTGTCGTAAAAGGCGAGAAAACAACTCACCCTAGCTAGCTACGTGGTAGAGCCCCAAGTCCGTCTGGATGGCGAACACCTTTGGCCTTAAGTATGCCGCCATAATAACGTTGTGTTGTGTTCTGACATTAGTGGCCCAAGTTCTTGTACCCTTATGGGACAGCAGCGTGTTCGCGATGCCACTGACTTTGCAAACACCCATAGGCGACGGTAACTGATAAATTCAAAGCGGACCGTCAGCCTGTCTGCTGTACCACAGCAATAAAAAAATTGTACTATTTTGATTAAGTGATCGATACATGTTTTGCTATTATATTATAATTTAATCATTCATTTTGTACAATACAAATAAAATACGATAATCTTTATTTGAAAGAAATTTGAAAATATAAGAAACATGGTGAATACATAGGTGATTTATTCAAATTTATAAATGGACAACATGTTTCGTCATTTCTGGCATACAGATTTGTTTAAAAAAATCTTAACATTGATATTATTTTATATAGTTTACATATTTTTGTACAATAATTTTTGAAGTGTATGTGTAATATACTGATATATAAAATGTATAACATTTATATTTAACGATTGAACTTAATATTAGCATGCCAATTTTATTGGTAAAACATGATGTTTGTTATAAATTTGTAAAATTATTTTACTATGTTTTTAAGCTAATAAAGATAATCTTATTATTAATGAAAATAAAAATATTAAAACTAAATTTATTTGTAACATGTACATATTGGATTAACGAAATTGAGATTAAATATGAAAAAATATTACAAGCATTGCATGTTATGTAACAAGTAGACAAAATGTGTACAAACACATAAAAAATCAAATAATTTAAACTATTTAACAGTAATTGCCCTAGATTAGTAGAATATGTGTACTGGGGACTAAATACGACCAAATTTATAATGTTGAAGTATATAGATTTTCATATTTAAGGATAAATAATAAAATGTCCATTTTTCATTTTAATAACATATGGTTTTTGCAATATTTGTTAAATAGTAATTAGCAATAAATAGAGAACTTGACGTAAGATATTTTATTAACAAATAAATAAATAAAATGCGTTTAGAATTAAATATATTTAATCTATTTATTATTTTAATTATACTTTATCTATTTGTTTTATAGAGCACCTATGAAGCTGGCCATTTCAGCCCTCATACGCATTAGCCAAATACTATACAAATACATACGGTATACTATGTATACAGTATACTCTGTATACTGTATGTATCATAGTAGAATGATTACATAGAGGAACAATATAAGCAGTAAGAATACTGCTTGTAATTGTACCATGCACGCTCACGCCTGGTTAGCTGTCAAAACGCGTGGCAACGGCTTAGCCATTTCTCCCGCTATTTGACTCATACCAGGCTTCATACATGAAATTTCTTTTTTTTTTATAAGAAAACGACACTAATTTTTTAGAATACACTATATTTAGTGTGTGACCAATTGGTCACATCTTTCATTGTACTTGTAAAATATATACTTTTTTTTCGTATTAGCGACAAGCGATTTCGCTAACGAAAACATGTCTAACCAGAACTGGGTAGGTCCGCTTGTGTGTATAAGGGTTAAGAGTCAATGTTAGTCAGACTGGCGTGAAGAGTACAAACTAGAATTAGTTAATTTACAAATTGTTTAATTTTGGTTTGGGTTCTTATATTAATAAAGTTTTCTCTTATAATTTTAGTTTTCTTTAGACCTATTTTATAATTTAGTTAGCAATGAATATTTAGTTTAGTTGAGTACGATACTTACTACGTAATTTCACATGATAAAATTATGAGAGTCTTATTGATTCAGTGCCCAAAGTAGTTTTATTTTTAAATACAGTATAAAACCCCTATATTCGCGGGGTATATGTTCCATAAATATGCCACGAATACGAAAACCGTGAATAAGGAATGGTAATTTATATTATAACATTCTTAGGTTACAAAATAAAAAACAAATATATAAAAAATCAGTTTAATTGAAGTTTATTAACCATATGATTAAAGCTTAGGCAATGGTTTAAAGAATGTTAGTTTTTAAAAGCTCCTTCAATTCACACTAATATTCAGCAGAGGCATTAGCAATTTGCCTCTTAAAAATACGGCTTCGTTCTGTAGACGGATTAATTTTTATAAAGAAGCACGTCACATCGCATCACAGCTCATTTGCCATTCTTAAACCTTCACTAAGATTTTTCAAATTAAATGTCACGTTTCCAGTACTTGTTCAAGCTTCTTCTTCAATGGCCTGTGAATTTAACATTTCCTCCAAGTCGGTTTCAGTCAAATATTCATCTTGCGATTCAAGCAACTCCTGAATGTCACTTGATTCTATCTGTTCGAACCCATGTCGTCCTATTTCATTCTCAATTTCGGCTATGTTTGCAGATAAAGTTTGAATTTGCACAGATTCTTAGTCATTTTCTGCAGTCAGAGCAGGCCACAAGTTTTTCCAGCATGATTTCAATGTGTATGATTGAATCCGCGAATAGTTAAAACGCGAATGAAGGAAGCTCGAATAAAGAGATTTTACTATATGCGATTGCCCACTTATCTCCGACAAAAGCTGAATGGACCTTTTCCTTGCATAAGGTAACAGATGTCACCGCTTACGACGTCTTTTGGCGTCGGGGAGAGGGGGGTTGGGCATTACGTAACGTTGGAAGGCATGCGGAGAACAAAGGATTTCCTTCCTGAGACTGGTTGTTTATATATTAAGGAATTATTTACAAATAAAAGCGCAGAAGTTGTCTAGTAATCATAACATAAGCTATATTTTTTTTATTGCTGTAGGACAGCAGACTGGCTGACGGCCCGCTTAGAATTTAGCAGTTACCGTCGCCTGTGGGTGTTTGCAACGTCAGTGGCATTGCGAATACGCTGCTGTCCCGTAAGGGTACAGGAACTTGGGTTACGAAATCTACTGTTTGTGTGAATAGGTCCAGAGTTCGATCCTTGCATAAAGGGTACTTGAAATCTCTCCTCCTGATTTTGTTATCTACCCTCACGTTTATGCATTTTGATGCTTCAAAAACATGTATAAAGTGAATTAATTTTTTTTAATAAAATGTCAGGTGTTCATACATGTACAAGCAATAATTATACGTAGATATAACAAATTTTGGAACTGAATCTAAACATGACGTTACATGTCAAAAAAAGGCTGACGGAAATTTGCTATACAAATTTGTACATACACATTGATGGATAAAATAAAGAAAACAAAAAAAACAGCCGAAGACGCGCATTTCCTGCATCAGCTGTGCCCGCCTCTTACCCTGATCCTTGACCGTTAACGCTCTATGCAGACGCAGCGGTGTTTATGACCGACGATAGCGCGTTAAGCCGCACAAGCGTATACAAATACGTCCGTTTTTTTCCATCGGATGATGGACCGTCAATAAATGCATATCCTTGTATACATATGATTTTTTAACCGGATGGATGTTAGCTTCGAGTGGCGTCTATATGCGCTAGTTTTGTACTGGTTTTCGTATAGATTACACGTGTAATAATGTCGAGTAATAAGAAAAAAAAACTTATATTAGCCTACTATTTGTACAAGAAGAAAAAAAAGTAAAAGGTCATTGTGGGTGTGTATATTATTGGAAAGGGAAGAATATGGTGTTCATACTCTTCAGCAAAGTTGAAAGAAGATGAAATAAAATTTTACAGATTTTTCCTCAAAAAGGGGTTAACGTTGCCGGTTTTAAAAAGTAAAGCACAACTATTACAACATGTAACATGTTGTGCCGACCCCATATAACGTGGGATAAGAGCAGGAGGAAGAAGACTCTCGGTGCGGTGAAAGCGAGCGTGGGACAAGAGTAGTATCGCATGAGCATAAGCACGCGGGACGGCGACTTCCCTGAAGACCACTTTCTGCGCCGTGCGTTGATTTCAGTTACTCCTTACTAACTCTCATTGGCCGTGCCATAACATTGTGTGTTCAGTGTCTAGTTTGTGACATTTAGCTGGTGCCGTGCAATAGTTCCTCCGCGAGCGGACCTGAACTAAACCGAAAAGGGGTGGAATCAAGGTCAGAGCGAAATTCTTTGCCTACTACAAGGTATCGCATCTCGCCCCTCTCATACAGTCCATTGCTCTCGAGTTATCCCTCTCGGTCCATGACCGGCCACATACGATATACCTTTTAAAGACTTACAACACTGAGAAAATTGATTCTCATGTCACACGTAAAAATTTCTTAAAGTACCTATAGGTAATATATGAATCTTTTGCACACATCTCTTAATAGTTCTTGGAATATTTTGTCTTCCTAATTTGTCGCATGATTCGTTATCAATAACGCAATCATTACACAATATCTGATAAGGTATGTTCCTCAACATGTTTCGTAATAACCGCGTGGGCCAAACGGCAAGCGGCTTGATGTGACTGAAGGTTGTCGTTCGTGATTCCAAACTAGCGAGATAATAATACTAACAGGCCCAAATATAAACTGATGAGACTGATATTTAGGCCTGTTACTGTTGGGAAATGATTTTATTTACTATAATCTATTCTACTTGTTTGCTAGGTTTATGGAGATAAATGAAAAATTAATTTTGTGTATCACCTTATGACTACGAAGTTTATCGTAATCTTTATTACACGGATGTTGTGTTAAATCTTTACAGTAAAAATTTATGAATAAACTCGTAGAAAATGACAACAAGCTTCTCAATTTACAAAACACTTGTAAAAACTTATGAATTGAAAGAAACGAACGAAGTTGTATTACGAAAAACGACCTAAAATGGTTATAGAATAGAAATATTTAATTTTAAAAATCACATAAAAAGAAATTGTCTATTTTTCGTTTAATATTTGATCCTTAATGTTTCAAAGTCTCATAGAATATCAAAATA
Source organism: Malacosoma neustria (assembly GCA_963693495.1). Taxonomy (NCBI): domain Eukaryota; kingdom Metazoa; phylum Arthropoda; class Insecta; order Lepidoptera; family Lasiocampidae; genus Malacosoma; species Malacosoma neustria. Next base: position 5,651,286 of record OY856392.1, on the reverse strand, counting down.
GCGTCTATATGATAGCTAAATGTGCTGATACTAGACTTCTTAGACCATCCAAAAAATAGAGTTATATAAGTAATTCTGGTATATTCTTTAATTTAAAAGTTATCTCTCACTCACTCACTCTCACTCACACACACACACACATCACAAATGTGATATCAGTCTGATATCACATTTCTTCTAACCACCATCTTATACCCATACCCCCTTTTTTACTCTCTGGTAAAATATCTAATATAAAATATATTATAAAATTAAAACTAAACAATAAATAAGAAACTTTAATAATAAATAAAATAAGTATAATAAAGAGGTTCCTGTCTCTGAAACCCTAAATGCCGGTAGCTTGGGCCCTTGGCCTCGTCACTTTTTATATTTTTTAATATAATTAATACGTAGATTTTCTTTCATAATGTATTTTTATGTTATTAGTTCATAATGCGATATGTAATTATATTGAAAAATGTAAGAGGTTGGAAAAGAAAATAAATAAAGAGAAAATAAAATGAAATAAAAAGAATACGCTCAACAATACTGATCACAGAATAACGCAATAGGTGTTCGAACAGACTTTAGAACCGACTTATCAATTAACACTTAGCACACGGCACGTTTTATGTTTGGGGATATGCGCACGTTCTCAAATTATGAGTATATAAATCTTCTGTTAATCAAGAGTTTTAACTTAGTAATAAAACTTGTAAAGTTAATAATTGTTCTCTACATTCATAAAAGTTTAACGGCTTATAATATTTTTTTGACACTGTAACTAAAAATTCAAATCTTTAAATCTAAAAATTTTATTATAAAGATAAAATTTTATTATAAAGACTCCAGTCATTATTACTACGACGGAAAATTTTAATCAATATTTGGAGGTCAGACGATTGTTTTAAATAATTTAGAATCTCAGTGGATTTGTATATTCAATAGGTCAAATATATGGCGCAATATTTAAAAATATTATAATTATACTTGCAGTGTCTCTGCTGTCATACTCGAGTGGACTCAAATATATTGTTAGAGTCATTTAATCGTAAAAATGGTACAAACTAAAAGAGTGCTTGCTATTTACACTGGAGGGACTTTTGGTATGCTGAAAAATGAAAAAGGAGGTGTGTGGTATTTATACATATTTTTAAATTAATTAAGAAAAGTTTGGGATATTTTTTTCATAATAATAATAACCTGTAATGTTTTGACTTAGGCCTCCTTCTAGGGGGAACGTTTAGCATATTCGCCACATTTAAAAAACGAGCCACATACACAGATCCAACCCTTACCAGGTTGGGGAGTGACTTATGTTCAGCAGTGAACTTCAATGGGCAGATAACGATGTACAGATGGTCTCAATTTTTATTTCCATACTCGTGCTGAGAAGCAGGGATATTATGGATATGATATTTCGGATCTGGATACGGATATCGATATAGGAATAAAATTATATCGGTTTCGGATAAGGTTACGGATATGCAATTATTTCGGATTATCCGTTAGTTTCGGCTAGTTTCGGTTACGGATATTAGATTGAAGTAAAATATAAACACAAAATGACACAAATATATCGAAACATGTCGTTTTATTTAGACTCCGCCCTTATACGAAACTATCCGAAACTTGTGAAACGGATACGGTTACGGATACGGATATAATTTTATTTCGGATATCCGATAGTTTCGGTTACGGTTACGGAGCTCCATAACATCTCTGCTGAGAAGGACCAGCAACCAGAACGAGCGCTCCTCAGAAAGTTATTGCTTTATATAAACACCATTAGGCTTACCAGCGAGTTATGTATAGCAATCATTAAAGTTCAGCCATGTTTTAATGAAGATAGCGCAGTGACAGTAAGACGAAAGAACATGCCAAAGACCGTGCGACGTGGAGAAGAAAATTCGGAAAGCGGACCTTGGGCACTGGATCAGAAATTTGGGTTGGTACTGGGATTTAGTGCTAAGATAATGACGGAACTAGCATAAGCGCCATTAAATAATACTCTTAAATTAACGTAATTTTTGTTATTATACAGTGCTTGTACCACAAAAAGATATTGAAAAAGTAATAAGAAGATTGCCTCAATTGCACGATGAAGAATACTATCAGAAGAATCTTATTAATACCGAAATGAAAAATTATCTTGCTTTACCAGGTAAGGTATTTTAATATATTCTTTTTCCCCTATAAAGTCTTCTTTTTCCTGCCGTTATGTAGGGTTGGCACAACATGTTCTTTCTCACTATCCATTGTTAGCCGTCATTTCAAAATTCACATTTTGTTTTTTACCATCTTTTACGCAGTCCATCCATCTTTTCTTTGGCCCTCCTCTCGTCCTATATCAATTCACTATCAGCTATTTTTATAATATATGAGCACCATTTGAAAAGTTATTAGGTCGATTTAGAAGACAAGCTAATTCGAGCCACCACGACTTCAAGATTTCAATTTACTCTGAGTGTTTTACGATGATTCTAACGCTCGCGCATGTCAGAAGTTCGGTTTCTAGATACATATCACCAGGGATTTTTTAGGAAATTTTGAAAATATCGAAAATTTGCCATAAAAACTGGAAAAAATGAAAGAATTTTAAAAAGAAAAAACAAATTTTGTAACCTTTTTTTTTCAAAAATATAGATTTTTTTATTAGGTCAAAATTATCCAAATATAAAATTTAATGTATCTTTCCTGAACAGTTACCGCGTCGCCTCATACGAGATTCTCAGAAGTTGAGACTTGTCTGTCACCATATAATATGTGTTGTGCACATACTACGTAATTCAACGCGTTGTTCCGTTTAACGTCGTTACCTCTACAAAAAAATTATGGACTTACAACTTTGAGAATTAGCGGGTCCCAAAAAAGAATTTCTAGAGTTAATTATTGTTTATAATTAACTCTAGAAAATTTATTTAACTTGCTTAAAACACAATATTTTGACCTCTAAGAAAATGTGTGATCACTTGTCGGCCCTATTTCGATTATAAGTAGTTATTATCATCGTCAACCAATCTTTTCCATCCAGCCCGACCGGCAATCTTGCGCAGGTCGTCATTCCGAAGGACTGGAGGACATCCAACACTATACATTATCGATAGCGATTTATATTCGTCTCTATTTTGTTAGGCATATTACACATTGGTAGGAGGTTAGACCAGTAATAGTCGGTATACTTAAAGCAAGCAATTATAGATATAAAACAGATATATGCTTTATTAGAGATATGATTTACAATTGACCATTTTATATTTTAAATGTATTATTATGGCTAATGAAGCAATTTCTCACTTCATTTTTTTTATTGCAAAAGAACAGCAGACAGGCTGACAGCCCACATAACAGTAAGCATTTACTGTCGCCTATGGATGTTTGCGACGCTAGGGGCACTGCGAACACGCTATGTCCCATAGGGGTACTGGAATGCCCACAAGGTTATTATAGCGGAATACTTATAGACCAAGGGTGGTTATCCAGACGAGCTTGTGACCCTACCACGTAGCTCTAGGGCTGTTTTGTCGCCTTTTACGACAGGCCGACCGCCGCCGCAGAGGTCGGCTCCGCCATTCTTACTCCGGCTCTGCACGAGGATAATGACGTCATACGAGGCCATATCAATGATTCCTAAACATGATTAACCCCTTTCTTACTCCTACTTCGTATTCTATATTCATAGATTTCTCTATCTTATTTCAATTGATAGATAATACTTTTTTCAGACGGAAAGGATACAGAAATTAAAGTTTTGTACAAAATCTATGAATACGATGAACTGAAAGATTCTTCAGATTTTACGATGGATGATTGGATCAAAATGGCAAGAGATGTCAAGGTAAATATAGCAATTTATTTAAACAAAACTAACTAGACTGCACGTTAGTTGGTAAAAACGAGCAGCCATTTTAAGTCAGCAGGCTCACGTCAGATATACCTGTTTATATAAAAAAACTTTTTTGATATTTTTCACCATATAATTTGTTGAAATTACTAGTAACAGTGCTTAACTTGCAGTTTCGATCTGTATTTCAATCCGAAACGTATTTTTGAATTTATGTTGGAGTACTCTATAATTTTAATATTTCTCAATGGTGATTTTTATGTGTCAGTTAATAAAAATCACTTTGAAAAAGTAGACGAAACGTTAGAAATTATCCCAATAAACAGGTCCTTAAAATATTAAAAACCCCCTTTTATGATGTCTTCTCTGGCGTTACACTCTTGCCAGAGTGGTCGTGGCCGTCACGTTGAGGTTTTTGTAGCCTGTTTTACAATACGACGCCACTCTTCGCGAATTGCCGCTCTCCTTGTGCATTCGTGCAGAGGAACGTCGACGGCGCCTTTCACTTGGTCCGTCCACCTCATCGGTGATCTCCCGCGTGGTCGGGTGCCCTCAACCTTGCCCTGCACTACCAGGCATTCGATGGATTCGGCTCCGCGCCGTGATACGTGTCTAAAGAAAGTGAGAATGCGAGCCTGCACTGTGTTTGATAGCCTCTGATTGATGCCCAGCTCTCGAAGAATAGACTCGTTGGTTCGGAATTCCGTCCACGATATACCGAGCATTCTTCTCCAGCACCACATCTCAAGAGCATCAATCCGTTTTTTCTCACTTTCTCGTAGGGTCCATGTCTCCGCAGCGTAAAGAAATATGGGGAATATGAGAACTCTGACAAGTCTGGTTTTGGTGGCTTTGGTGATATTTCGATCCCTCCATATTTTCTTCAGCGTATCCATAGCTGATTTGGAGATTGCCATGCGTCGCTTGATTTCGTCTATGCAGCCGCCACTATTCGATATCAATGCACCGAGGTATATATATATATATATGATTGCACCACCTCACAACCCGATATTTGTGTAACCTGTGGCAAGTTGTTGTTTGCACGATCGACAATCATCATCTTAGTCTTGTGGAGATTTATTTTGAGACCAAAATTATGATGTAACTGTAAAAAAATAAGTCGCCATTTTGATTGATATAAACCATATTGTTTTTTTTTAGAGATTCTACTACGATTATGACGGATTTGTTGTTCTTCATGGAACAGACACGACAGCTTATGGTGCGTCAGTATTATCATTCATGCTCGAGAGGGTTGGAAAAACTGTTGTATTGACTGGTGCACAGGTAAATCAATTTAGAGCACGTACTATTTGAAATCTTTTACAAAAGATGTATGTTCTTTGTTAGCATCGCAATTCAAAATATATATTGTTACTGAAAACACTTATAGAAAATAATATTTTAATTTCCAAAAATTTACTTATGTGATAATAATTATTCAATTTTTCACTGCAAGATAAAGAAGAATATTTTTTTAATCCTATAATTGGCATTATACTCCTATGTTACTTTTAATACGAGATATTCTTCCAATTTAATAGTTATAACAACTATTTCAATATTTTTTATCACTACTTACTCTTTATTCGTTTTGTTTTTGATTTTTACTTTTATTGTAAAAAATATTTGTTGGTTTATCTTTCAGGTGCCAATTTTCCAGCCTAGAAGTGACGGCAACAATAACTTCTTGTGCGCTCTGCTCATCGCTGCAACGCAATATATTCCTGAAGTGACAGTTTTCTTTGGAGCTAAATTATTCAGAGGAACCAGGTATGTGTTCATTTTGTTTTATTTTTTGCGTTATCCTATATATCGTATCCCACATAGTTGTTGCGATGCTCTATAAGTCAGTTCTGTTAAGAGACCTGTCAGATGTACTTACATGCAAATACTTGTTTCATTGTTATTTCAATTAATGCCATTGTTTTTTAATCTGGAAGACGTGATTACTTAACAATACTATCTATTCATTTTCCTAATTTCAACGCTAAGTGTAGTTAATTATTTATTTATGTTATAATAATTTATAACATTATTATTATTAAGCCCTTATTGCTGAAAACATTTCATAACACTTATAAGATTAAATATTTATAAATTAATACCGGTGTCCTGTTTTGCGATCAGCGTGTTCTGTGATATATGTATAGGCCTCTTCCAGCTGCTTCCATTCTTTTCTACTTTTTGTTTTTCTCCACCAAGTAGTGTCTCCGACTTTCCTGATATCGTCTATCCATCTTTTTGCCTGTCTACCTCTTTTTCTTTACAGTCACGTGGTAGCCATTCTGTTATAAATGTTGTCCATTTTGCTCTACTGTTTCTTGTCATATGTCCTGTCCATCTCCATTTAAGCTGTGTTATTATTCTTATTATATCATCAACCTTAGTTATAGATCGTATACCATCTGCTCTCATGTGTTCTTTTATTGTAACACCTATAATAATTTATAACATTATAATAATATATAATTAGTTATTTTTTAAATAGCCAAACTTGTACCGATGTAAACACTAGCTGTAATTATTTGTTTCGAATCCTCTACATTGTCCACAGAGTTAAGAAAGTATCAAACACTCGCATCTACGCCTTCGATACTCCAAACTACCCTCCTATTCTTGAAGCGAAGACAACTCTAGATGTGGACCCAAAGATGCTGATTCATCCATTCGGTTCAGTGCCCAACGAATGTTGTTTGCATGACAAGTTGTCCAGGAAAGTGTATATCTTGAAGGTTGCTCCGACTGTCACGCCAGAACTGATTAGAACAGTTTGTGAAGGAATGGATGGTTAGTATATGCTTTGTTACTGCCTCTATCACACTACGTGAGCTTAGCATAACATCTGACGCTTCAGATCCTGTGGATGGATGTTGACCATTGGCACATATTTTGCGCGTCTTACTTGAAATATCCTTAAAAATATCAACTATATCTTGTCACACATTTTTCGCAGATCATCGCTTCACCTCCTCTGAGCATGCATAATGTTTCTACTTGACGCGGTTTCTACTTGTAACTCTTTAATCCGTCATTATTGTTTATGCGACAGATACGACCAGAACAGTATTTCTTGTTCTTCCATTTACAGAAATAAATAATTCTGTAAACGGAAGAATGTACATTATTCAAATGTACTTTTGTTTAAAGTACTTTTAAATAAAACTAATACAACTTAGTAAGTAAAATTATATCTATCATCTATCAACGTTCTACGTAGTAGGACCTCAAGCCCGTCTGGATGGCGACCACCTTTGGTCTTATGTATGCCGCCATAATAACCTTGTGTTGTTTTCCGGCATTAGTGACACAAGTTTCTCTACCCTTATGGAACAACAGCGTGTTCGCGATGCCACTGGCGTTCTAAACACTCATAGGCGACGGTAACTGCTAAATTCTAAGCGGGCCGTCAGCCTATCTGCTGTCCTACAGCAATAAAAAAACAATCCTCAATCTTTATGAATCCGAAAAGTATTGGAATGTGTTTAGCTTTTCTTCTTTCTCTCATTATCCTAATGAAAAAACAGATTTAATCCCGCTATTTCTAAGAAGTAGATATTTAATTAGTAATCAATGTTACAGGTATAGTGTTAGAAACGTACGGCAACGGCAACATACCGATAAAGCGGAAAGAGATTTACAAAGAAATAGAAAGAGCCGTTAAAAACGAGGTCTTAGTCGTGAACGTCACGCAGTGTATCAATGGGACAGTATTAGGAAAGCCTCTTTATGAGACTGGATTGGTAAGTGTACCTCCTTTTTTTGCAAGTTAGTAAATTTAATTGCGGTTGCATGCGAAGCTACAACAAAACAACCCTAGCTACGTAGTAGGGCGCCAAGTCAGTCTGATGGTAACAACCCTTGGTCTATGTCTATGTATGTCGCCATAATAACCGTGTTTCGTTCCGGCATTAGTGACCCAGGTTCCTGTACCCCTATGGGCCGCAGTCTATCTGCTGCTCCAGAGCAATACAAAAAATCTTTAAGCTTAAAAACTATGCTTTCGAATACTGTCGTGCCGCCCTTCCGCGACACGCCCTTTCTCTCGGCTCAAATCGCAAGAAAATAAACGAGACTAAACTTGATTTTTTAACACAATGAACGCCATGGAAGTTACCGCTTTCTCTATGGATCATCGCTGATTCGAGATATCGTCTTTATTAAAAAAATACAGATTACATTTTAGTTCCTCAGGACGGCACGAACATGCTCAATATAGTTTTAAGCCGGCACTGTGTCTTTCTGCGAGAAATTCGAGTTATACACGAGCTAGCAAACACCAGTGAGCCCCATGGCCCAAATGGAACTGCCTAATTTTGAGGTTTATCGTGTTAGGACGCGTGGCGGACTGAAATAATATTAAAGGATGATATCTTCTGTGCTATCTTTTGACAAACAAATGATTTGATTTCACTTCATTTCAGAGGGACGATTAAAATATTTTGACTTTTGAAATTATAAACTATTATTTACAGTTGCTGTTGGAATGCGGAGTGGTGCCTGCTTTTGACATGACAGTCGAAGCCGCTTGGGCTAAACTAGCTTATGTACTCACTAAAACTGAACTCAGTTACGCAGAAAAAGTAGAGGTGAGACTGATATTTATATTTCAAAATCAATAAATACGGAATCCCGATTTATTATACTTACTCTATTTTATCCACCTTTTGAAGTAGTAGAAGAATTAATAAAACGAGTAGATATGACATATAAGTGAACTTTTGCAGTCTTCTAAGAATGATTCCATCATTCTACCATCTTACACGTTTATTATAAAAAACGTTTTACTATACGAGGACTGTCCGATAAGTACTTAGCGTTAGCCTACAAAAGAAAAACGAGACTTTTGGAAAAGTGCCGATTTATTTCTCAACACACACTCCTTTTAGCTCGATACAATTGACCCAGTGATGTCCCAACTTCTTTAACCCGTCTGAAAAATACGTTTTCTGGAGATCTGCAAAGTAGGCTTCCGTGGCGACGATAACCTTCTCATTCCACTCAAAAATCTGCCCGGCGTGCGACTTTTTAGAGTTTGGACATAAAAAAGAAGTCGCACGGAGCCAAATCTGGAGAATACGGTGGATGGGGCAGTAGTTCGTAGCCTAATATAACTAATTTGGCCATGACGACGGCGGAGGTGTGAGCCGTTGCGTTGTCATGGTGGAAAAGCACTTTTTGTTCGCCAAATGGGACTGTTTTTCAATGCGATTCAGTGTCGAATCGGCCCAATAATTCGGCATTGTAGAGCCCTGTGACCTTTTTGCCCTTTTTTAGGTAGTCGATCTAGATCACGTTGTGAATCCCAGAAAACGGTGACCATCACCTTTCCAACCGATAGGACAGTCTTCGCCTTCTTCGGAACACGTTCGTCGTGTGAAGACCACTGTTTCGACTGTTCCTTAGTCTCTGGCGTATACCAGTGGATTCGTGTTTCGCCGACGGTTATGAAACGACGCAAAATCTCCTTCGGATTGCGCTTAAACACTGCTCTGAAGTGGTCTTACCGTTGCGCTTGTTGTCCTGAGTGAGCAAACGCGGCACCCATCGCACCCACAGTTTTCTCATGCCCAATATTTCATGCAGGATATGACCCATGCAGTCTTTTGAGATGCCTACTGTCTCAACTATCTCGCGCACCTTTAATCGGGGTCTGCCAATAAAAGATCGTAGATTTTTGTCACTGTATCCTCCGTGGTAGATGTTTTTGACGTGCGACCACGTTAAAATTTGTTAAACTAATTTTTGACGGTCGCCATCGAAGGAGAAGAGTCACCTTACCTTACACAGCATCCAAGCGCTCTTCGATTTCGATGCGCGATTTCCCTTCCAAAAACTTCTATTTTTCTAAAATCCGCCGACACGCCTGCATCCACACGCGATCAAAACAAAACTACGAATCCGATTCGGCTTAAATTTTGACAGTAACTAAGAGAATGTACTGCATGATAGTAAATTTCTATTGCGACAGTGGCACCATTAGGCGGTGAGGCTAAGTACTTATCGTACCAATCTCGTATCATCTAAATAACATAATATTAATAAAAATTTATATATTTCAGTTGATGAAAACTAACATCAGAGGAGAATTGCAGAACCCAAATCACAAATAAAACTACTAACGTAATATCGAATTAAGGAATTGGCGCTAAGAACTTTTATATGATTTTAAATAGACTATATATTTTTTCGTAATTATATATGACATATTATTTATTGGTTGGTCTGCTTTAACTTTACTGTTTTTGTAATAATGAATTTACTCGAATAAAAGAGAATAAATTTAATGAATAGTTTTTTAATACTATTTTGTATTGTATTTGCTCTTTAAATAAAACATAGTTATTCCGAATACAGTGTTTTATTGAAAAATAATCATTTAAATACACAAATTGTTCATAAGATTCATGAATAGATTTCTTAAATTAAAAAAATAATAGAAAGTTAAGCAAAGTATCAATTAATCGGTGTAAACACAAAAAAGAAGTCAAAGAACAATCGTTATCAAAATGCTTTGACACAAAAAATAAAATAGTACACCGAAAATGAAATAGTAGTTTTATCAAATTAGAAGTACCAAAGAATACATTGTCACAAACTACATTATTTACTACACAGATGTACAAAATCTAAACTCTACTACGACACCCTTACATTTAAATAGTTATAATTGAAAATATATATTTAATATTTCCTATACAGATTAAAAGTAATATCCACACAGTGATTATGTGCTTAGGCTTAAAAAATTACATAAAGCACTATTAAATTTAATTAGGTATTTTCGAATAAAGCAGAAGGGAAAATGCACTTAGCGACATAAGCATAATATATCAGTTGGTAACTGCAATGAATATAAGAATTAAATTTACTGAATAATCTGAATCATAATACAACTGAATATTAAAATATTCTGACACTAATATAATGTCAAATATAGCGACAAGTATGATATAAATCTAGTATTGTATATTATTACGAAAGCTTAATATTAATAAATAATTGCAAATCTAACCTCGATATTTTAGGCAGAAGTAAATCGAATTATTACAAAGTATAAAACTTGAGAATATGACATTTTAAAACGTATAAGCATTTCAAAATTATATAAGCCAATTTTTTTTATATGTCGGTTTTTTTTATTATATTACGCTGAACTTCGTGAAGCTTAATATGGAATCATTTTTAACTCCCTACACCATATACCTAACATCTTAATAGCACACATAATATAACCATTTCGTGGGTAGTTTATTACTATAAGAACACACGCAGAAATACAATTGTGTACACGAATGTACTTGAACCCGTTATGATGGGATATATTTTATTCAGTACTTGGTCATAAATATCATTTTATTGTTTATAATTAGGTAAGAATCAATCATCACTGATTAAAAGATGAAGAAGATCCGCTAATTTATTGAAGTTCCTTATAAAAATATTTATTATATATTGTTGCTTTCATCATTTTATTTTAGAGGCCGCGAGAGAAGAGGCTTAAAAAATTAATTAGTAGCATACATTATGTATTTAAATATTTTAAACTATTAAATAAATAAGTAATTATTATTTAACGTGGTACAGTTGAGCGCATAAGCGCTACGTAAATTGATGGACATTTTATATGTTTATAAAATATTTGAACTTTCTTGATTCTTTTTTATTCTTTTTTGATTTTGATTTGAATTCGAATTTCCGAAGATTCCCAGAGGATATATAATAGGCTGCAAGCTAAGGTTTCAGAGGGCCTAGTATATTGGATGATCAGGATGTCTGTATTCCCGTCAAACCACACTTGAGGACACCTGTCATATTTCTAAGCTGTCATATATAAAAGTAATTTAGTAATTACAAATAATAAAGGTAAAACCGTATTGTCACTCGCGGCCCCAACTATTATGCAATGGTATACAAAGTTTTGAGCTTATATTTTTGCAAATGGCACTGACGTGGTAGACTATAAGCGGTGACGTCTTCAACAAGCTGTCACCTCCTTCTTCTTGTTAGTAGCGGCTGCGAGACTCGATTCTTCTGGAACAAGTGTTTAGTGTTTAACAATTTCTAAAAACAAAATCTCGTCAATTATCACTATTACATACAAAAAGCATGTCCAACTATAAATTGACAACTAGGAATTGGACATTTTTGTAGAACTAAGTTCAATCTTATTTCATTATTTTGAACATGTCGTACAGGATCGACTGATGTGATACTAGATTAAGTATCACAAAATTATTTTCACTTCACAATTAGTTAGAAATTCCGGTGAAACTCAAGTTTGTGCTATTATACGGAGTCCAGTTTATAAATTTTCCTTTTACATTTCGCGTGGTTTCAGTGCGTCCTCACATATTTATATAAACCAGTTGTCCTACTGTTTCGTTACCCCTTGCCAACCATCCATACTCCTTTCCTAAAACACTTATCTTCCCTGCATTTCTAATTATTCACTCTTTTAATGTCAAGAGTTGGTACTACAACTATTTTGGAAATCATTACAACCGTGTAAAGTTCGTCTATATACTGTGCTCAAAAAAAAACTTACCACCAGCTCCGGTTGGGTGCAGACGTTTCAGCACTGCAGACACGTCCAACCCAGTAAGGGTTTTAAGTGCAGGCGGTATCCCGCCTGCGAGCCGAGCCACTTCCCCAGTAGGTCCATTATCACCCACCAATACTATCTCATCTGTCTTGGCCAGTGGAGCCGATACTTCTGCTGCGATCTGTTCAGACGAATTTGTTTTGATTAAGAATAAATATATACAATTCTCTAATATAACATAAGCTTCTCCTTTAAGTATTTAAAGAAAAAAAACTAATATAATTAATAAGATAGTTAACAACATCATTGTAGGGCAGTTATTATAAGGGCAGGGCATATATAGGGCATATAGGGCAGTTATTATAAGTTTTAAATAGGTTCGTAGTACAGGAGGTGCTGGATAATAGTTGGGTCGATCAAATGTAATATTAAATCAATCTCACCTTAGGCAATGCTTCCAAAACGAGTGCCATGATAGCAGCGTCACCATATTGCTTGTAAACTTTGGCCTTAGCAAGCATCCTTTCAGCGTCTGCTTTACCCACATCGCCAATAGCAGTAGCTTCTGCTAACCCCAGAACTTTAATACGTTCTGCATCGGCTTTAGCTGCTTCTACAGTTTGCGTGCTGTAAAAATGTTTTATCATTCTCATTATTTTGAATTATGTTTTATAGAAAGATTGCAATAGTTACGAATGTATAATAGGACCTGTTATAGGTGAAATATACTAAATTATTATGGCTGTTTTACAAACATACTGTCGTACATCTAGACTAGTATTATTTAAACTATACTAATATTGTACCCTGAGTGGGAATTTCACTCATAGAAAAGATGAGCAGATGAGAAGAGACAGAGATTCTGGGATGGCAGAGAGCAAATGATCAGAATGAATTCATTAGACCACGCCATCGTAGTGTTTGAATTACGAGAATAAATCCAACATTTATGCATATTAAATTGTAAGACTATAACACTGACACTATACGATGCTACGCTACCATTTATTTAAACATTAAAAGATCTGAGCGTATATGGCAACACCTACTTTTTCTTTAACTCTTAGTAACATTAACGACTCTCTAATATTCTTATATTAACTCACCGTTTGCCCTCCGCGATGGCTTGCAAACGATAAGCCTCGGCCTCCGCAGGGAGACGCACTGTCGCCATCAATTCTTCTTCGCGACGCATTATTTCTTGTTGTTCCACCTACAATTTATATATAAACTTCTATTATTGCCACAAGATGGTGGTAGTAGAGTAACTTCAGTCAATTCATTTTAGAACTTTCTCTAATCGAAAGCCTGACATTAATTATTGCAAAACTGTGTTTCATTTTTAGTTATAATCATTCAACATTAGAACAACAATTTCATATTATTTATTTATATAGAATATTTTGTGATTTATTCAGAAATAACGTAAAATATCACTATAAAACAATACAAGTATACCTAGTCAGGTCATAAATTCTGTCACATGTTTAATGTAAAATAATTGTAACAAGTTTATTCATTATGTAACCATTCATATACCAAAATGAACTTAACAAAACATAGATTCTTATGACATTAAAGTTTATTCAAAATGACCTCCGTGATTTTGAATACAAGCCTTCAATCTGCGCGGCCAGTTGTCTATCGCAGCACGAACGAGGTCCATGTCAATATCGGCGGCTGCCTTAATCAAGGATGTCTTGAGTGACTCCAAATTGGGATGAGGCTTTGAGCACGCCTTTTCCTCCAAGTGTTGCCATATCTTGTAATCTAACGGATTCAAATCTGGACTGGAGGAGGGCCAGTCTTCGTGCCGGATGAAGTCGATTTCACGCGCCGCCAGCCAGTCTTGTGTGCTCTTCGCTCTATGAGCTGGCGCCGAATCTTGTTGGAATACCCAGTGCCTGTTATTGAACATGGTATGAGAAACAGGTTCCACAAGGTTCATCAGGACTGTATTTTAATACACAACAGCATTCGTTTTTACACCTTTCTCACAAAAATGTACCTCTGTTAAGCCCCAATAAGAAACTCCCAACCATACCATGAGCGAGGATGGAAAATGACCTCGTTGGACACGCGGAATACGGTTGCTCGCTTCTTCACTACTGTGTGCGTACACCTTATCATTTTGTTTGTTGTAGCTCTCTTCTACGGTAAACATTTTTTCATCCGAAAAAAGAATTTCCCGATATTTTTTTCCCGCGTACCGCTTCAACAAAGCGCGGCATCTCTTCAGTCTCAGGTCCATTAGACGAGCATTCAAACGATGTCCTGTTTTTCTTCGATATGCCCGAAACCCTAAGTCTTCATTTAACACCCTTTTCACCGTGGTTCTGCTTAACCCCATCTGAAGGGCCAACAGTTTCTGCTTACGTTTGGGATTTCTTTGAATTCGTGCCTTCACAGCTTTTATCACTGCTGGAGTCCTAACAGACCGAGGGCGACCACTTCTTGACCTGTCATCTACACTAGAGTCTTCATTGTATCGTTTGATGGTACGATAAATGAATCTTTTGGTTATATTCAAATTTTTCAGTATGTTAAAAATTTGAATTGGCGCGTAACCGCAACGATGCAACGCAATAACTGCAACACGGTCTTCTTTAAACGTCCACTCCATATTTAAAAAATGAGTAAAATTCTAAAAGTATACATTTTTATTTTCATGAACAATTCGAGATTCGAATTCAATAAACTTTTTTGTGGCCAGCATTCTAAAAGAAAAGTTTTTACTGTGTGACAATACTTATGACCTGACTAGGTAAATATAGGTTAAATTTTAATGTCATTAATACAATTAATTTCTAACCATTTAATTTTAAAACTTAACAAATACTGAAAACAAAAGTTCACCTCAATCTGTTTACGGCGTTCGACAACTTCGATTTGTATTTCTTCGTTTCGTATTTTCTGTTTAATTTTCGCTGCTTGTAATTCGTAAGCAAGGGCAGCTTCGGCTTTCTGTGAATTTAAATTAAACCGTCTATTATACAGGGTGACTTTGACAAAACCGTCCAAATTTTTTTACGCACTAAACATCATTTAAAGAACCTATTTTTGCAAAAAAAATTGTATGTCAAATTTTCACCATAAAATATTTCATTCCAAGGAAAATATGGTCACTAATTCAATCGTACAAAATAGTCATATGGTGCAAATTTCGTACGTTAACCTGTTATTACCTGTCTCTGTCACTCCCGCGTAAATATCGTAAGTGAGTAGTGCGTATTCGCTCGCACAGATGCAATGACCGCCGTCCTCGGCCTCGTACTAGGTCATTGACACTTGCGTGCCGTATTATGTAAATTGCGATTTCTTTTGGTGACATTGTGATGTTGATTACTAATATTACTAATATTTAACACTATTGACACAATCAATAGAGTAGCAATTATAATTTAAATTTGTAGGTCTTCCACATTTGTGGGATTTTATATTAATTTCATTAAAAAGAGGTTGGGAATTTTCATAAATACTGAAAGTCATTACTTTTGTTTTTTCTAAGTTTAATGTCAGAAGGTTAACATCAAGCCAAGTAGTTACTGCAGCAAACCCTTCGTTGGCTGTTTTGTTCACATCGAACCAAGTTTTTGCAGTAAATAGTAAAACAGTGTCATCTGCGAATGATTTTGCCATTGTTCAATTTTAGGTTGCACAAATCATTAATGTAAATTAAAAATAATGTTGGACCAAGAACGCTACCCTGTGGTACGCCATATTTGATAAATTCAGGTTGAGTTTCATAACCCATGATTTTAACTACTTGTGTCCTGTTTGTTAAATAACTTTTCAATAATTGTAATGGTAAACCACGAATGCCAATAATTCTAATTTTTTTTTCAGCAGGGGCAAGGAAACCGTATTAAAGGCCTTAGCAAGGTCCAAAAAAAATCCTAAAGTTTTGTTACCATTATCTAATGAATTTACAATAAATGAGGTCAAATCTTGAATTGCATTACTAGTAGATCTTTTATTTCTGAAATCAAATTGATAACTGACAACATATTATTTTTTTCTAAATACTGTTTTAACCTACCGTTTTTTCAAACACTTGAAATCACTGATAGTAAAGACATTGGTCTATAATTATTAATTGAATTTGGGTTACCGGATTTATATATAGGGATGGCAATAGAAATTTTAAGTGCGTCAGGAAAAACTCCTTCTTCGATACATTTATTGATAATGAGTTTAACAGGGGACACAAAAATATTTACATTACTCTTTAAGAGAGTATGTATTAGAAATATCATCCCACCCACAAGATCTTGTGGATTTAAGACTCATAATATGTTCTTTGATACCAACTTCATCGATCGGCAATAAGACAAAAGAATTCGCAGGGACGCTTGAGTTTTTTGAATGGAGTTGCAATTTTAAGAAGTGTTCATCTTTCTGTATTCTTGTAAGAATACTAGTGGCTAAATTTTTACCAACATTACTGAAATATTTATTTATATAATCAAGTGAAGCTAATTCAGTGTTTTTAATTTGTAAGAGATTCAAAGAAGATTGTTTTTTATTAGCACTTAAGTTACAAACTTCTTTTACCAATTTCCATTGCTTTTTTGCATTATTTTTATTTTTACTTATTTCTGACGTATAATAATTATTTTTTAGTGTCTTTAGAAGCTTATTACAAGTATTTCGATACCGTTTGTATATAATTTTTAACACCTCATTTTCCGGATCATGTCGTAATTGTTGATGAATTTTATCTCTGTTTCTCATACAACGACATAACCCAGGAGTAATCCAAGGCTTGAGGTTATGTTTACACCTAGATAGAACACGTTTATTGGAATGTTTATTAATAGTCTTTGTAATAGTATTTAAAAATATGTTGGTCATAGAATCAGAATCCATTTCCGATAATATATTAGTCCAGTTTATTAATTTTAATTCCTTTATTAATGCATCAAAGTCCGTTACTTTATAATTTGAGACGTTATTTTTGTATGATCGGTTCTTAGAATTAGAGATGTTTAGTAAAACACAATAATGATCTGTAAGCGTAGTACTACGAACCAACGGTTCCAACAATAAATTTGTACGAGCAAAACAGTGGTCTAAGCAGCTTTCCTGTCTTGTAGGTAAAGTATGTGTAGGAAGAAGTCCATAAGATGCCATTAAGTTTAAATAGTCTGATGTAATACTGCTTTCAAAGTCTTCAAAGCCAATAATTTTGGGTTTTTAAGTTCCTATGAAAAAACCTAAAAACTTGTAGTGTATTGCATAATTATAAACCCCAAACAGTATATAAATAATAATAAATAAATAAATACTTTGTGACAATTCACACAGTGCCGTCTAGTCCCAAACTAAGTAGCAAAGCACTTGTGTTATGGATACTAGACAACTGATATACTACTTATATACTTTTTCTGTAAATAAATATATATTATACATAAACACCCAGACGCTGGACGGGAATCGAACCCGTGACCTCCGCAAGCGTACCGAAAAGCGTTATCCGTTCCGCCATCGAGGTCGTCATATAAAGTAACTATGTATATATTATGTACTTATAGTAATTTTATTAATACATTATAATATTGTATTATGGGTACTGGACAATTAATATACTATATTTATTTTCGTTTGAAAACACATACATATATGTATGTGTATGTTATACATAAACAGCCAGGTTGCACACGGAAATCTAAGTGGAGATTCCCGCAGGCGTTCCGTCGTGCGGAACCTATTCTGCCAAGCAGTTCGTTAATATGAATATAAAATACTTACAGCCGTGTTGACTTCTTGGTCGAATTGAGCTTTTTGTAGTTTGAAGAGTCTTGTGTTGTCTTCGATCTTCGTGTCCATCGAATACTTCACGTCCATCGCGCTCTTTTCGCACTCAGCCTCCTACATTAACTTCATACATGTTAAATATTGCACACAATTGTCACAACTGATATCAATGCACTCGAAAGCAATAAAACACCTGTCTAATTTTTTTTAAATCCGACTATTTATGAGTTTTATTTCTGCGTAAGTGACTAATCTATTAGTAGCCCTTTACACAGAAATTCGTTCTTCTATTCGTTTCATAACGTAATTCACAAGTTTCCTGGACGTAGTAAGGATGGCGACCGACAGGAACCGCTGGAGAAATTTCGTTCGTTTCCTTGTGATCGCATTATCTAGTGATTACGATCTTCAGCCATGAAGAACCGACCAAAGACAGAGAAAGAGGGAAAGATATTATTTCTTACTCACCCATACTCAGAATTTTGAGTGAGAATATATTGCATTTGCGATGATATTCATGTAAATTATATTGTAAAACCCAAATAAAATTCTGAAGAAAAATAAATTAATATACGCGATGTTCATTGTTTTTTTTTTTATTGCGTAGGACAGCAGACAGGCTGACAGCCCGCTTAGAATTTAGCAGTTATTGTCGCCTATAGGTGTTTGCAACGCCAGTGGCATCGCGAACACACTGCTGTCCCATAAGGGTACAGGAACTTGGGTCACTAATGCCGGAACACAACACAAGGTTATTATGGCGGCATACTTAAGACCAAAGGTGGTCGCCATCCAGACGGGCTTGAGGCCCTACCACGTAGCTAGGGTGGGTTGTTTTGTCGCCTTTTACGACAGGCCGACCCCGGCCACAGAGGTTAGTATTATTTCTCTGCCCCTGCACGGATTGTTGTGAAACATTAGTACTTAATGAATCGGTTTTTCCGGCGTTATATTCTTACGTCAGGACATAACTCATAGACGTGTACAATCAACGAAATAGAATCTAATAACCAAATCTCTACCTATTAAAATATTAATAGTACCATATTTATCATTAAAGTGGAACAATAGGAACTGTTTGTTCTAGAATATTTTATTTGTTATTAAAATAACATTTATTACATGGAATGAAGGCTTCTACATAATTATGAAATGCTCATGACGCGGGTTGCCTGAAAGAGATCGCTTCGTAGCAATAAGCCCATTATAAGCTTAAGTTAATGTTGATCTACAAATTATTTGGATTACAATTGTTTGCGACCTAAACGCTATCTACCCAAAATGTCAATGTCAAATAAAAACGTCAATGTCACTGTGACATACAGGGGAGTGCGACACGCACCCGTCACCGCCGCTCCTCGCCGACCAAAACGCCATGACGCTTTCTGTTCCGAATCAGACACTAAGGAAGCAGACACGTCATGACTCCAATAGTCCAATCTAAGAATATGCCCGTCGTGGGCATGTAACGCGGACAACAATATAGTGTTGTCTATCTTTTTATTATGACAAAGCTAGTCCATACCCTGATTCCGGCGTCCCTATTGGCCTGCGCGACGCCGACGTCCGCGTCCCTCTTGACAGCCGCGGTCTGCGACTTCCCCAAGCTAGCCAAGTACTGGACGTCATCGTACACGTCCTTGATCGTGAACGACAGGATCTCGATGCCCATCCGGCCGACGTCGGGCGCCGCAACCTCGCGCACAAGACCCGCGAACTGGTCGCGATCCTTGTATACCTCTTCTACTGTAAGCGTTCCTGGTAACAAAACATAAAGCCTATTAATTACTGTTCCGATTTGCAAACATTAAGAGTATTTTTTTATTGCTGAGGGACGGGACAGCAGACAGGCTGACGACCAACTTAATTGTAAGCAGTTATCGTCGCCTATGGATGTTTGTGACGTTAGGAGCATCGCGAACTCGCTGCTGTAATAAATAAATATACTGGCACAATACACACAGCGTCATGTAGTCCCAAAGTAAGTAGCATACATAGCACTTGTGTTATGGGTGCTAGACAACTGATACATTTAAACTTTTTTTTTGTAAATAAATACATATTGCACATAAACACCCACGGAGGGCGGGAATCGAACCCATGACCTCCGCAAGCATACCGAAGTACGTGCCATCATCCTGAAATACAACACAAGGTTATTATGGCGGCATACTTATAGACCAAGGGTGGTTGCCATGCAGACAGACCTCGGGCCCTACCACGTAGCTAGGGTAGTTTTGTCGCCTTGTACGACATAACAGAACGACCCCGGCCGCAGGTGTTCCTATTCTTACTATTCTTACACGGAGCATAATTTTAAATTGCGATATTTTTATTAACACTATGTGATTAATAATTAAAAAATCATTATTTGGAAATCAGAAAGACAAGAAACCATTTCAGATCAATGAAACACATTATAACATATGAAAATATGTTGAATACAGTGCAGGAAATATAATAGTATATAATATATAATTGATTTATTTAATATACACATATTTTAATATTTTTATGTACATATGCACATATTCTCCGTGCAGGGGCGGAGTAAAAATACGAACCCCTGGGACCGGGGTCGGCCTGTCGTAAGAGGCGACAAAACAACCCTTGGTCAATAAGTATGCCGCCATAATAACCTTGTCTTGTGTTCCGGCATAAGTGGCACAGATACCCCTATGGGACAGCGGCGTGTTTGTGGTGGCCTTGGCGTCACTAACATCCAGAGGGTAACTGCTTACTGCTTACTTGAGGGCCATCAGCATGTCTGCTGCTTTATTATTCCTAAGCAATAATAAAGTCACTATGCAGTTATGTAAATGTAGCTATGTATAAATATAGCAATATTTGTAATGATGAATAAGGAGACCATATACGGGTGTGTATTACTGCAATTTGTTTAAAGGTTCTAACTTGCTAGAACACATTGTGATTAATTACTCTTAGTGCTAAATTAATTACAACGAAGGATCTTTTTAATTTTAAATATTTATTTACCACAACATCTGAGCTTATGGTAAATAAACGATTACTCAATAAGGCATTCTGCGGTTTGAGTTCGTTTGTTCTTATTTGTTTTGTGTTCAAAAAAGCCTATTTGTTGAATTAAGGCCTTATTCGTAGAAAATAATTCAGAAAATCATGAGACATTTTATTACTTATAGCTTAACAAGAATATTATTTAGCACTCACTAACAGTGCGTGCGGCCTTGCTTGCGTACATTTAGGTATGGCGATGCCGAATATAAGACATGTGCTGTTCCGGACGCTGGTACTTTAAACTAATTCGTTTTCAAATATATGTAGTTTAAGTTACCTATTTAATATCTACCAGTGAAAAATCCACCAAAATAAACCCGGACATATTTATTCGTTTTTTTATCATTAAAGTCGATTAGGATATATTTATTGTGTTAAAATATGTACGGAAATATATATTTTAATAAATTAGCACAAAGAACACCACCGCTAGAGGCGCTGTTTCATAATAACAATAATCATCCTAGCACTCATATACTTTGATATGAGCAAACCATAAATTATTTTACACTAGATGACCCAGAAAATGTTGTTCTGCCATATCAATAAAAAAAAAAAATATTTTGTAGTTGGCCGATTTGTAGTTTAAACCATTCTTGAATCCACTTGAACTAACACTTGAAATTTCATCAAAATCGGTCTCGCCGTTTAACATTTCAGTCACATACACACAGCAGAATTATATATTATTCTATATTATCAAATAATTCTCCCCCTACTTGCCAGTGAGATCGTTTAATAATTCCATACGAATACTCAGAGGCTTAAATCACTACTATTTTTATAAAAAAAACTTTCTTGTTTTTCCATACTCAGCTCAAAATAATACAAATTAAAATATTGTAAATACCAATTATTATTTACAATATTTTAATTTGTTATTACCGTAATAAAGCTTAAAATTATAACGTAATACAAAACAAAATGAAAATAACCATATATTCTTAAATACATTCTTAAATAATAAAACTTACTTTTTTACATTCAAGTAGGTGAGACCGATGGTCAGAGACAGTGGTATTAAAGCGATGCGTAGCATTTTTACACAATTTCCAATTCAGCACACAGAATACTCGTCTACACAATTTTCATATTGTGATCAATGCACTGTACGGTCTAAATGTAGCGAACTGATAACGTGAAAAGTAGGTAATGATTTACTTTTTATCATATTAACTCATTATCACAGAAATCAAGTACGTTTAAACAGTTATAATTAAACATTTGTTTTTTAATGGTAGTTGTTTTAAATTATATATGATTTTCATTTAGATGGACGACCCATTTAACAGAAAGCAGTGATGAAACATATTTTCGTTTCCATCGCCAATGATTGGTAAGTAAGATGAAAAGGAGAGAAGTAATAGGATGGTAGTATGAAGAAGAAATAAATTACGAAAGGCGAAAAAATTTAATCTGGCCAGGGTCTCAGGAAATGAGCCAACAGAATACTCTCACCCACACATATACAATTAG
The DNA here is from genome assembly GCA_963693495.1 of Malacosoma neustria. Taxonomy (NCBI): domain Eukaryota; kingdom Metazoa; phylum Arthropoda; class Insecta; order Lepidoptera; family Lasiocampidae; genus Malacosoma; species Malacosoma neustria. Next base: position 5,628,640 of record OY856392.1, on the reverse strand, counting down.
CTCAAAATTAATGGGAATTGTGACTCAGCTCTGTCTGTAGTTTAAAGTTTAAGAAAAATTGGTTTAACTGTATCTCACCACGTACTTAGTTAGGATTTGATTTGAAAAACTGAGCTTAATAATTTTTGGCTAAAAGTTTATTAATAGGCTAAGCAAACGTAATTTTTTTTTTAATTTTTCTTGCAGAAGTAAACTAAAACGTGAGACCTAAGTGTGCATTACAATGCGACCGACGAATTGATTAAGTCACGTTAGTAGATTGTCTTGTATATGAAGAAAACCTACAGAACCTAAAATAATTATATAGTAGAGATTAGGTTTTTTCCTCACCGCCACATTAGCTTTAAATCTCAGTTACGTCTTAAGAGAATTCTAAATTAGGGTTCTAAATTGAATTGCCCGTTCTACTAAGCATGATTTGACATAACGTTTTAACTATTAACGGGGTTTATTATCATCTGAACTTCTAATTCAGATAATGAAAGTCGTCCTATTCCTTCTCCAGCCAGTAGACCACCTAGCTGATTAGAAGTCTGCTAAGGTGTGCTCTCGTCTAACCATAAGTTATTATTTATAGACAACTAAGCTATTTATTAGTACATAATAAAAAGAAAATGTAATGACACACTTAAACTTTCCAATTTCACAACACAAACCGATCCGTCGCGCTTCGAAACTCTTAAGTTTTAAAGTACTTGGGAGAGGCTATATTAAAAGTTTGTTTGAAGATCGTAAATTGTTTAATAAAAAATTATATTCTAATAGAAGAAGAGGATTTCTGTATGCTCTTGCAAAAAAAAATAAGGCTTAACTAGGACTGAGGTTTGTATTACATTCAAAACGAATTTGTTTTTATCATGTGATGGGATAAGATTGAATATTGGGCTGACTGTCTAAGATCCAGCAAGACTATGGGGGCCAACACCCTCTTCGTCTAGTCTTTGTACAAATGATGACAGAGTTAACGACTTTTCTATTATGGAGGGATCACTCCAGTAAAATCACTATAAATATTTAGTTTACTGCGATTTATCGTGGAGTAATGAATTTTTAAAATAATATTGAATCTTAGGCTTTATGTGCTAGAATTTAGTAATATTTTTAGGTCTAACAACATTACCATAAGTGATCGTTTAAGATATTTGATATTATTCATATTACGTTTAGTTTTGGGTTTTTCACTCGTCGTCGTTGTTTTGGACTACGTGGTGTAGTAATTTTATACATATTAAATTTAAATTTATACAATTATGTCATGTACTAGCCTTGATTGCATTTCCTAGTTAATGATACAATAAGGTGTGATGTTAGGAATACTAAGTATTCTTAGATGTTATCTCAAATGATTTTGCAATCAAATTACATCGTATTTTTTATATTTGAAAATAACTTCGTTCTAATAAAAAAAATTAAATGTTATTATTTAAAAAATGTTTATGACATTAACGTTATGTCATTCAAATTATTGTTATATACATTTTTAATACATGTTAATAAAGAAATAAATTTTTATTGAATATCTTTGCTTTTGTGTTTGCTTCCAAAGTTTTTTCTCTTTGGAAGCCTAGTTTACTGTTCCTAATAAATTTTGCCCTATAAGGAATTATAGGGCAAAATTTATTTAATACTTTTGCTGTTTCAAAATAATCATCATGAGAAATAAATGTTCAGGGAAGCCAAAAGGAAAACCTTTTCAGCTGAAGTTAAGCCTCTAAAATCTTGATGGTACTTATATTCGTATGACAAATAAAATAAATTTTAATTTACAATATACAATAAATATACGAGAAAAAAAATTTTGTTGGACACAATTTTGAAGTTTTTATTTTTCTAATTATTTTGATTTTATTCATTTATTTATCTAGTACTTTTGACAGTCACTTCACTTAAATAAATTTCACAGTACGAATCACTTCGGACGTATTTATAATGACACTCGTAAGTACGCACTGCAAATATTGGATTCATGTGCTCTATTAAATACGAAACGTTGCCCTGTATAAAATATGTTTCTCCGCATATTATTTATATAACGCGGCGCCCTGCGGCTTTGTTCGTGTGATATATGATCACACATTATCGCTTACTTAATATTTATTTCTTGTTATCCGGGATTTTTAAATGAATATGTTTCATGTTGTTTTATTCTTAGGCTACGATACGGTTAAGGTGAATGAACACATGAATCTTATACACTTATATTATCCCCAAAATATTTTTCTTAACAAAAAAACAATCCGTCATTGATACACAAATTGACTTATCATAAATATATCGTAATCCAAATATAAACATCCCATTTTTGCCAAATAAATCATGGAATCCTGGAACTGAATTTTACTACGCATAATACTACCAAGAAGCCCTCCGAAGAATAACTCTGCCTCAACAAAAAACCTCCAAATATGTAATGGCTAACAGTTATAACATTTCATTACTATAATTTTAATAGATTATTTTTATGATCAAACACAACGCGTTTACAATTTATACATTTTATATCATACTAGTTGACCCGGCAAACGTTGTTCTGCCATATGAATTTAAAAATAAATAGTAGCCTATGTCCTTCGCCAAGGTCCAATCTATGACTATTTCGAAATTCATCAAAATTAGTTCAGCGGTTTAGGCGTGAAAGCGTAACAAACTAACTCACTTTCGCATTTATAATATTAGTTAGGACTCTGCGGTTGTCTTTATCTATATTTACTTGGCAAATGATATGAATATGATAGAGATAAGGGGATATCGGTACCGTGCGAAACGCTGACGATTTGATATGGATTTCCGCGTATGGGGAACCGTTCTAGTTATAATAAATAAGTCAATATTAGGGATAGAAGGTAGTCTAGACCAGTGATTCTAGAACGTTTTCGACGCAGCACCCATATCGGTGAAAAGTATTGCGCGGCACATTAATGCAGTTTGAAGAAAATAGGAAAAACAGTGCAAATTTGATACTCAGTTGTCTTTAGTACGAAAAATGAAATATTTTGATGAATTTTTCATTACCTCTTTTATGCTTAGGGGAAGTTTAGTAAATTTCACACTCAAATCTTTCTGAGTCTACCCTAGAAAGTTTGCTTCTGTATCTGTTTTTTTATGTACGTGTATGTTGAAAATGCAGACTCACAAATTTTAATATAAGTAGAAGAAAAACGTACAAGCATTTTATCCGTGCAGGGGCGGAGAAAGAATACTAACCTCTGCGGCCGGGGTCAGCCTGTTGTAAAAGGCAACAAAACAATCCACCCTAGCTACTTGGTAGGGCCCCAAGCCCGTCTGGAGGGCGACCACCTTTGGTCTTAAGTATGCCGCCATAGTAAAATTGTGTTGTGTTCCGGCATTATTGAACCAAGTGTATCCTTATGGAAAAGCAGTATGTTCGCGATTCCACTGGTGTTGCAAACACCTATAGGTGACGGTAACTGCTAAATTCTAAGCGGGCCGTCAGCCTGTCTGCTGTCATACAGCAATAAAAAAAGCATTTTTATTACAATCTTACCAACAGCACTGTTTTTTACCATCTTTTCCTATTTTTTGTAGTTTTTTGTTTTTAGTATATGAAGCTATCATATAAGATGATAGACACTTCTCTCCGTGCAGAGGTGGAGTAAGAATACTAACCCCTGTGGCCGGGGTCGGCCTGTCGTAGAAGGCGACAAAACAACCCACCCTAGCTACGTGGTAGGGCCCGAAGTCCGTCTGGATGGCAAACACTCTCGGTCTTAAGTACACTGTACACAGCTATAATATAACTTTGTGTCGTGTTCCGGCATCAGTGACCCAGGTTCCTGTACCCCTATGAGACAGCAGCGTGTTCGCGGTTCCACGGACGTCGCAAACATCCATAAGTAACGGTGGCTGCTTACTATTATTGGGTCTGTCTGCTGTTCCTCAGCAATAATAAAAAGGTGAAAAATATTAAAACAACGACTAACGAAAAGTGACAACGTATCACTTCTGTTTCAACACTATTAAACAGGGTGTGTTGCATAATAGCATTATTGAAAAAGGACTCTGTTGCATTATTATTAGCGAAATGGCTGAAGCCTATGGCATCGAAAGTTTGCACTTTGGATGGACCCTATCGAGTACAATCACAGAACAAAGTTTCTGCGCGCTTTTAAGATGGATGCCTCTTGGCTCTTACTTCTCTTCAGCAAGAAGGCAAAAACGAAGCACAAAAGACTTGATTTTTAACAGACGCTATTACTGTCTAAACTCAATCCCTGTATAGAATAATGAAAAAGCGAATGACGCCCTTCCTTTATTATCTGCAAGCTAGCGAAAGACACAAGCCGCCGGAACCAAACAGGAGTGTATATTTTAAGATATACCAGTAAGTAAAACAAATAAGACTCTAATAACCTATTACCGACCGTAACACAACTTATCGAATCATAAACAGCTAATTAAAAAACTGTTAAACATTCACGTGTATACTGATAGCAAGAGAAACTTTTTATTCTTTTATCCATATTTAAATAACGTCTCGATCCTAAGGTTTAAGATTTCTATGAAACTCACTAAAAAGTGTATCGAACCCGGGGGCAAATGTTTGGGTAATACAAGGTCTAATATAAAAATGCCTCGATAAATTCCCACAGAGAAATCTATAAGGGCTTGTCCTTGTTACAATTTTTTTTATTGCTGTAGGACAGCAGACAGGCTGATGGCCCGCTTAGAATTTAGCAGTTACCGTCGCCTATGGGTGTTTGCAACGCCAGTGACATCGTGCACACGCTGCTGTCCCATAAGGGTACAGGAACTTGGGTCACTAATGCCGAAACACAACACAAGGTTATTATGGCGGCATACTTAAGACCAAAGGTGGTCGCCATCCAGACGGGCTTGGGGCCGTACCACGTAGCTAGGCGAGTTGTTTTGTCGCCTTTTACGACAGGCCGACCCCGGCCGCAGAGGTTAGTATTCTTTCTCCGCCTCTGCACGGATAAAAAGGCATTATACTTAATTTCTTCATGATTGCAAACGCGTTTTTACACCAGGGGTTGCGTCATCTAGGTGTTTAATCTGTGTTACATTTTAAAATTCCAATAAATACTTTTTTATTACAGTGGGATAACTGATAGGATGACGGCCTATTATACAATAGTTAGCGGTTACTGTCTGTCGCCTATGGATGTTAGGGATGCCAAGTGCACCGTTAACCCGTTGCCGTCAGCGTAGGGGAACTGGAACCTGGTCACTTATGCCAGAACACAACACAAGGTTATTATGGCCGTAAATTTAGAAACCAGTGGTGGTTGCCATAAAGACGAGCTAGAGCTAGGGCTGTTTAGTCATCTTTCCCCTGCACAGGCAAAACTTCAGCAGACCTGAGGGTCAGCTTAGGTATAGGTGGGTATCTCCATATCCATAGGGCGGTATCACTTTGGGCATATTGAATGTAATCTATTTAATGCAAAAGGAAAAACCGGCAGGTGTAAGTAGTAAATTATATTTTTCTAAAATTATGTCATTTATTAGGCATTTTGCCTAATAAATGAAATGTATTAAACATTGCCGGGCGAAGGCGACGGAAGCAGTAGTTTTCTGTTATTACTCGTATAACTGAATTATTTCCCGGATCAATTGTGTTATATGATTCTGATTTTGTATTGTATGCAAGCGTATAATTAATGCAAGAAGAATTCATGAGACTATTCAAATATTTTATGAATACATATACATACAGCTTTTATATTTTAGTGACAAGATTTTTTTTATATAATTATTAATATATAATACATTATTACTAATTAATACAATTACTAATACAGTATAAACGTAATTTTGTCAAGATAAGAATATACCAGCGGATATAGTAATTATTATTATTGATTGTATTAATTTCAAAAGTTCCAAAGTTCCATTAATAAAGGGATCGATTTAAAACTTTTGTCCCATTACCAAAATTTCCATTAAATTGTTTCGCTTAATTACATTTCAAAACAATTTTTGTTTATTTGTAACTATTGTTGTTTGTGATTTTTAACATTTACGATTAAGCTTTTTCGAAACAGCTAAACGTCCACAAATACAACATTATTAGAAGGTTAGATCGATCCTACGAATAAAAGACGAAATAGTTACACGTTATATACAATTCAATTGGAAAATAAGGGCATTATATGTTTGCTGCGATTGCCCTAAATAGTGTTTAATCAATAAATAGGACAGTGTGTGGCAGACGCTGAGAGTCTTGACATCAGGTCAATTTCTGGACGTTCCGCATATGGAACCGTACGTTTTATAGTCCTTGACATATTTAGAATACACTCTAGGGACTTTTACATTGCCATACTAGGGAAATCTTGTAGCTTTACACAAATACTAATTACACATTAAGTATATAATATACATACTAATACACACTTTACACAAATAATAATAAAAAGAAAGACTCATTTGTTTCTCTTGCTTTCAGTATCCACGTGGATGTTTAACATTTTTATTATTATCCGTTTTTATGATTCGATAAGTTATGTTACGGTCGGTAATAGGTTACTAAAGTCTTACCATGAAATTAAATGAACTCGTCAAACTTAGATTGAGAATCCAGTTCACAGATGTACACCATATTATAATGATCATTAAATAAACTATATAATGTTGAGAATGAGATGAAATGAGAATGGAAAGAAAAAATATTCTTTTATTCAGCTGTGAAAATGTAACAATCAGAAAGATCATAAAAAGACATTGTGGTCATGTTATTGGAACAAAATGTACATTTCCATACAATCAGACCGATAAAAGATTGCGGTTGAATACATAGATAAGGTAAATTTTATTGCAATTTTTTTCAAAAGGGTTACAGTTTATTTTAATTTATTGAGTATTATAACAATTTTTACAAAGATAACTAGCTGTGCCCGCGACTCCGTCCGCATGGAATAGTGACCTTATCACTAAGGGGTATGAAAAATAGATGTTGGCCGATTCTCAGACCTATTCAATATGCTCACAAAATTTCATGAGCCGATTCTCATCTCAAGCCGTTTCGGAGGAGTACGGGAACGAACATTGTGACACGAGAATTTTATATATAGGAAATTATTCTAAAAATTAAAAAGGCCAGGTCAAGAGCACCCTAAACCGAAGGGCATGTATGAAGGGAATAATGAAAGTGGACGAAGCGAAACAAGTATGTAAGGATCGTAGCAAGTGGAAAGAAGTGGTCTCTGCCTACCCCTACGGGAAAGAGGCGTGATTATATGTATGTATGTACAAAATAACGCTTATCTTTTAAAAGTTATTTTTCTCCCTGCACTTATCCCACATTATATGGGGTCGGCACAACATTTTCTCTCCTTCTATTCTCCTCTGTTAGCTGTGATCCCAACATTCACACCCTTTTCTATTGCTGACGATCAGCAGACAGACTGACGACCCACTTAATAAGCAGTTACTGTCGCATATAGATTTTTGCGACGTTAAGGGCACTCGCTGCTATCCGTCTAAGGGTGCTGGAACCTGAATCACAAATGCCGGAACACATTATTATGGCGGCATACTTTTAGACCAAGGGTGGTTGCCATTCAGACGGGCTTGAGGCCCTACCACGAAGCTAGGGGTTGTTTTGTTGCCTTTTACGACAGGCAGACCCTGGCTGCAGAGGTTAGTATTCTTACTCCGCCCCTGCACGGAGAACCCTTTTTCCCATATCATCTTTTACGCAATCCATTCATCTTCTCTTTGGTCTACCTATCCGAGTGTATCCATCCACTCTCATTTTTATCCGTGCAGGGGCGGACAAAGAATACTAACCTCTGCGGCCGCGGTCGGCCTGTCGTAAAAGGCGACTAAACAACCCACCCTAGCTACGTGGTAAGGCCTCAAGCCCGTCTGGATGGCGACCACCTTTGGTCTTAAGTATGCCGCCATAATAACCTTGTGTTGTGTTCCGGCATTAGTGACCTAAGGTCCTGTACCTTTATGAGACAGCAGCGTGTTCGCGATGCCACTGGTGTTACAAACATCCATAGGCGATGGTAACTGCTAAATTCTAAGCGGGCCGTAAGCCTGTTTGCTGTCCTACAGCAATAAAAAAAATTCAATCATTTTCCTTGTTATATAGTTTTCTTCTTTTCGCATTATTATCTTTTAAAAGTAATTAAAATGAGAAAATACGTGACCTACGAATGTTTACAACACAAAAGACAAAGAACTATTTTTAGCATAACTTTATAAGATAGGTACCAATATCCATTTCTTGATATGTTGAGCAATTCACTCAAAATGGACAGTCAACAACTTATTGAAATGTATTTGTGTGAGATACTGAATAATTCTTTTTATTTGTAATTCAAAGCAAAATAAGTTGTTTTTATATGAGGCGTGTAAGAGACCACACCTAAGAACTTTGGGGTCTAAGAAAACCTTCAAGACTACGAACGAGGTTCTTCGCAACGTTTTTATTTCAGGTTGAGGGGGGTTACTGTCTTACTATTTTATAGTCACTTCTGTAAAAAATAAACCATCATCTGAAAAAGGGAAAAAATGAGCAGTGATGGAATATGCAACCCTAAGATAATATTGAACAGTAGCTCCCGGGGTCCCAAAGTGCAGTTTATTCGACACAACTGCGATTAACCGCTTGGATGATACATTGCATAAGATTCCCATTACGCCCAACTTTTAAAAATAAAGATTTTTTTACAAAAAGGCTCTCGCAGTGATCGTTTGGACGGACACCTACAGTATTCGCGTTGGGCTCGTGTGCCGTCCATACTAGTCGTGTTACATTACACGACATATTACAGCTGCAGATTCAAGCTGGTGAAGCTACGTTTGGTGCGAATAAGAGACATGCGTGTGAACATTATCGCTAATAATGCTTTTACGAATGTGCACATTAGGCAATAAAAAACTGTATACACTTATTATGTTATGTAGAGAATCGAGCCTTTATCTCGAATAATACTTTTGGGATATGGCTCGAGTGAAATATCATATACGCTCTTAAATAAAGAATTAATAAAAATTATAATTGTTGATGATTTGGAAATGTCGAGAGAATGAATGAAGAATGATTGACGAAAAAAGTGTATAAGGCGAGTGTGAATGGAAGTATTGGAAGGGGTAGACCTAGGCGGACGTTTCGAGACCAGATCAAGGACGTCTTGAAAAAAGGCCAGGTCAAGAGTACCCTAAACCGAAGGGTATGTATGTAGGGAATAATGAAAGTAGACGAAGCGAAACATGTATGTAAGGATCGTAGCAATTGGAAAGAAGTGGTATCTGCCTATCCCTACGGGAAAGAGGCGTGATTATATTAAGCTTAAGCTATTGTAACGGGGAAAATATAGTGTTGATTAATTTAGAATCGCCTACTAACAATTCTAACTTACTGTTAAGAATTTTATTATATAACTAACCCACTAATAACTTATGGATAAAAAAAAATGTCTGAAATAAATGATTATTATTATATGTATGTATGTATGTATAATTGTACACAAGAGTGAACTCTGGGCTCTAAATTGCAAATTAAAGATAGATATATTCGGTATTAACAACTTCGACGGTGATCGTATATTATATCAATAAATCGTGTGATTAATAGAATCAATAATAATAAAGAATCAATTTCTGTGTAGGAATGGCCACTACAGCCATTGAAAGCATCATCATTAGCTTGGTTTTATTTTATTCCTATCATTTCGGTTTGGGGCTATATGTCTTTTTCTTCCATTGTATCCTATCCTGGTATTCTTCATCTGTCACTTTGCAAACCCTTATATGATGCATTCTTTCCATCACTTTTTAGGTCTACCCCTGCCCATGCCGCCGGTCCGCATCCCTTCTTATTGCATACACGTACCACGTCCGCTCTTCCTCTCAATTTATAATTTCTATTTATCGTTTTCAGAAAGAATTTATTATATTCAGAAATCCTCTTTTGTTAATCATCTAATATATCCTCAAGCGACACTTTTATTGGTTTCTTCTTGAGTGCAGGGTGGCGCTTTTGCCGGGTCGCAGACTTTTACAGGGTCCATGCACAATTCATATTCGACAACTACGTCACGAAGACTTCTAAAGAGGAAATACGCAGTGCCGAGCGTCTTTGAATGCTCTTGGTCCTGCATTTTAACCGTTGCGCTTAAATGCAGATACAGGCAGCTGTCGCACAATGCGTCCATCTTCATATATTTTAGGTGGTGGCTTACAGAAATCTTTCTCTTGGCAAGTTAGAGGCCTCGTAACTCGCGGCTTCTTTTCACAAGAATACATAACCTTCAGCGAAGGACATCGTGGCAAGCAGGCATAGCACATATGTGGATCTTCACAGCACGTTGTTTGACAAGGGGCCACTAACATCGGACATACTGCAAATTGCTCGTCTTCAGGGTAAAAGCACGCCATATTTATTTAAATTTTACTTATTTTTCTTTTGTAAATTTTATATATGTAAATATTAAATTCATGCCATTATTAATAAAAATCATTCTTAATTAATATAATTCAATACTTAAGAACTCTTGAGTGTGGTACTGTCATGAACATAATGAAGCCAATATAAAGAGCTCTTAACGTCTAATCCAATTGGCAGAGTGCGTAAATCATGATTCATGGCTCTTGAACTTGACATGTGATTGTAGGCGGTTAATGTAGCGTAAACTGTCTAACATTCGCATCAATAAAACAATGTGTCAAGGTAAGGACACAGAACATCTGAGAGTATAGAACACATTCACATACATAAACACATACTCGTACACACTTAAAACAAGATTACATTAAGTAAAATTTATATAATATACTAATTAAGGAAGTAGGTTCAAGCTACCTAGGTCGGGGATTAATGATTGAAGAAATTTAACTTTTTAATAAAAAAAGTTGTGCTTTTAAATTTAAAAAAACCTATTATAATAACAATTAATAAATTAAAACGTGATTTTCACCCCTTTCAAAACGACGGATTGATTTGAAATTTTGCACGCTTATCAATGACCGATGACAATGCAATCATTTGTATAGTTTATATCATTATTCTTACCAGGATCTTCAGGATTAATAAATTTTTTCACGCTTTATATTTATTAGGATTCGATTTATACCCACTTTGAACGTTCACAATCATAAAAAAATTTGCACTGATGACAATACGCAAATTTTATATTATTTTATGTAACAATACTCTATGCTTTATTTAGCTAATAACACTTTGTTGCTAACATGCGCTAACAGCGATTGTTTTGTGAAGAAGACAAAATATCGACATAACGTGTACTGTAAGGGCAGTAGTAAGGCCTGAATTATTTAAGTATCAAGTTTTTATATTTTGCATCACACATTTTTATCGGAGTTGACGACTGATCACCGAGCAGTAAAATGAAAATAAAATATAGCAATACTTTACTTCTGGGTTCTCCGACATTTTGTGACCAAGGCTACGTTCGTTACGACAAATGTAGAAACTGCGCGCCATTTTAAATAAGGAATCTAGTTTTTTTTTTTAACTTAGGCTCTTGACAGACTAGTTCAACTTGAATAGCATGCCAATGTTTTATTTCACGAGTTCGAGTACTTACTTGTCAGGCATCAACAATTTCACAAGAGTCAACGATAATCCGAACCAATTTGTAAGAACTTATCATTAATTTTAAGTCTCTGCTAATTAGGGATCGTCTGGGTACGCGAGATAAACATTTTAGAATCGTAACACGCAGGTGCGAAGAGGCTCTCCAATAAATGTAAATGAACGCCCAGCTTAAAGGGAGTAGTGCTATGCAATTCATGATCAGGGGAACTAACTGCATCGAGCAAACAATTTTGCATTGCTATCTGAAAGACCTTTTGAAACTAGTGTTAAATATTTTCAAATATACGTATTTTTATAAATAGCCCTTAGTTTCAAAGTATAATGATATGCACAAAGGGCTACAAAGTATTACGAGAACTTAAGATTCTAGTGAGATTTATATGATAATGTCAAAAGAAGTACGAATATGACGTAAAATATTATGTCTATTAATAATAAATACTATAGTTAACATTGGCACACACATCATAACGTATCATATTCGTGTGTAGTAATATATATATATATATATATATATATATATATATATATATATATATATATATATATATATATATATATATATATATATATATATATATATATATATATATGCCCTAATCTATGCTTATTGGGGGATTAGGATGATAAAAAAATCTGGGACCGTTTCCAGAACATCTAGATCAGAGTAAATACAAGGAATTTCTATGTTTACTTTAAACCCTACTCGCATAAAGATGAGACCACTTGATCAGAGAAGTCATTATTAAATTCTCTGGACTGAGACTGCAAAGACAGATAAAAAAGATGCTGCAAACATCTAACAAAAACAATGATCTCTAATAGCCTTTCTGCCGATCAATCAGAGTATTAAGAAATTTTAAATATTTAAAAACTGTCAACCTTTAATAATCAGTAGGTTTAATAAGCCAATAAGTAAGATCTTTTAAAGCTATGTTTCGTTAGAACAAAAACAATTTGCATGTCCTATTACTTATATTATTAGTTCTTTACAATGACAGTGTATATTATAAACACACACTTTCAAGTATTTTTTAATGATAAGTGTTCTTTCTCCCGTGGAAAAATCACAAGGAGGCGGGACCCGCCGCCCGCGACGACCGCGGCGGGACTGAGTTCGCGCTACGTAAGAACCTCTACAACACATTATATTACTGGCGCTCACCATTACTTGGAGGAATACATTTAATGTCATTGAAGAACTTATTAAGGTATAAGTGAGTATATATAAAGGAGTATTTCCACTACATACAGGAGTATTACTACACCAATAGTATGATGTACGGAAACAAATATTATAGACCTACAAACAGTCAACTGAGTTAAAAATAACAAAATTAGATCATCCATGGATGATTAGTGATAGAAAAATATAGAAGATAATAATTGGACAGACTTTTGAGTGTAAATAATTTCATTTTGTAAGCGGTTATTTCAGTTGTATTCGAAGATCGCATGTCTATTCCTAAGATAGATTTTTGGATATTTTCACAGGGCAAACCCTTTACGTGACTTTTTGTGCTCCCTTTCATGACATATACTTATTCGACGAAGAGTCAAAAGGGAAAAAAGAGTAAAAATTATTTTCATATACAAAACTTGAAACGTTTACAAATTTACTTACAATATTATTAAAGGAATATACAAGCTACATTAAATTGCTTTATATAATTAGTACTTCGTTATTTATAATACATGGGAGAGATGCAGCTTAATTTAGTTTTTACAGGGGCTTTTCCTCAAGGGGTTCCCTCCGCAAAAACTTGTCTGACCCTTCAAGCCCAAAAAGAAAATCGAATATTCCCCTTCATTTGCTGCCTGTAAACTGGTAGTAGAAATAATAATAATATATTTGTCACCACTTACGAACAAAAATATCGCTATCCTAGAAACTAAACAAACTTCTTGTTGGCAGAAAAACATTAAAGAAAAGTAATAACAATAAAAGTTTATTTTACTTCAAAGTGGATGCTCTGGACACCGCTGTGAATGGTATTTACTTTGCATCAATAAGTCTTGACTACTTGAAAACTGTGCTACTGTAAGAATGGAAATTTCATTCTATATTTCTGGGATTATCGAACTATGCAATACAATGGGAAACTGAAATAGACGTGTTGAAGAGTTTGCAAAGCCATACATATTTGCATCTATTGAATTGAACATCATATGGCTTTTAAGCCGGCACTATTCAGTTTATTATTACTTCATGGTGGATGTTTTTCGAGATGTTCTAATACAAAAAAAAGTTAGTCGAAGTTTTTGAATAACAGGTACGAATATATTTTTAAGAATTGCAAGTGTTTTCAAAACAAATTTTTGTCAAATATATTTCAGTCTTTTCTGGCATCTTCTTGGCGCCGAGGACATAAAGAATTACCGAGAAGTATCAATGATATGTGGCGTGCTAGTTTTACCCTGTGACTGTAATCAAACAGTTTATTTTGTCAAGTATTATTGACAAGTTAACATATGTCAAGTTTTATTTTGTCATTTTGTGGAAAAATTCATTTTGCAAGTTCCTCCGATTACGGGCGAATCGAGAGATATGTGAGATTAAAAACCCCGCTTTTGTCCTATCGCCTAATTCCTGGGTCGAGGGCATGTAGCTTTGCCACTATTGTAGGCCATGCCGGGGTTCAAACAATTTAATGATATCACACGATTATGACATTTATATAGGTATACTACTAGCTAATTCGGCTAACGATGTTCTACCATATAAATTAAAACACTACTACTACATTTTGTAGTAGACCAAATTGTAAATCTAAACTATTATTAAATCCACTTGAACACATGCAATAATTTTCATAAAAATCGGTCTAGGAGAAATTCAGTCACATACACACGCACAGAAGAATTATATATGTATATACAAATTATTAAAAAATTAAAGGTATTTAAACTAAAGTGACTATAAAATCTGAAACAGTATTTCCAACAAAAGCATTAGACATTTTATCAGAGACTCGGACAGTTGAGTTTATATTTATATCCGAATGCTGGATAAAACGCAGTTGAGGAGCTATAATAGTAATTTACACTTTAATTAAACTGACGTCGTAAAGGGTGATATGCGTGCCAATGGGGTCACTACCAGGGATACTGAAGATCGCGCGAAGTGGAGTAGAAAAAGTCGGAAAGCGGACCCCGGGCACCGAAACGAAAGTTTGGGTGGCAGCCGGGACTAACGCTAGGATGATGATGATGATGACTTTAATTAAACTGATAGGAAATAACGGAATCTCAACCACGTGCAGATTTAAAATTTGTAGTAATTTAAACCAACAATCATTTCCTCATTATGTTTTCTAATTATGATAATATTTAAATATTAACAAAATAAAAGTTTATACTTAAAAGTATTATATCAGTTTTCTAGTATCCATAAAACAAGTGTTATGATAGTTACTTTGGGACTACATTGTTTGCATTATTTATTACTAGCTGACCCGACTAAAGTTGTTCTGCAATATAAATTTTAAAAAGTCCTTCAAAGACCTTCAAAGACCTATCTCTATACCCAAATTCATAAAAATTGGTTCAGCAGCTTTGGTGTGAAAACGTAACAGACAGACAGAGTTATAATATATAATATAATAACATTTATAATATTAATATCAATTTTCAAGTTATCCGATCTAATTTCAAATATTCTTAGGCGGGGTTGACTGGTGTAAAAACGAATTAATCATTTCAAAGATAAGACAGTGTAGTTACGAGCCTATAGGATCGGAAATCGATAATTCGGAACATCTTCTTTTACGATTATGAAAAGAACAAAGACCCAAATGATAAGACACGTTCTATTGATATAATCTCGATTTTGATTTCGTTGATCGAACGCTTGCAGGGATCGCGGGTTTGATTCCCGTTCCAGCTCTGTGGGTTAATATTGTACTAATTTGCAAATGAAAAAGTATATAAGTAAATCATTTGCCTAATACACATAACGCAGGCGCTCTGCTGCCTACTAAATGGAGCTGTGCACTTTATCATCGCATATTTAATGTTAAAGAAAGGAAAACTGGCATAACAATTGCACGACACTTTGATTCAAACATTATTAGGATTTCGGCATTTCAGCTTGATTGTGTGAGGTGTACGTCGATCACATAATCTTAACAAGTACTTAAAAATAAACTAAGTATTACTGGTAATGTTTCTATTATAGGACCAGCGACGTAATTTTTTTAGATGCATCGAGAATATCAAGCCGGTGTCATAAGGAGTTTGTTGGGAGGCTGACTGCGAATTTTCACATAATATTATACGTTAATCAGGGATCCCATATTTTGTATACGGCTAAGAAGATGACAACACCCCTAGATTACAGGTGGAAACAGAGAATACGAAATCTTGATTCAGATGTAAGAATAAATTCCATATCTTTTTTCTACCCCATACTTTTATACTGAACTGAGCGCTACCACAAAAGTAGCCATCATTCAACTACGGTGGTATAACAGAATAAAATTATTTAAATTTAATTTACATTTTTTAAATTACTTCTATGACGCGGATCGTGCAAAGCTTTTAAGCTTCTAATTATTATTGTGAAATTAAAGTAGACAAAAAATATGGTATTAAAATTAGAAATAATATTATATTACTAAAAATAAATGTAATTTACGAGAAAAACAATACTTGAAACTGGATACTAACCTAATTTTAGTATGTTGTAAAAAATATTAAAACTCGAATAAAAAATACACGAATCTTTAGTTTATTATTCATTTGTAATGTCAACCTCAAATGTAATGGAACCTCATCCAAACGACTCCCTTCCAATTCCAAGCTTGCATTTTGGACACTATTGACCAATGCTGAGTGAAATCCCAAAGCGAAAAACATGCGGGTTGTTTCAGTGCCCGTCCGGACAATCATCTTTCATGAAATAATCCCCACAAAAAAGTATAGAACAGATTAATATAAAAAGATTAATGAAATATATAAAAAAAATATTATTAAGCCAGCTGCCTTAAAATCTGAATTCACTAAAAATGCCAATGTTAACAACCTCATTTGACTCGTTTTAAGAAGATGCTCCAAACTTGTAGTACACAAAAATGAAACCTGTAAAGAAGACGGGTTGCTTGGGTTGCTTGTCACTTTCGTCAGTCTCCTTGGTACTATTAATAATAGTAAACGAACTTAAATACCCCTTCGAAGTTTTAAGAAAAATGGTAACATTTTAATTAAAGTTTAACTTTCCTAACCTTTGCTTATTGTGAAACAACTATAAAAATAATTTAATTTATAAGTTCATAAGACACAAGCTTCAAGAAAAGTTTCCAACTAGAATATTTTTAAAAGTTAGATATGTATCTATCTTTATACCTATATCTATCTATATATGTGTATTTAATTTTTTTTTTGCTGTAGGACAGCATACTGGCTGGGGGCCCGCTTAGAATTTAACAGTTACCGTCGCCTATAGATGTTTGCAACGCCAGTGGCATAGTGAACATACTGCTGTCCCATAAGGGTACAGAAACTTGGCTCACTAATGCCGGAACACAATACAAGTTATAATGCCGACGTACTTAAGACCAAAGGTGGTCGCCATCCAGACGGGCTTGGGGCTCTACCACGTGGCTAGGGTGGGTTGTATTGTCGCCTTTTACGACATGCCGATCCCGGGCGTAGGTCAGTATTCTTTCTCCGCCCCTGCATGGATAAAAATTAAATTTAAATTACTAATATAATTCACTAAAAATACCATTGTTTCACAACGTATTTAGCGATTCCATGGAGAAGTGACAAGAAATTCCTCACCGATAACTTTAATACATAGGTATTTTTTAATTTCGCGTAATTACAAATTGTGATGTTTTATATGACAGTATTAAACAATTATATGGCCATAACAATAATAACTACGTACATTTTAGCGAATTAGTGATCTAATATCAAAGCTTCATAGGAAATAAAATTATTATCAATTCTAAAGCTCGACTGGTGATCGAGATCTTAGATATGTTTCCTAACTAGACTACTTTCTAAGGCTATATGGACTAAGACTGCTTTTTAAAGGCTGTAGTTACTCAAAGAGCTGTGTTTAAGGGGCACCTAGTGTGACCGCCTAAAAAAGGTGATTTTTGGGATTTCCTTTAAAGAAAACTACTTACTGCATGAAATATTTTAAAATTTTGAGGATATATTTATGCATAATTAATGACTATAAACAATAAATTAAAAAAAATTGCGTTATCTGCTATTTCCCAAGTTATTAAAAAATCCTTCTCCACTGCTGCAGTGATTGTGGCCTTCACCGTGGCTGAAAATAAAAAATAAATCTGTAAGGTATTTCCTATATAATGATCTGACCCACGATTGTTAATAAAAAATTAAATTTAACAAAATGGCAGGCTAAAAAAGAATGACAAATATTGCTGATATGATTTTTGGCCCTCCAAAATTACATTTATAATACAATCAAAAAACTGGAGAGTCATTGTATAGAAAAACATATACAAAATAAGCAAAAAAAAAAAGATCAAAGCAATCGGATGATTTGTCTTCGAGTTACAACTGCAGCCAATTTGAAAAATGTAGTTTTGAGAAAAACGTGTTTAAAGATAAAATGATTGATTTTATTGTTTTCAATACATCAAAATCTTATACTTACAGCTAATCTACTATCCTAGGCTCATACAATTCACCTTCCCTTCATATTCTTCATATTGGGCCTGCTGGGCTGTTGAAGCTCTTCTTTGTAAAAATATTATATTGGGTTGCGAGGGCCACATGACCCTATAACTCTGTTTGGACCCGTAGCAAAGGTAACTTTCTAATACTCGAGCGGCTACACTTTAGAAATAACTCAAAAACTATTTGAAATATTCATTTAAAATTTTAGAATGTTATTTTTAAAGGACTATGGAAATATGCAAAAATTCGTTGTTTGTGAAATTTCACATTAGGTGTGCCCCTTAAAATAGATGACAGAAGAAAACTGAACATTTGATCCTATATGAGTTAGGTACTAGAGCGTAAAGTAGAACAAAGCAGACCTAGGACACTATGCATGTGGACTATGTATTAGAGCGAATAAAAGCATTCACGTTTCGATCCACTCGGCTTAGCGCACTGTAATCAGAGGCTGTTCAGGATAATCGCTAGGGATTAAAAAGCCTGACGTCCTTTATTATAAAATATGAGTTTGTATTTACTAGATACCATGACCGACGTAAAATTATTGAAGTGTAGTTAACTAAATAGAATATTTAAAAGGTTTGAGATTCATTAATAATGTAATTATAATATCTAAGTTTTCAAGTACTCGTACAAGTTCAATATGTTTTCCTTACAAGTTTTAAGGATGACATATTGTTGGAGATAAAACAATAATTTCAACGCAAATTTTATTGCATTAAAAGGAATGAAGAAAGGAAGTTACAAGCTGCAGTGATTAGAATGCTGTGATGAATGTGTGGAGTTACAAAATTGAATAAAAATAAATAATAGTATCCCTGATATACTCGAAAGTAGTAACAGTGATTGACAAACTAAAAATTAACAGACAGTAGTTTTTCCATTCAATGCAAAGGAAAAAATGCCCTGTGATAAGAAACATTCTAGTGGTTAGAGTGAATGGATAAAGCAAAAGAGATAGACCAAAGAAAAATATTGCAAATGGATTACGTATAAGATGATATGGCTCAAGAGGGGGGGTTACATTGAAATGACGGCTAACAGAAGAAAGTGCAGGAGTTTTAATAAAGTAAAACGCAAGCATGACTGGTATTAATTTTAACAGTTATATTTCAACTTAAACTTCTTTAGTCATTAATAGTGATCCTCTTTTAAAATAATGTATCAACAGGATCAGAGCTATGATCTATTTAAAACCTCCGAATAACAATTATCATGCAAATGTACATTCACGTTGCAGCAACAAAAGGCTCCTCACTGTGACCTATATTCCGATTCCGACGGAACTATTTCAAAGAGTTAAACAATGAAAAGGCAAGACAAATTGTTCCAAACGAATGTCACATGAATACTGTCGGATTACAATGGGCATATGTGACTGTAAGATGTTATCTGTCGACGGTATTAACTCTTTTGTAGCTCTTTGTTACAACTTGGAGCACGTATTTGTTTCTATTATTGTGATAATGTTGTATTTGTTTTTAATATTATTAAAATAATACATTTTTCTTATGTTTGATTTGTAACTCTAGAAACCCACACCCGTATGCATAGGCAATAACTAAATTGATTTATAAATATTCCATTACCTAAGATAATTATCACAAATGATTACAGGACCATAGTTTTGAGGCGCAGCAGACAAGCTGACGACCCACTTAATAGTAAGCAGTTACCGTTGCCTATGGATGTTTACTACACTAGGAGCATCGATAATACTCTGTTGCCTCATAGGGGTAACAATTTATTGCGACAATAGCGATTGAAAAGTCGGAAATCGGACCACAGGCATTGAAGCGGAAGTGTGTTGTAACGTTCGGAAAAATCCAAAGTGCTGCTAACGCTAAACACGGATGGATAATAAAGCGGCTAAAGTAAATAGGTCAGTAGAAGAGAGAGAAGATATTATTAACCAAGAAACGGAACATTTGACATTAAAAGTGGAAAAAGGATATCTCATTCATTATACATTTCAATTTCGTGTTCTCTGTGAGCATAGCATCAGACCGATAGAGAACGATCGATCATTTCTAAAAAAAATTGTCTCCAAGAGTGAAAGACTAGGAAGGATATTATAAATTACATTTACCAAGCACATTCAAATCCAGTCTCCAAGTCCAAAGATAAATGCAAATTAAGTTTAATTACATTTGTGTACTGACGAAGGCCAAAACCAACACAAGTCAAGTTCACGGTGATGACGTTACTGTACTGATAAGTTTAGTAAGGTTGTCAAAAGTATAATACTCAACACAGAATATATTTAATTTAAATAGACTCTTTTATAATAGTCATATGTAATCACACTCATCATTCATCTAATAAATTCCGGCTACATATGAAACTTGCATTACGAAAGAAACTAGAATAGATGTGGCTAAGACGGGTTTTAACTATTCTGTACCACCTCATTTCCGAAAGGGTGAATGAAACCAAATGAAAATGAAAAATGGGGACTCCCATTTTCTTATGCTCTTAGAAATGTCTTCAACAATCCTCCCTAGCACTCATATCAAATTGTAAGATATCAACCCAGCATTTCAAGGCTGCGTGCCCTTTTGAATTGACGGATAGCTAGAAATTTTTAGCTATCCGTCTAATAATCCGTTTATAATTTTAATTTATTAACCAGTTGTCGTGACAAAATACTGAAATAGCACATATTATTGTTTGAAACGGATATACTACTAGCCCTATATATAAATATTTATTAATATTTCTATAATGAAGTTTACTTATACCAGTTGTTAGTTGTTATGCGGATATTTTTGCATGATATGGCGAAGATCGAAACATACTATTATGTGCGAATGTATCGTACTCTATTCGATATAAAAATTATTTACTAAAAACGGTTACGTTCCCATATTCTTCGTCTCATAAACTTTTCTTCTCGGTTGCGTCTGGTGATTTCACTTCTGAGCCTGGAGTACATTATTCTGTATTGCTATTAATGAGACAAATTTAGTGCTGTCTTTTCCTCCTCCGTAACTTTCCTTTTCATGACTGAATCAAAATAAGTGAAATGAAAGCTCCTAAAACGTTTACAGAACGTTTGACGCTCCAACTCCGAAAATACAATCGACTGATCTTCTCTTATAAATATATATAAACAAATATACTGAGACAATTCACATAGCACCATCTATGTAGTTCCAAAGTAGTAGAATATTATTCTGTTATGCATACTATAAAACTGATACTTACATACTTTTTTTGTAAATAAATATATTTATACATAAACACGTAGATTCGGGAAGGGAATCAGGCTGATTAAACAAGAGTTTGACCTTGGCAGACTTTCTAATCTATTAGAAAATGGAGTCCACGGTTAAACATTGTCATAGTGGGCCTTTCCTGACACTTCTCACTCTCCTATATGATTCGTCTAAGAAATGTTCCTAAGCGATCCTGAAATTAATAACCCGTTCGCCTAACTTCCGTAGTTGACACGGATATATAAGAAGTAGTTTTCTAATATTTCGTAACTTAAAAAAAAAAATATAATCCCGAAATTACCTTAAACAGTTTTAGATAATATTTTTATTATTACGTAATTTTGTACCATTGTTCTGTCAATGCGCACCACTTTTTATTGTAATAGCAAATAGCAAAAGTAAAATTGAATACTTACTCTACTCATTGTCCGATGAAGGTTTCATAGACAATGTTTCTAGATGGCCGCTCAATGTCAAGCTTGCTTGCATTTGCTTTTACTGCAACATTATTGTTAGCGGAAATAGTATAATTATTATACTCTTTTAAATTACAATCTAGGCCAACACTAATTAGTTATATCTGATTAACTCGAGAATATGATTATGAACTGTATCGCAATGTGTAATGCAAGATAATAAATACTACAAAATTATCGGACTCCAAGGGTAATACTCATAACCGGGATTTGATTCTATTAAACAGAATATTCCATATCAATAAATCTACATTTTAAGCGATTAATCAATAATAACCTAAAAAACTTAAAAAATATTATCATCATATAATTGTTATGTCTTAATAACTTAGTTATTACTTAATCTTCACGAGAAGTATAAAAAAATTACCCAAAATAATTGCACTGTCAGCAAAAGTTAATAACACATCAGTAACTTGTCCCAAATGTTCAGGAAGTTGTATGGGAAAATTGACAAGCGAGGAAAACTACCGAAAAAGCCGTTTCACTTGCCTTATGTAACTTTTCCAAAATAATTTCCATTTTCTTATTGTTTTAAGTTTTGATTAGGTTTTAATAAATACATTTTCGTTATTTTATAAAATTATTATGCTTTTTAATTACAGAAATTTCTATTCTATCTCGGAAGACAAGAAAACTTTATACTCGTACATTAATCATTATATACCTAGTCAGGTCATAAGTATTGTCACACACTAAAAACTTTTCTTTTAGAATGCTGGCCACAAAAAAGTTTATTGAATTCGAATTTCGAATTGTTCATGAAAATAAAAATGTATAACTTTTAGAATTTTACTCATTTTTAAATATGGAGTGGACGCTTAAAGAAGACCGTGTTGCAGTTATTGCGTTGCAGTTACGCGCCAATTCAAATTTTTAACATACTGAAAAATTTGAATATAACCAAAAGATTCGTTTATCGTACCATCAAACGATACAATGAAGACTCTAGTGTAGATGACAGGTCAAGAAGTGGTCGCCCTCGGTCTGTTAGGACTCCAGCAGTGATAAAAGCTGTGAAGGCACGAATTCAAAGAAATCCCAAACGTAAGCAGAAACTGTTGGCCCTTCAGATGGGGTTAAGCAGAACCACGGTGAAAAGGGTGTTAAATGAAGACTTAGGGCTTCGGGCATATCGAAGAAAAAACAGGACATCGTTTGAATGCTCGTCTAATGGACCTGAGACTGAAGAGATGCCGCGCTTTGTTGAAGCGGTACGCGGGAAAAAATATCGGGAAATTCTTTTTTCGGATGAAAAAATGTTTACCGTAGAAGAGAGCTACAACAAACAAAATGATAAGGTGTACGCACACAGTAGTGAAGAAGCGAGCAACCGTATTCCGCGTGTCCAACGAGGTCATTTTCCATCCTCGCTCATGGTATGGTTGGGAGTTTCTTATTGGGGCTTAACAGAGGTACATTTTTGTGAGAAAGGTGTAAAAACGAATGCTGTTGTGTATCAAAATACAGTCCTGACGAACCTTGTGGAACCTGTTTCTCATACCATGTTCAATAACAGGCACTGGGTATTCCAACAAGATTCGGCGCCAGCTCATAGAGCGAAGAGCACACAAGACTGGCTGGCGGCGCGTGAAATCGACTTCATCCGGCACGAAGACTGGCCCTCCTCCAGTCCAGATTTGAATCCGTTAGATTACAAGATATGGCAACACTTGGAGGAAAAGGCGTGCTCAAAGCCTAATCCCAATTTGGAGTCACTCAAGACATCCTTGATTAAGGCAGCTGCCGATATTGACATGGACCTCGTTCGTGCTGCGATAGACAACTGGCCGCGCAGATTGAAGGCTTGTATTCAAAATCACGGAGGTCATTTTGAATAAACTTTAATGTCATAAGAATCTATGTTTTGTTAAGTTCATTTTGGTATATAAATGGTTACATAATGAATAAACTTGTTACAAGTATTTTACATTAAACATGTGACAGAATTTATGACCTGACTAGGTACTTTGTAAATGAAAGTTGTTATTATTATTACATACGACTACTTCAGCAATATAAAAGTGGTCGTATATACGGCGATGTATTTGGGCTAGATCTTAATGCTGTAAAAATAATTGTATGTATGATCGGGACTAATCTGTTCAGGTCCAGGTGTAGATATTCATAAACTTGTTGTATCTTAAAAAGGCTGCGATACAAGTTCTCTCATGGTACAGGGATTTGTATTTGAAAAAAGATATCTGTTTAAGTTTCATATAAAAATAAACATCGGAATATTTTGAACAATTAATTGAGGAGTAGAAAGCTTTTAATACTATTTTTCTAGCTACGTGGTAGGGCCCCAAGTCCGTCTGGATGGCGACCATTATGCAAGTATGCCGCCATAATAATATTGTGTTTGTGTTTCGGCATTAGTGAACCAGGTTCCTGTGGATGGGACAACAGCAGGTTCGCATCTAGGGGCATACCTAGCGTCACAAACATCCAGAGGCGACGGTAAGTGCTTACTATTAAATGGGCCGTCAGCCTGTCTGATATTCCGCAGCAATAAAAAAAAACTATCGTAAAAATTAATATGAATTCATTTCACGGGACCTCACCAAGAACTTGCCAGCTTCCACCTTGCTCAACAACGTTCTTATAAAATATAAATTTAGCCAACGCTGCTGGTTATAGCAGCACAAGAAAACGATGTATCACACATGTTTACCCTCGAAGGATACAGAGTACATAATCAGTAATAACTATTATAGATTTTGATGGCTAGTATGCTATGTTTATACCATATGTATATGTCCTCCGTGCACAGAAGCAGAAAGAATACTCCCGCGGCCGAGGACGGCCTGTCGTAAAACGCGACAAAACAACGTGGTTGGGTTCCAAACTCGTCTGGATGGCAACCACCCGGTCTAAAAGTATGCCGCCATAATAACTTTGTGTTGTGTTCTGGTATTGAGTTCGCGTTGCAAACATCCATAGGCGACGGTGACTGCTTACTATTCACATATGTAATAGTAGTCGTCGTAAGCTTGTCTGTTGTTCCGCAGCAATAAATAAGAAGTCCCCCATATTAATAGGATATTACATCGGTGACATTTCCCATAATCATTATTACCCAGCGCTGTGACATGGGACTAACAAATAACATGCTCATGGGAAAGTGTAGCACACAATTTGCTTAATGGTAGGAACGTGACGTAATGCGACCTCTATTCGCTTCAAAGGGACACTTATCAGTATATCGTACTTGATTATATTTTAAATTGGAATTATCCTCATTCTCTTTACAAAATGATTAATAATTTACATTTTATATTATTCTGGATGCTCCGGCAGCTAGCTTTGAGAAAGGTACTAATGCAATGCTGCCGCGTCCATCGACAATTTACGACACACTATCTATATATATATATATATATATATATATATATATATATATATATATATATATATACCTAGTCAGGTCATAAGTATTGTCACACAGTAAAAACTTTTCTTTTAGAATGCTGGCCACAAAAAAGTTTATTGAATTCGAATTTCGAATTGTTCATGAAAATGAAAATGTATAACTTTTAGAATTTTACTCATTTTTAAATATGGAGTGGACGCTTAAAGAAGACCGTGTTGCAGTTATTGCGTTGCATCGTTACAGTTACGCGCCAATTCAAATTTTTAACATACTGAAAAATTTGAATATAACCAAAAGATTCGTTTATCGTACCATCAAACGATACAATCAAGACTCTAGTGTAGATGACAGGTCAAGAAGTGGTCGCCCTCGGTCTGTTAGGACTCCAGCAGTGATAAAAGCTGTGAAGGCACGAATTCAAAGAAATCCCAAACGTAAGCAGAAACTGTTGGCCCTTCAGATGGGGTTAAGCAGAACCACGGTGAAAAGGGTGTTTAATGAAGACTTAGGGCTTCGGGCATATCGAAGAAAAACAGGACATCGTTTGAATGCTCGTCTAATGGACCTGAGACTGAAGAGATGCCGCGCTTTGTTGAAGCGGTACGCGGGAAAAAAATATCGGGAAATTCTTTTTTCGGATGAAAAAATGTTTACCGTAGAAGAGAGCTACAACAAATAAAATGATAAGGTGTACGCACACAGTAGTGAAGAAGCGAGCAACCGTATTCCGCGTGTCCAACGAGGTCATTTTCCATCCTCGCTCATGGTATGGTTGGGAGTTTCTTATTGGGGCTTAACAGAGGTACATTTTTGTGAGAAAGGTGTAAAAACGAATACTGTTGTGTATCAAAATACAGTCCTGACGAACCTTGTGGAACCTGTTTCTCATACCATGTTCAATAACAGGCACTGGGTATTCCAACAAGATTCGGCGCCAGCTCATAGAGCGAAAAGCACACAAGACTGGCTGGCGGCGCGTGAAATCGACTTCATCCGGCACGAAGACTGGACCTCCTCCAGTCCAGATTTGAATCCGTTAGATTACAAGATATGGCAACACTTGGAGGAAAAGGCGTGCTCAAAGCCTCATCCCAATTTGGAGTCACTCAAGACATCCTTGATTAAGGCAGCCGCCGATATTGACATGGACCTCGTTCGTGCTGCGATAGACAACTGGCCGCGCAGATTGAAGGCTTGTATTCAAAATCACGGAGGTCATTTTGAATAAACTTTAATGTCATAAGAATCTATGTTTTGTTAAGTTCATTTTGGTATATGAATGGTTACATAATTAATAAACTTGTTACAATTATTTTACATTAAACATGTGACAGAATTTATGACCTGACTAGGTATATACAAATAAATAAAATTGGAGGGTCTGTTTGTAATATTAAAATAACCGCTTTTTACTAAATGCATTTGGATGTATACACGGTACATATACCAAAACAACATTTTTTACAATTTTTGTCTGTCTGTCTGTCTGTTTGTTCCGGCTAATCTCTGAAATGGCTGCACTGATTTTGACAGGACTTTCACTGGCAGTATTATGAAATCAGATTTGAAATTACACCCATACAAGATACAGTTGGTGCAGGAATTAAAACCTAATGATTTTAACTTACGCTAACTTTATGCAGAAACAATGTAAGAGCGCTTCAGTAACTTTGACAACATCTTGTTTTCTGACGAAGCCCACTTCCACCTCAACGGGCACGTTAATAAACAAAACTGCAGATATTGGAGCAGCGAAAATCCCAAAACTAAGCATCAAAGGCCCCTGCACTCGCCTAAGGTGACTGTATTGGCAGCAATTTCATCTAAAGGAATCATTGGTCCTTACTTCTTTGAGGAGTTTTACGGCCGTACGATCACTGTCAACTCTACTGAGTATGTGAAAATGTTACGAGTGTTTCTGTCCCCTCAGCTACAGGAATTTGCTGGCTACAATCGGAGAACGTGGTTTCAGCAAGACGGAGCCACTTGCCACACCTCTAATGAGTCCCTGCCGGTCGTTAAGGAGATGTTCCCAGAAAAGCTGATTTCGCGGAGAGGCGATATCCCGTGGCCACACAGGAGCCCTGATTAGTCGCCAACAGATTTCTTTTTATGGGAATATCTGAAGCATCGTGTGTACATCCATAAGCCAAGGACACTGCTTGAATTAAAAGCAAAGATTAGAGAAGAGATGTCAGCAATCTCACGGTCTTTGTGCAGAAGAGTATTGGCGAATTTCCGTTCTCGTTTAGAAGAATGCCGAAGTCGCGACGGTCGTCATTTAACCGATATTATTTTTAATAAGTAAATTCCCGTCCATTGGTTGTCTCATAAATAAATATTTTTTGAAATAAGTCTTATAGTTTTTTTTCTGTAATTTTTTTAAATGTTAACTAATCACTGGCCCATCCTGTACATAAAAATGACTATAGCTAGGTTTTCATGAATTTAAATTTTTAACTCTCATCTATCCGATGAGAGTCTCATTATTCCGATTCTAATATTTTCACAGATACAATATATTTACAAATAATTTTTTATAGTTTCTTGTGCTCTGCTCGGTCGTTTAAATAGTCTTTTACATTATAATAACATTTGTTCACTAAGTACTTTTTAAATTGTAATTTAAATGCATTCGTAGTTCGCAATTTAATATTTTTTGGGATTTTATATATTTCTGGGGCCATGGTTATAATACTTTTATATAACAATGCCGTGTTACGTGCAGGTGCACAGATAATATACCTAATATAAATAATATAATATAAAAATATAATTTTAATTAAGATAATCTAATATTTAAAGAAAACATGTTACATGGATATCAGTAATTGAAGACAATCGAAATCACTCTTGGTGTTGTTACTAGTTTATAAACTATTATAAGGATAGATAGATAGATAGATAATTCTTTGTTGTCCACCACACAATTTTACAAAAAAAAGACAAAAGAACATACAACACAGTGAACAAACGGCGGTCTTATCACTAAACAGCGATTTCTTCCAGACAACCTATTAGAAATATTTAAAGGAAATAAGTTATAAAAAAAAGAACTAAGATAACAGGAAGAGCTGATGTGAAAATTATATAAACTAATAAAGAATATTGTTATAGTAAATCAACTAAAAGCGCAATGAGTTTGAATTGTATATTTCCCAACAATGTATTAAATGTCACGTTCCATTTTGATTGTTAAAGTTCAGCTTTCGAAGCGTGGTAACAATACGTGACGATTAATTCTTTGGTGAAGTTGGCATATGTTGAAACACTAATTAATAACGCATTTCTTCCTCTTGTTTTCAGGGCAATCAGGTACTGATAATGAAGCGGAATGACATTTTGTAAATATTATATATACTTTATTCCAACATAAAAAAGTTGTTAAGATAAGATAACAAGAATTGTTTAGGATAAGTAGTTATTTTGACGCCTGTTATTTCTCCGTGCAAGGGCGGAGAAAGAATACTGACCTACGCCCGGGATCGGCCTGTCGTAAAAGACGACAATACAACCCACCCTAGCCACGTGGCCCCAAGCCCATCTGAATGACGACCAATCTTGGTCTACAAGTATGCAGCCATAATAACCTTGTGTTCCGGCATTAGTGACCCAGGTTCCTGTACCCCTATGGGACAGCAGCATGTTCGCGGTGCCTCTAGTGTCGCAAATATCCTTAAGCGACGATAACTACTTACTACTAAGTGAGCCATCAGCCTGGCTGCTGTTCCTCAACAATAAAAAAGTCTTCTGACTTCATTTGCAGCCTAGGTAGACTTATTTAGAGTTCTGCGATTATATTGCCCGAATCACATTGGTTTGTCAGCCAGTAACGTATGTTTTACGGACTGTTCTAATTGTGCTTTACATTTTTAAGTATTGACTATGTTCATATATATATATATATATATATATATATATATATATATATATATATATATATATATATATATATATATATATATATATATATATATATATATATATATATATATATATATATATATATATATATATATATATATAGGTTAAGAGAAATAACGTAAATAATAACTATTTATGTGTAAAATTTTATAAATTAAATATATTTTTAAGTTTGAACAATAAAATAAGTTTTTAGGTTATGAATAATAATAATATGTGGCAGATTTTTTAGATCACTATCAAAAAATGGAACTCTGGAACAAATTAAAAATAAAATAAAAAGAAGGTTTGATATGTTACATTTAATTTAAATAAAAGCGACTAACGTGTGGTGAACTTTAGTCTCCAGTCCCATTGGGGTGTGGTTATTATAAAAGTTATTTGTATTTTTATAAGTTAGTGAATTGCTTCTAATTGGACATTATTTTGGTTGCATGCGAACTTGGAGCCTACTAGGGTTTGCGTGAGAGCCTCATCCGTCGTTAAGCAGGCTACAGTTGACAGGTAAATGTCATTTCAGCTCCACAGAGCTTCGTATAAAAATACGTAGTAGTAGGGGTAGAAAAAGTTGATATCAATATAAAAAATCACTCATTTTCTGGCAATATATGTATAATAGCTATCATAATGATAACAACAGAGCACATTGCCTAGATAATATATTTATAATCTGACATACAATTATTTGTAATGTAAAATCCCAGATTCAAGGGGCTTCCGCTTTGGATCCTCTCGAAATAACTTTTCAAAATCCCTTATCAAACACCAAGCGATTTACAGCCTTGATTTTCATGAGATAAAGCATAATTTGTCTCGAGCAAATCTCATCATCAAAAACCACACCAAAATCGATTCCTTTTAGTTTAAGAGCTACGATTTATTTATTTATTGACGACCTCCGTTGGGTAACGGCTAACCTATTATACTTCGGCACGCTTGCGGAGGTCACTGGTTCGATTCCCGTCTTGCGTATGGGTGTTTATGTATAATATATATTTATTTACAAAAGAAAAATATATATGTAGTATATTAGTTATCTAGTACCCATAACACAAGTGATATGCAACTTACTTTGCGACTAGATGGCGCTGTGCGAATTGACCTAGGATATTTCTTTATTACAGACAGATAATACATACATCAACTAAACTTATAATCACCATCGTTTTACGTCAGCATTAAGAAATAACAAAAAAATAGAGTGACTCTCAAAACAAACAATACATATTGCAAAGAAAATTAAATATTTACCTCTTAACAACTGCATATGTTGCACCAACAGTTAATCCCAGATTAAATGCGCTCATCCAAAGTAGAGACATGGCTACCGCCTTTTAATCAAAATGGCCGGATAACGCGGGATGACACGCGTACACTGTTCACCTTTTATTCATTTCGTAACAATAAACACTGAAATATCGCAAAAAATACATACGAAATTTGAAAATTCATCACGTCATCAATTATCTATATCAAATATCACGAACTGGCATTGCAAAAATTTGAGTTCTGACAACTTAAAAAAACATCATATACTATACCTATACGTTCGAAATTTAAATAATTAGGAATTTGCACTACGAAAATAGAACTGCGATGAAATTAATTCCATTAGAATTATCGATTATTCGATACGAGAGTAACGTAGTAAAGATCGCGTACGAATGGTAACGCGTTGCCAGCCGTTTACAATATAAAGCCTAGTTTAAGTTGCCTCCCACTGTGTGCGTCGAGCGATGTATTATACTAAATTTCGGCTTACTTTGCATGTTGCAATGAAATAAAATCAAATCAAAAAATCTTTATTTTCTCCCAAAACCTCACAGAGAGTACATACATATGAAAGTGTAACAGGTACAAAGGTTATTATAATAAGTAATAACAGTAGCTCAATGAAGTAGAGGGAGACAGGAATCCAAACTGAGCAGAAGCCCGTACTATGAAACTCCTGGTGCAATGTTGTTAAGATATTTAAAAATAATATTAATTTATTAATTTGATTTTATAGTTATTTTAAAATATGTCAAGTAATGCGTAAAAAATTGCCATAAAAGATAACAGATATGTTGCGTACGTATTGTTTACGTATTGTACGGTTACGTTACGCATCAAGTAATTTGATTTTGCATTGACGTATCATATAGTTCCCACTTTAAAGATAATATTATGTTTGTGTATGTTTTAAGTAACGAAATAATACCTAAAGATAATGGTTATCTTCATAATCGAGAGACGATTCCAAATTTATACTTTGATATTCCACTATTTATATTTTTAAGAAAAACGTTCTATTTGTTTTGTTATTTGTATGTACTGTAATTATTTTGAATTATTAGTTTTTTTAAATAATAGAAGAAATAAACCTTATATGTTTTAGGATTAAAAATATACATTAAAAATCATAAATGCTTATTGTTATATAATATTTATTTATTTATATAGATTGTTCATTAATATTATTCCGTAACTTTAAGCTGCATACATTAAAGAAAAACGTATCATTGACTTCTAATTCGGTGTGTAGCTTTCATTTTCAGCCAGTTAGTAAAAAAAAACAGAAACATAGTCCATTTTTAGCGAACTGGTAAAACTATTCTAAAATTAAAATATAAATGTCAATTAAATAAATAAACATACTGGCACAATTCACACAGCGCCATCTAGTCCCAAAGAAAGTAGAGTAGCACTTCTGTTATGGGTACTACATAACTGATAAACTACATATATACTTTTTTTTGTAAAGAAATATATATTCAAAATAAGCACCCAGACGCGAGACGGGAATCGAACCTATGACCTCCCTAAGCGTGCCGATGTTCATTAGCCGCTACGACACCGAGATCGTTATTCCAGGCAGAGAGTTAATTATTTATTAATACACACTCGAGAATACGTCACTCGAACCGGTTCATGTATTTACCCACATTTACATTTTACATAATAGTTCGCGGTTAAACCGTTCAATATTTGATAACTGTTACATTTACATTAATTCATAAAAATTTGAGCTTTAAAACACGGAAATAAAGTCTTTTATTGCTGTCGTTAGGCTTTACGAGTAATTGATTATCGATCGCCTTACCCATTGCTTACAGGGGCGCTATTGAAAGAGAAGCTAGAGTAAATGTTAAGATGAGGTGTATAACTTAACTTATCCGTGCAGGGGCGGAGAAAGAATACTAACCTCTGCGGCCGGGGTTGGTCTGTCATAAAAGGCGACAAAACAACCCAGCCTAGCTACGTGGTAGGGCCTCAAGCCCGTCTGGATGGCGACCACCTTTGGTCTTAAGTATGCCGCCTTAATGACTTTGTGTTGTGTTCCGGTATTAGTGACCCAAGTTCCTGTAACCTTATGGGACAGCAGCGTGTTCACGATGCCACTAGCGTTGCAAACACCCAAAGACGACGGTAACTGCTAAATTCTAAGCGCGCCGTCAGCCTGTCTGCTGTCCTACAGCATTAAAAAAAATAACTGTAACTGTACGTCAGGTTGGATTGGAAGCTCGACTACATGTACACAGATATTCATTCAGTGTTAGCTTAGTACTGTAATTTAACGCTATTGTTATAATAATGCCCTAGAGTAGAATTTGAGGTGTATTTTTCTAGTATTTTTCCATTTTTCTATTTTTACAAGGATTTTAATAATATGTAATAACAGGCTATAACGTCCCGCAGCTGTGTTCTGCTGGGCCTACTCTTAGAGAGAACTGACAGCCTCAAAATGTTTTCCTTCCCTGTCGTACACGGCAATTATGCTATAACACGCAATAGACTAGAAAAACTGACTAAACGGTGCATGCCATTGCTGGTAGTCGAACCCGGGACCTCTAGATTGGTCTCCGAGTGTAATATACTATAGTGGGTGTTACATGCTGCGGAGATGAGAACGCTGAGATGGATGAGTGAAGTACGAAAATGGATAAAATTAGAAATGAGTATATTAGAGGAAGCGTGAAAGTAGCACCAGTAGTGGTTGAAAAACTTATTTTAGATATTTTAAGATATATACCCAAAATGTCTATCGTGGGGTTTCGTAATGAATAATAAACAAAACCGCTTGAGGGCACTGGTGATCCCCCATGGCGAAATCAAGTAGGTCAGATGAGATAAGTAACATGCTAGCGTGGTTTGGCCATGTAATGCGAAGGGACGAATATCATATAACTACGAAAATGATAGAAATGTGAGTGGACGGACTGTATCCATCCAGGAGAGGTAGACTAAAAAAGATGGATGGATTGTGTAAATGATGTGGCGAAAAAGGGTGTGAATATTGAGATGACGGCTAACAGAGGAGAGTGAGATGAGAGAACATGTTACACCAACCCTATATAATGTGGGAAAAGGGCAGTAAGAAGTAGAAACGATAAACCAAATCAAACCACTTTCAATAGTGTTTTGTAAAGATAAAACTAGATTAACCATAAATTCAAAAAGCATAGCCCTAGTTAATTAACCGTTTTCAGGCTTCAGTCACACCTCACAAACTTCAATTAGTATCAAATTACCTTGTCATTTAAGGTTCATTACTTTTAAAAGGACCGTAAGATATCTACGTGTAGCTAAAAGCTTTTAAGGCGAACTATACCTAGTCAGGTCATAAGTATTGTCACACAGTAAAAACTTTTCTTTTAGAATGCTGGCCACAAAAAAGTTTATTGAATTAGAATTTCGAATTGTTCATGAAAATAAAAATGTATAACTTTTAGAATTTTACTCATTTTTAAATATGGAGTGGACGCTTAAAGAAGACCGTGTTGCAGTTATTGCGTTGTATCGTTGCGGTTACGCGCCAATTCAAATTTTTAACATACTGAAAAATTTGAATATTACCAAAAGATTCGTTTATCGTACCATCAAACGATACAATGAAGACTCTAGTGTAGATGACAGGTCAAGAAGTGGTCGCCCTCGGTCTGTTAGGACTCCAGCAGTGATAAAAGCTGTGAAGGCACGAATTCAAAGAAATCCCAAACGTAAGCAGAAACTGTTGGCCCTTCAGATGGGGTTAAGCAGAACCACGGTGAAAAGGGTGTTAAATGAAGACTTAGGGCTTCGGGCATATCGAAGAAAAACAGGACATCGTTTGAATGCTCGTCTAATGGACCTGAGACTGAAGAGATGCCGCGCTTTGTTGAAGCGGTACGCGGGAAAAATATATCGGGAAATTCTTTTTTCGGATGAAAAAATGTTTACCGTAGAAGAGAGCTACAACAAATAAAATGATAAGGTGTACGCACACAGTAGTGAAGAAGCGAGCAACCGTATTCCGCGTGTCCAACGAGGTCATTTTCCATCCTCGCTCATGGTATGGTTGGGAGTTTCTTATTGGGGCTTAACAGAGGTACATTTTTGTGAGAAAGGTGTAAAAACGAATGCTGTTGTGTATCAAAATACAGTCCTGACGAACCTTGTGGAACCTGTTTCTCATACCATGTTCAATAACAGGCACTGGGTATTCCAACAAGATTCGGCGCCAGCTCATAGAGCGAAGAGCACACAAGACTGGCTGGCGGCGCGTGAAATCGACTTCATCCGGCACGAAGACTGGCCCTCCTCCAGTCCAGATTTGAATCCGTTAGATTACAAGATATGGCAACACTTGGAGGAAAATGCGTGTTCAAAGCCTCATCCCAATTTGGAGTCACTCAAGACATCCTTGATTAAGGCAGCCGCCGATATTGACATGGACCTCGTTCGTGCTGCGATAGACAACTGGCCACGCAGATTGAAGGCTTGTATTCAAAATCACGGAGGTCATTTTGAATAAACTTTAATGTCATAAGAATCTATGTTTTGTTAAGTTCATTTTGGTATATGAATGGTTACATAATTAATAAACTTGTTACAATTATTTTACATTAAACATGTGACAGAATTTATGACCTGACTAGGTACAAATATATATTGAATTGAACGGTATAAATAGGACATGCGAATGTTGATATGGATGAGTGGAGTTACAAAAATGAATAAAATTAGAAACGAGTATATCAGGGGGAGTTTCAAAGTAATTATAGCGCCAGTGATTGAGAAGCTGAAAAGTAATAGGCTAGCCTGGTACGGCGGGGATGCGAGTCCCGTCTGGAATTGGCCGCGGACCTGTCGCTCCCGGCCCTGGTTCTGTCCATGGTCGGGGGTGATCCTGGATGGACGGCCGTCGCCTCCTTTTGCGAGGCACTAGTGTCTGCAAGGGAGGCGGCGGAACGGGAGCGGGAGTCCGCCACCGCACTCCCCTCCCGCCAACGTAGGCCGCGTCGTCAGCGCCGGAGGGTGGACAACGACCTCCGGCCGCCGTAGAAAGCAGCCGCGGGCGGCCCCTTGGGGGGGAACCGCCGCCCGCACTAT
This sequence comes from Malacosoma neustria, assembly GCA_963693495.1. NCBI lineage: Eukaryota > Metazoa > Arthropoda > Insecta > Lepidoptera > Lasiocampidae > Malacosoma > Malacosoma neustria. The sequence continues at coordinate 5,593,084 of OY856392.1, read as the reverse complement.
TGCCGCGAAGGAGAGGGCCGCGTACTATTCCGCGGCTCCCCTCAACTCTTAGAGTTGTTACAAGAGAGCGCCGGGGGCCAACACTTTAGAAGGGGCCCGCCTTAAGACAAAGGGCGGGCCGGCGCCGGCCCGGGCCACGAGATCGGCAGGCCACATATCCGTAGGCCCGGATATAGGCGATAGGAGAACAGCGGGGTTTTTTAGTGGGTAGTCGGATGGTCGAACATCTTTCCCGGAGTCCCACATATCCCTCGGTCCCCCCGGGCCGGGGGAACCCATCAAGAGAGGTTTTTCCCCGAGAACGAAAAAAAAAGCCTGGTACGGCCATATAATGCCAAGAGAAGAATGTTATGTAACAAGGAAAATTCTAGAAATGAGAGTGGATGGATACAAAAGGAGGGGTAGACCAATAAAAAGATGGATGGATTGTGAAAAGATGATATGGCAAAAATTAATTTCATTTGACGACTAATAGAAGAGAGTGGAAAGAGAGAACATGTTTGCTAATCCCACATAGTTTGGGATAAGGACAGGAAGAATAATTTTCACTTTACTCAGCTCTAGTAGCCCTCTAGTCACAACCTGACGGAGGCGGATCAGACATGATTTGTTCCCAGAAACCAAGCCGATAAGTGTTCGTATTGCATTCGTTTCCGTCACATTGTTAGCAAAAAATAAATATCTCCTTCATTTATGTTAGCGTTAAGCCCACATTCTGCGGTAAGCTTTGCAATCATGGTATCATGATTGGGATTGCAGTGTTTTGCCGCGAAAGCCCGTTTGCTCCGTGTGCCTACGTGATCGCTCGCACGTTAGCACTGGAGATAGGTAACGTCAGCATATTATTGCGAAAATATAAAATTTTGCATTACATTATTTTAAATGGAAAACAAAAACTTACATCGTTATTACTACTGTGCATATATGCAATATTAATTATAATCAATATCTATTTGTATTGTAATATATTAATAAAGGGAACTTTCACTTCTTTATGGCCCGCTGGTAAGGAAAATTCTTTGCAAGGAAAAAAATAATTAAAATATATATGTGAGGCCATTGGTTGGCCAAGGTTGAGTTCCATTAACAGAATATAGAATAGGATATTGAATTAAAAAAAGTGACTATCCAAAGTTAAAAAATATCTAAAACTCGAGAGAATACCACCTTACAAGTAATGGAAGACTTGATTCATCAAGCGTGATTCTTGTATAGACTGATTACGAAAAGGACAATATATCACCGAGTCAATATTCTCCAATAAAAAAAATTATTTAGATATTTAGTTACTACTAGTAATATAGACATTACTAGGAAATATCCTTCTTACCCCTATCACACATTATATGGAATCGGCACACATGTTCTTTTATTCCACTTTCCTCTATTAGTTGTCATCTCAATATTCTCACCTTTTTTGCTATATCATCTTTTACGAAATACATCCATATTTTCTTTGATCTATCACTCCTTCTGTATCCATCCACTGGAAAATACATACGATAATATACAATGATATGAGGATTTTCGATGCGTATATGTACCACTCAAGCATCATGTTGTTTGCAGTATATTTAAAATAACTAGATTTGCATAAACAAACAAGAAAAATCCTTTTTATATTTATAGCTGATATTTATAGCTGTAGAAAGCAGACAGGCAGTCAGTCATTCTATTTGTCACGATTATAGTCATTAATTTTGGTATAACTAGAAGTATCACCGACACAACCTCTTTTTCTGTTATTCATATAACATATTTACATATTGTAAATTTTTTAAATCGAAGTTTGCAAGGGACAGACCCTTTTTTATAATTTAAAGGTTTCTGTTCCTTTATTTAGTTGCTACTTGACATTGCTATCACGTTTTATTGTTAAAAATGTTAAAGGGAAAAAATACCATACGAGGCATTTAAGGGACTGATAGATTTGAGATACATCAAGAATTTTTTTACTTCTGTGTGATAGCAGACAGGCTAACGCCATAATTTATTAATTGTTACAGTTAGCGTCGCCCATGAATGTTAGCATGGCACTAGGGGCACCGCTGACACACTGCCGATCGCGTAGGGGAACTAGAACCTGGGTAAATAATGCCGGAATACATCATAAAGTTATTATGGCGGCGGGGTTGTAACCCCAAGCTTACACGAAACTATTATTTTTGTTATATATGGGTATATATTTTTGAAACACTGGATGAGAACGAAGTTCTTTTTTATAGGTTACAAGCACTTTGAAGAAATACTAATAAAAAATTACCCATCATTCAATGAACTAGTGCTTAAAAAAAAACAAAACACATGGACTTCATTTTGTATTTTCTGATTTCAAAATGCAAATATTATTATTCTGACCATACTAAACGGTCAGTGACTGGTGTGAGTTGTAAAATGTAGAGAGCCTTTCTACAGGACAGAAAACCCCGGGACATGAGTCATCCAACTTGTATCGAACAAAAAAAGCTCGGTTGTTTGCCTACCGGTCCGGAATTGCCCATTGCATATAAATAAAACGGAGAATCGATAAAAAATATTAGGTGCACTATTTAATCGATACATTCCATGCTTTAATTATTGGCTGAAATACTACTATATATACTCGTAGCAATAACAATTTTAAAGAGTGATAGGTGCAGGTGTCCGGAATTGTTTCCAGATAATAGAAATACCTTTTTTGGAACATTTGGTGCAATTGTGACGTTGTACAAAGCAAAGGGCTAATACTCGCAACGCATTTAGAGTTCTTTCACTTTTATTCTAAGTGGGGAAAAATTATATTGATAGAATTGAATCTTGAAAGATACTAGGGTTGTTATTATTGTATATCTTAGTTCTGATATCATAAAATCATGAATCGAAAAAGGGTCACTCCTTTTCTTATGGGCTCTAGACACTTGATATATAACATATATACTTTTCTTTTGGAAAAATACATAATAATACATATACATAAGTACACATACGTGAGACGGGAATCAAACCCGTGACCAACGCAGGCATTGCGACATGCGCTAACCGTTGCGCCACGGAGTTCGTCAGACGTTTTAGACGTCGTTAGTCGGTGATAAAAAGAAGGATAAAAAGAAGTGTGCAGAGCTGAATGCCAACCTTCACTAGTTGGAGAGGCACCCTAAGAAGAAGAAGTCGGTGATATGCATCGAGATACTTTTTGTCTTTTGTCGGTATTACATTTTAAATTCGAAGGCCCAAGCTGCTGCAACACACGCATATCCTAACCAAACACATCCCGCGACGGAAGCAAATATTTATTTATGGCAAACATCTGGCATAGATAAAAAAACTGTTGGTGCATATGGACTTCCATATGATTATTTACTTTCGAAATGTATTATTGTCGTCATTATCATTATAGCGTTAAATTCCGATTGTGATTCAAACATCCACTTCGGTGCCCCAGTTGCACTTTATATGCTTGCGCCTTTTTCTGTTCCACTTCGTACGTGTCTTCATAATTTCAGGTAGGTAGTATGTCTATTACACAAATAACATCTTCTTTTTTATAAATTATTCTACCGGTTTTTAAAATTATATTTTTAACGGTTGTTACACGTTGTGTGTGTCGTAAAACATTGGTGCCACGTTTTACGGCAACCGGATGCTTACGTGGGAAACAAATGTCTGGCCATGCCTCCTCCGCCGGGCCCCGGCAGGAGGGGTAGACCCAAAAAGGGCTGGATTGACGTCGTAAAGGGTGATATGCGTGCCAATGGGCTCACTACCAGGGATGCTGAAGACCGTGCGAAGTGGAGTAGAAAAAGCCGGAAAGCGGACCCCGGGCACCGAAACGCAAGTTTGGGTTGCAACCGGGATGAACGCTGAGATGATGATGAGTATGTCTATTAGCACGCATGGATTGGGTATGGGATTTAAATCAAGACGGCGGAAAGAAATTTTTGTTACTTCGCCAGCAGTCCAGTGATGCGTATAGAGACATCATTCATAAATATTATCATCATCTAAACATTAGTCCCCATTCTTTTAATTTCGGAGACCGTTTTCGTGTTAGAATATTGTCATAAATGATTCACGTAATGATAAATACATAAATAAATACGGTGGATTTTGATCTATAGCGGTCAATTATGTTATGTAATATGTAAAAAAACGTCTAAAACTGCATGACGTATTCGAAAATAATCTCAGGACTTCTGTTTTCCAACTCGAGTGTTACTCTCATGCAACAAACCAAGTATTAATACACACAATATACGAATTTACTTTAAATTCTTGGCTTCATGTATGGAATAAACCAATGGCACGAGGGTGAGGGTGAAGCATTTGGCACAAACGATGTAAATTTTACATCAGTGACTATCAATTCCTGTTAGCGCTATTTTAAGAGAGATGTCTATCAAAAATCTGATCGCAATTGAAGATTAGATTACAATATGACGCAATTATTGAATGAATAATACCAGTTTTTTATTTCAGTTACTTAACTCCGAGCAGGGGCGGAGTGAGAATATCCCTGGTCTAAGTATGACGCCATAATAACCTCGTGTTATTCCAGTTCCATACGTGACCCAGGTTCCAGATCCCCTATGCGGACGGAAGCGTGTTGGCGGTGCCTTACTATTAAGTGGGCCGTCAGTCTGTCTGCTTTTCCACAGCAATAAAAAAACAGTACGCCATCATAGTGAAGTTAAAAGTAACCAGTTTTTACTTACAGTTTACTGTTACACTATGTTTTTATTCTCCTATGAATTAGAAAAGCGTTTCTTAATAAGCGTTTCTTAAATGTTTTCATCCAGTTTATGTCAGTTTGTTTTTTAATAAATGAAGAATAAAATGAAATATGATGGATACTGCAAGCATTGATCCAATATTTTTATCCGTGCAGGGGCGGAGAAAGAATACTAACCTCTGCGGCCGAGGTCGGCCTGTCGTAAAAGCCGACAAAACAACCCACCCTAGCTACGTGGTAGGGCCTCAAGTCCGTCTGGATGGCGACCACCTTCGGTCTTAAGTATGCCGCCATAATAATCTTGTGTTGTGTTCCGGCATTAGTGACCCAAGTTCCTGTACTCCTATGGGACAGCAGCGTGTTCGCGATGCCACTGGCGTCGCAAACACCCATAGGCGACGGTAACTGCTAAATTCTAAGCGGGCTGTCAGTCTGTCTGCTGTCCTACAGCAATAAAAAAATATAATGACCAACGAATACCATGTAACAAGGAATATACTATAAATGAGACTACGATACGATAAGTACGGATACGAGAGGAGTAGACCAAAGAAAAGATGAATTGATTATGTAAAAAGATGATATGGTGAAGAGAGGTGTGAATGTGGAGATGACGTCTAAATGGGATAACTGGGATAAAGGCAGGAAGAATAATAAAAATAAATAATAAGAACTTTTTTGTAACTCGTAAATATTTACAGAGAAAAGATTTTTTAAGAGAGAAGAATACATGAGAGAGAGATTTTTTACAACTCTCAACATAGGATACTGGCAGCTCCGATGGAAGGGAATGAATACAAAGGGCTGGTTTATATGGCTATTTAAAAATTTAACACATTCAAAAATTTATGTGTACTTTTAAAATTTACTGACACAAATCACACAGCACCGTCTATTCCCGAAGTAAGTAGCATAGCACAAGTATTATGGGTACTAGACAACTGATAAACTTACTTATTTTTGTAAATAAATACATATTATACATAAACACCCAAACGCGAGACGGGAATCGAACGCACGACCTCCGCGAGCGTACCGAAGTGCGTTAGCCGCTACGCCAGATTGTTGTCGATCATTGTTTATGGACTAAATCTACATTAAATTAATCATTGTTAAATAATATAATAAAAATATAATAATATAATCATTATTATATTTCGTTTATCAGGTAAAGTTTACTTGAAGTTGCACTCTCTGGAACCTTCTTAATTAATTCTGTGGTATCTGTGATCATACGAATTCTGTAACGATACATAAATGTACCAAATGACCATACAAAAATAATATGTCACGTTTGTCATGTAAAATAAGCAAGTTGGTTTAGCCAAGTCTAAAAAATGTATACGATTATTCCACTCGTTGACATCATTACGCTTTCATGAGTGTGACAAGTGGAAAATTACTAAGTAGCATCAAACAAGACCTTGCACCGTCCCCATTCAAGGTATGGTGTCCTATATTTGATCAAGATACGAATGTAGGTTACCTCTCAGTCACGAAGGTAGTGGAAAAGTCAATGACAACGGAACGAAATGTCGGAACCGTAGCATTTTTATAAAATAGGTATCTATCTACTTTGATGTATATCAACGTTAACTGTTGAACTTTTATTTTTGTTAATGCAGTTTTTTTATAAATAAATCCCGGCAAAAGTGCCACCCTGACACCCAAACCGACACTCGGATGTTGTTTACACAAGAAGAAACCAATAAAAGTGTCGCTTGATGATTGATATCTAAATTTCGTGTTCTACTTTCAATGTGAAACGGGAAAAATAATTTAAATACAAAGGATGACAGTTTTTGCCCCAAAAAAGGGTTAATGTCAGGCAGGCGGCCGGTTGTAAAAACTAAGCCACAACTATTACAACATGTAACACGTCGTGCCGCCCCATATAACGTGGGATAAGTGCAAGAGGAAGAAGAAGATTCGATCATATGTAATTGTTTACAGAAATGTCTAGTTGAAAATATCTGTATGTTTCACTAAAAGATATCGTATCGAATCGAGCGTTGACCGAATTTCGACGCGTGCGCACGTATAGTGCACTCCGGTCAAGTGCAACCGCTTCGTTACATCCGCACAACGTGTTCCTACATCAATCGGAAGCGTTTCTAGGTCACCATCAGCATCGATGTCTATTAAAACGCATAATTTACAGTCATTTTATATGATAATATAATTAAAATAAATGGGCTATGAAATAAAAACAGGGTCAAGCCATCAGTTTTCTAGTCCATGCCTGACGTTCCACAGTAGATGAACACAAGTTCCAGTACCTACTGTCTACTGTTAGTATTACTTATTCAGTGTCTATTATTACCTAATAATAATAGCGACGTGCGTCGTGCGTCGCCTTGTCAACTGTGGGGACTCATAGGCGCAATGCAGGGGAGTTCCACAATACCGCGCTGCGGAACCCCAAGCTGTGAAATGTGTGAGAATCCATAAGTCCAAGGGAACGAACGACTTAAAGTTACTTTACAGTTACTTTAATTACTAAACAAGGCTGTGAGTATTTAAAATTAAGTGCTGTAATATCGCCTCAGCATGTCCAAAATGATTCCAATTGCATTATTCAGTAATATACATTTATTTATTTTTGCAAATAATTTTAATAATATGTAGAAATTTATTATGACTTTTTTATTTATTATAAAAAATTATTATGACTTATTTATTATTTTTGTTATCTAAAAGCAAAAACATCCCTCTTATCTCCGCACAAAATGAAAGCACAACAGGTGCTGCCACTACTGCACTCGCAAGCACACTGCGATGCGACTCGATGACTCGACTGCGAGGGAAATCGGCTCTATTTCGCCACACACATCCCTAAGTCGGACCCTAAACGAATAATCGGCCCTAAGTCGTAGGTTGGTCCGAGCCGATCTCAGAGATAGGGGCAATAATAATAATTATGCGCGGCGCTCCCCTCCACTTCCCCGATTTTGCCGTCGATTTAGGGACGTGTGTAGGCCTCTTTACAGAGACCACGTGAAGAGACTTTAAAGGTTAAGAGCAGATATCTGTTGATAAGGAAGGGTTTACAAGAAAAAAGAGTACTACAGAGTAAGGGTACTGAACTCAGAGGCCAGGTGCGGCCTGTCGTAAAAGGCGACCAAACAACCCTACCTAGGTGGTAGTGCCCCAAGCCCGTCTGGATTGCAACCACTCTTGGTTTATAAGTATGCCACCATATTGTATTGTAGTGTGCTCTGGTATTATTGATCTAGGTTCCTGTACTCCTTTACGTCACAAACATCCATAGGCGACGGTGTGGCGACGGTAACTTAATGGTACAGTCTTAATGGTATGTTTATTGCCTTAGTAGTCAAAATTTATAGAGTTAAGTCTTTATATATTTTTAAACATTATAAATAGCCGGAACTAATATACCTATATAAGTATCTGAAAATGAAAAATGGTCCATTCGTTACAATGATTAAAAAAGGCGCCAAAACTATTTCATTTGAAGAAAGATTTTTGAAGTCCCTTAAAAAACATATACTACTAACGCCACCATTGCATAACTACGGCGATATCTGAAATTAGCTCTCAAGTCAACGGGAATAATTTTACTACGATTCTAGTAATAACCGCTAGATGGCAATATTATAAGAATAAATTAAAACATCAACTATGCGCGCGCAATAGATAACTTTTCCATTAGATGGCATTATAATGAAAATTTAACTTACCAAGTATAGCTCTCAGATGGCCTTCGAGGGTCTGCAATATCGTCATTTTGATCTCTTTCACACTTTTTCCCAGGAACTGTTCGCAGGCAGTCGTGAGAAGTTCGTCCTCGTTCATGATTTTACATTGCGCGACGCCCGTTACCGTCAAGGGGACGCCTTGCGCGGTTTCCACATACTCGCACATCGGATTGAGGGTCATAACCTGAACAATATATTTTGTTCTATAATTTTAAAGATGCATTTAATGTCCAAATTATATAGAAAAAATATTTTACTTCAAGTTTTGGCATTGAATTTATCTTCTTCCTCCTGCCCTTATCCAACCCACATTATATGGGGTCAGGACAACATGTCTTTTTCCACTCTTCTCTGTTAGCAGTCATCCCAACATTCACACCCTTTTTACCATATCATCTTTTACGCAATCCATCCATCTATTTTTTTGGTAGTCCTTAATTTATATTATAATAAAAAAAATTGATAAATGACGCAATGGCTTTCGCACGTCGGAATTCCTGTGGCTCGTCGATTCCCATCCCGAGTCTTGGCTATTTATTACATATGGTAAGTAGTATTTGACGACGACGAGTATAATTGAAGCGAAGGTTTTCTTCTTAACGGTTAACGCACTTCAGTACGCTTGCAGAGGTCCAATTCCCGTCTCGCGTCTGGGTGTTTATGTATATAACTAGCCGTTCCCGCCCGCTTTACTTCGCTGTTCGAATAACAGGAAAAAATTAAAAATTGCGAATAAATTTATTTTGTTATTAATCATCATCATCATCCTAGCGTTAGTCCCGGTTGCTGCCCAAACTTTCGTTTCGGTGCCCGGGGTCCGCTTTCCGACTTTTTCTACTCCACTTCGCGCGATCTTCTGCATCCCTGGTAGTGAGCCCATTGGCACGCATATCACCCTTTACGACGTCAAGCCAGCACTTTTTGGGTCTACCCCTCCTGCCGGGGCCCGGCGGAGGCGGCATGGCCAGACATTTGTTTCCCACGTAAGCGTCCGGTTGCCGTAAAACATGGCCATACCAACGGAGCCGACACTGCTGCAATTTATCTGCAATGTCACGGACATGAAGACTACTGCGAATGCGGGAGTTCCTAACGCGGTCCTTCCGCGTCACTCCACACATCCACCGCAGCATATTCATCTCCGTGACACGCAGTTCTTGCTTGTGTCGCTCTAACACCGGCCACGCTTCACAGCCGTATAAAAGGACAGGCCTAATGATGGTCTTATAGACCTGCCCCTTCAACTTTACCGGCATCTTGGGGTCACAAATGACACCAGTTACCTCACGCCATTTGGCCCACGCGGCAGCAATGCGTGCCTTGACGTCGCAATCGATGTCACCGGATGCATGAAACACAGATCCCAGATATTTCACAAGGTCCGTGCGCTCGACCTTGTTGCCGTCTATGCGTACGGGTGTGGGATCTGTGGAGTTACAGGCTAAGTACTCGGTCTTCGCCACATTGAGCTTCAGACCACCGTTCTCAAGCGACTCTTTCCACGCCTTCACACGTCGCACCAGCCTACCCCTGTCCGAATCTGCCAGCGCGATATCATCAGCATACATGAGCAACCACGGGGGCTGCTCATGTGAGTTTCTGATGCTGTCTGACAATACGTCTAATACCACGCTAAACAGAAACTGACTAAGGACGGATCCTTGGTGCACCCCGACGGTGATGGGGAAAGGTTTGGTGTCGCCAACAGCGGTTCGAACTACGGAATCGGAGTCACGGTACATGTCTCGGATGATGTCAACATAGGCCTCTGGAATCCCTTTGGACCGCAATGCCCACCAGATTATCGCGCGAGGAATACAGTCGAAGGCCTTCTGCAAGTCGAGAAACAAGCAATGCAGAGGCGTATTCTTCACCCTGTATTTCTCCGCGACAGTCCTTAGGGCAAAAACAGGGTCCATTGTCCCGTGACCAGGGCGAAACCCATATTGACAATCCGAGACAGTGCACTCCTGTCGAATCCGAGAGTCGATAACCCTTTCGAAGAGCTTCATGGTGTGGGACATGACCTTAACTCCTCGGTAACTACCGCACTCCTGCACCGACCCCTTGCCTTTGAAGACTGGAGTAATGATACTCAGTCTCCATTGGCTCGGGATCATACCGGTGAGGAGTGTCCGGTTGAAAAGGTCTGTTAAGATGCCCACACCACGAGAGCCCATCGCCTTCCAGGCTTCGATGGGGACTCCATCGGATCCAACAGCTTTCCGATTCTTCATGCGGCGAAGACAATTCTGGACTTCTGCAGGCGTTATCAGTGGCACTAGTCCTTGATTCGGAGGAAGATCAGGCGGCTGCACCTCTTTGTGCTGCGTGTTCAGCAGCTCGTGGAAATACGAGCGCCATCTCTCCTTCACCGCGAGGTCCTCGCATAGCAGGTTGCCCACAGGGTCTTTTACACAGCGGCACTTGGAAATGTCCTGTGCCGCTTTGACCCTGGAGCGCGCCAACTTATAGATGAGCTTCTGCCCCTCAGACGATTCCAACTTATCGTAAAGTGGTTGTAAGTGGTCTCGCCTGGCTCTGGCAACAGCTCTCTTAGTGGCGCGCTTTGCTACCCGGTATGCGTCGCGGTCAGTTATTTATAGGTTATTTTGTTATTAATACACTGACAAAAAGTAAGCTTGATTTGAGTGAAACTACTCGGTGAAAGAAATATTACTACCAAATTTCAAGTCTCTACGCCTTATGGTTCCAGAGATATGTATAATAAACTGATAACTATTAGTATGTTTAATTCATTGGTAATTGGATCATAAATCTCAGTTTGGGTCGAAATCGAAATTTAACCAGTTTCAATTTTTGACTTCGATAACTTCATTCGACACTAGGATTAATGTGAAATAAATAATCTATATATTGTAATAAAGGTAAAAAATGGTTGATCGTACCTCAAGGGAGATACGCTGCACATCTGTGACCAGACACCAGGCCCAGGCCCACCCTCCAACGATGGTCTTCTTGGTCGTCGATCCAAAACAACCACCTGTAACAATAGAAAAATATATTTTAATAATTTCGTTGTATAATTTTTCTGAGCTAATTTAATAGCCTGAACGTGTAGAATAAATCAAGTCTGACTAAAAAGGGAATTTTAGTTAATACAAATTAACATTTTTCATTGTAACACTACTTATCAAGAGTTTGCGTTATTTTCGCTGCAGTTTCCGAAGTCCACAAAGGGCGAAAGTCTAAAATCTTATTCCATGGTAGCCCTTACTATTATTTCTATATATTCCATAAGCAAAGAAGCACAAGAGAACGGAATCGATTTCCACGTGTCGCCTATTATGACGCATTAGGAGCAAGGTGCAAAGTTTTTAATTCTAATTATTCTTAAACGAATAGACTCCGTGCAGGGGCGCAGTAAGAATACTGACTCCTACGACCGGAGGTGGTTTGTCGTAAAAGGCGACAAAACAACCCTAGTTAAGAGCTAGGGCCTTAGCCAGTCTCTAAATACGCCACATTGCCTTGTGTTGCGGCAGCGTGTTAGCGATGCTCCTGATACGGAAACAAGTAAATACTTGTATGTAATTATTACAACTTAAGACGTGAGAACTTAAGGCTATCACTAACCGTTTAACCAACTGAAGAATGGATTGCCAAAGACGAATATAATGCACTCGATATTAATAGTTCATAAACGCCTGTCAAAAATACAAGCGCAATGTGGACTTGGTGAACATAATTTTGTAAGAATAGTAAGTGTCTACGTGAGAATTTCGAAGTATTTATTAATAATTTGAGGACACAGCTGCCCCAGTGACTGTACAACTGTAATATGATACAGTCGTGTGCGTGGATTCAATATAATGATGATAGTAAATAGTTTGTTTTATTGTGGATTGCCTCCAAGTGTGTCACTAGACAAACGAAGTGGCTCTGGCCTAGCACTTTTTTCTGAGTCGCTTCATAAATTTCGTCTATTATCCTGTGCTTATGCTCGAAAAAGTTTAAAGCACACCTCAGCTTTCGAAGTGAAAGCTTCTAATAAGAACAAGAGGAAAGAGACAAACGCGAAGAGAGCTTAGTCTATACAACTTAAGCTTTTCCCTTACTTTCAAAGTTAATTAATGAAAGCAGGAATAAGGCGATAACTAGCTCTATTAAGGTGCGTACACCTGTCTGAAACCTGTTTCTAACTAACAAGTCCTTACAAATAAGTTTACTAGTTTAGTTCTTGTTGAGTTCACATAACCCTTTGTTGTACTGAGCGTCTTTACTGTTTAACTTTGTAAATTATAAATACGTCAGTTGTGAGAAAATGTTTCCAGAAAATTTTCTAATAAACAAGTATTTTGTTGATTATTAACATCTTAGAGGTGAATATTGTTCGTAATGCGATTTTACATGTAATTTTTTAAATTCGTTTCACATTACGAATTAACATCAATAAAAACTGAAAGCAGTAACTTCAAAATGTATGAATTTCAAATAAAACTTGATAAATTACATAAAATACAATTCGCTCATAACTTTTGGTTTAAGTAATTCACATTAGCCATCTTTTCATATTATATGCAAGTAATTCGAAGAGGGCTGCTCGGTGGTATATTTAAAGGAAAAGCGGCAATACTTTGGGCGTATTTTTTTAATTCTTTTAAATCGGACAACGCTCACTTCCATAATTAATTAAAATTATAACATTCTTATTTTATAAATAACGAAGAGAACGATTTATCGTTAAAATTATTCTTCATAAAGTTTCGTACAAAGGGAAATTATTGACAACCCTATTTTCAAGGAAAACAAAAAACCGTACATAATTATATCCGTTATGGAATCGAATATACTAGATCGGAGTCTCCCACCATTTCACCAGTGCGTAATGGAGTACGCGGTCGGGAGTTAGTCACCGACGACCGAAGAAAGTAACCGTTACATACCAACACAATTTCACACAATTTAGGACTGCGTGCGAGTGTACATTTATTTTTAAATTTTGGTTATATTATTATTGAAATAGTATACTTTGATGTCAAAGTAACATTAAAAACAAAAGTGTTCGGAGAAAGTTTGAAGTAAATTGAACGTCGTCAAATCACTTACTGTGAAACGACTACACGTTTATTTCCAAAGTTGGTACTAATATTGACAAAAAGTAGTATTAAAAACAAAAGTGTTCAGAGAAAGTTTAAAGTAAATTAGACATCGGTATAGTATTTTTTCGCTCAGTGACGGAATTAGTGTATCAAATGAATTGCATCGTGTTTTTGTTTATATTATGTTACTGTGAAAGTGTAAATAATTAAAGGTGAGTGATCAAAAATTGACAAGGATTTGATAATGATACAGTATTCATCACAACTGTACTCTTTACAAAACAAGCGATATTCTATATATATGTAGGTTACTATCGCGTATTGGCATTGGCAAGTGTCACCTATGAATACCAGCTCAAACGACTTCCGTCATTTTTGCCTGTGACAGTACTGAACAATTAACGAAGACTTCAAAACTGCAAACTTTGGATGCAACTGATATTAATCGTTCTAATGATGATGAGTTAAGTTAGGAACTCCCGCATTCGCGGCAGCCTTCATATTTCGTGACGTTGCGGTAGTAAATTGCTGGAGTGTCGCCTTCGCTGGTATGATCATGTCTTTCAGCAACCGGCTACTTACGTGGGGAACTAATTTCAAGAATTGCCGCCTTCGCCGGGCTTTGAGAGGAGGGGTAGACCCGAAAAGCGCTGACATGACGTCGTAAAAAGCGATATGCGTGTTGACTGCCTACCAGGGATACCGAAAACCGTGCGAAGTGTAGAAAATAAAGTCGGAAAGCGGACCCCGGGCACCGAAACGAAAGTTTGGGTTGCAACCGGGATTTAACGGGGATGATGATGAGTTAAGAACCTCAAACGTGACAAACTTATCAATTTGCTCTAAACTCGATCGTTATTCATCGTGATTGTCACCTATTTGATTATTACAAAACTCTTGCACAACATTCGTGTGTCATTTTCACCGGAACTTGTTAATATTCTGGATGCTATTGTGAGGTTCATACATGCCGAGACGCACGTAATTTTACATTACTTACGTAAATGGATGCATAATTTGATTAGAAGTATATTTTTGAAAGAAAGAGAAAAACATTTACAAAAAAACAAAAAACAAACAACACAAAACATCAAAAACAAAGAGAAAAAAAAATTGTGTGTGTCAGCTCCGACGCACGACTGGAGTTTACTACTTAAGTACGATTGTCTAAACATACGCAAAAAGAGTTTATTTAACTGAAAAAAGATTAATATATGAAAGAGTAAATTAACAAATTAATGAAAATAATATACATATAAGAAAAGTTTTAAAACAGTTTTAAGTTCAACCTAATTACAACTATGGCACCTAGTAATAAAGTCACAAATCTCTAAAACATTATCTAATACTTACGATCATTCGTCATATAAAATGAGCAAAACAATAAATTACTCTTGTCACTTACAAATGAAAAGACATATGTTAAACAACATTAATGTGAAATCAACCTTAAGTTAATAATTGATAAAGTTAATTTGTTACAACAAATAAAGTCATTTTTTCCCGTTATTGCCTTGAGAGATACATCGTTTTGTTTTGTTTAGTGTGTTCCGGTGCACGCGCACCAAAAACGTAACGAGGTCATTCATTAGTAGATTTTACTCCTCAATTTTTTCTCATACCGGGCGCCTTTTATATGAGAATCAATTCTTAAGGAGTAAACTCCAATAAACTCCAATTTAAACAAAATACCTAAACTTGAGGTTATATATGTATTTGTGAGAGCTAAAAATGTGATTAAATCAAACGTGACAAACTTATCAATTTGCTCTAAACTCGATCGTTATTCATCGTGATTGTCACCTATTTGATTATTACAAAACTCTTGCACAACAATAATGATTGTTAAATTATTCCTTGAATTATTTTTTCTGTTAGTGCTCAGACAAACCGGGCGAGAGGCAGAGGATAGCAAGCATATCCTTCGCCCCTGGGCGTAAGGCAGTAGAGAACATTGGGGTGATTTTATTGGGGGGACGTACGAGTACGTCGTATAGTACGTCCCCCTTGTCAACGTTGGGGGCCGTGCGGTCGCAATGCATTTGTACTACCTTGCACTGAGCTTTCAAGCGGTGGGGTGTACATCAATTATTACCCTAAGGATAAAAAAATTCACAGAAAAGAGAACCACTTGAGGGAATCAAAACAATAAAAGACGCGTAGACGGTAGAACGTATAATAATATGATAATAATAAACACCGCAAGTTCGGGCTGCAACAAGACTTTAACGCTAAGATAATCAACATTATACGAAAGATTAAATTTAAAAAAAATCTTTAACAACGACTCAAAAACTTACTTACATTCAGTACATTTTTAACGAACAATTTTAAGTGGACTAATCCTTAGGAAGAAAAAGAAAAAGGAAAAGCATAAAAAAAGCTATTAATATAGTATATAAATCTAATGATACATACGTCACTGCCGAAATACTTCACCAAAACAATAGCAGTGAAACTTAGGTGATCCACTTACAGGCAAAGTTGCCGTTAATCGAGCGCATACATACGCATGTCCCCGACGGTCAGTATTGCCATATCACAAAGACATATTCACTTAAAATTTTTTTTAAGTGTACATTAGGTTATTACCTCTATTACTATGCCATTATTCTATTTTCTTTTGAAGTTATTTGAACATAATATTTGTCTCAAGGCTGTTACAATATTTTATATATGTATGTATGTATGTATGTATATATATATATATATATATATATATATATATATATATATATATATATATATATATATATATATATATGTATATTTATATATATATATATATATATATATATATATATATATATATATATATATATATATATATATATATATATATATATATATATATATTATATACACACAAGTATTTGAAGATCCAAAAAAGTATTAATAATAAAAAAACTTATAGTGGAGCGCAAAAAAGTAGGGTCTAAGGAATATTTGATACATGAAAACACTGTTAACGGTACATATTTATTTTGTATATGTGCAGGATGTTCTTGACCACTAAATATATTCGCGGATATTCATAAATACGCAAAACAGCTTGTTATTAGTAAGAATGTGGAAAAATATGGTGCCTTAAATTGCCTACATATTTTCTTAACTTCTAACAACTTACACCTAGAATCAGAGGCGTATTTAGTAACATATATTTAGACCTGAACAAACTTAGAGGTTTTTCTCGCCGCCATAATAACCTTATGTTGTGTTCTGGCATAAGTGTTCCTACGCGGACAGCAGCGTGTTAGCGGTGCCCCTGTCGTCATAATCATCCATAGGCGATGGCGACGTAAACATTTACTAAGAAATGGGCCACCAGCTTTTTTACTCCCAAAAACCCTCTTGTTTTGTATATTTAGTATGTATTTGCTTCGAATTGCAGATTTAAACATGAGTTCGACATCGCTAGTGAGTGCTGCGGCTGACGTTCTATCCGGAACTGCCATTGCAGCGGCCACCGGATCACGAGTAAGTATTAAAACTACTACTAATTTCAAATTATGTTATTTAAACTTCAACCAAAAATTCTGAGCCAGTCATTGAATTCTTTTCTAATTAATTTAATTAATGACTAAAGTTTTTATTTGTTTCCCTTCTCCGTGTAGGTCATCTTTAACAATAAGATCATAACATCTCTCACTTTTTTGCTAGTTCACAGGCAGCAAAGGGCTTAATTCAGTTCCGAGAATGCGGGATGGTTTTGCCAATTCCTCTGTAAAACATTTTTCAGCCAGATCTATTCCAAATATTTTAATGCCATTTTCATCCTGTGGCAACATTTAGTAACAAAATCCGAGTTTTGGGTGAAACTGGAATGAAAAAAATGAAAGTGCTTGTTTAATTTATATTTCGACCTCAAAAGAAACCTACGAACAGAAAATCAGACTATGACATGAAAAGAAATTAGACTTGGATAGGATATGAAAAGTCCTAATATCCAGTAGTCTCTGGATTTCTCAACCCTATAATATATAATAACCCTATATATAAATTTAGAGAAAGTGACTAACGTAGAATGGACATGTGATGAGAAGGGATGCGAATCTCGCTACCAGAACAAGTTGAAAGTAGATGAGTACTATATAGTATATGGGCTAGGAGCAGATACGAGAATTCGTAAAGTATCCGATGAAGCATGCCATCGATATCTAGTTAGATATCTCGTTATTTATACAAGGGGCTGTCCATTAATCACGTGAGTCTCATAGGGGGGGAAGGGGACCATAAAAATCACGAAATATCACAGGGGGGAGAGGGGGTGTAATAATATATCACGTATATTTATTTTTTCGGCAAACGCGCGATACTGAACCGAAAAGCGGCGCTACGTGTATTTATTTTTTCGTCAAACGCGTACAAAATCGAATTTAGCACTGTGCCAACAACTGACTTGCATGATGCTTATCCAGTTATTGGTGTTGAAGAAAGTCTTGCTAATCCGTGGTCCGAGGATACTGTAAATTAAATTATGTTCATTGTTCATGTATTAGTATAAAAAAGATTTTTGCATTTCTTTCTGTCTACCTCTAAACGTTATTATTGTAGTCTTTAATTTTCTATAATAAAATTAGATGATAGTTAAAATTAAGATCCTTTGTAGGTACTAAAAATACACGTGATATAGGTGGGGGGGGGGGGGTAGTCTTAAACCTCACCATGTATCACCAAGGGGGAGGGGGGGGTTAAAAAAATTCCAAAAAAAACATCACGTGATTAATGGACGGCCTCTAACAAGATATCTAAAACTATACTCGTACACCCAGTTGACTTGAAATTTAGCATAGTTATTTATTTCGTGATGTAGATGCTCACAAAGAATGGGTTCTATGAAAATACAAAGGTAATTTTACTAATTTATGAGGCTGAACAACCTTTGCCAGGTCAGCTAGTATTTAAATGAAAGAAAAGACTATGCCATTCTTAAAAAACTGGCGTGTTTTTATATTTTTACAAAGACTTGCCCCGTCTATTAAGCAAGTCTGGACTCATTGTAGCATGATTTATATTACTTTTCTATTTTAAATTTATTTAACAGGTAGCCTTCTTCATACCGATGCTCGTAGCAGCGATTGCTTACTACCAGTTCGATCAAAACGACCCAGAAGGACGTCCCGCCGACGTAGATTACACGCAGATGCTTCCAGAATATGACTTCATTATAGTTGGCGCTGGCTCCGCAGGTTAGTGAGTATTCTAATTAAAATAATAACTTCCTTTGATGCCTATTAACGTAACTAACTCTAAAAAAGAAATGTTATCATATTCCGAATCATATTATTAAGAAACTATATGTTCATATATTATGTAATCTTAAAAGGCTGAATTTAATTAAAAAGTTTAATTTTTTTTTATTGCTGTAGGACAGTAGACAGGCTGACGGCCCGCTTAGAATTTAGCAGTTACCCTCGCCTATGAGTGTTTGCAACGCCAGTGGCATCGCGAACACGCTGCTGTCCCATAAGGGTACAGAAACTTGGGTCACTAATGCCGGAACACACACAGGATTATTATGGCGGGCATACTTAAGACCAAAGGTGGTCGCCATCCAGACGGGCTTGGCGCCCTACCACGTAGCTAGGGTGGGTTGTTTTGTCGCCTTTTACGACAGTCCGACCTCGGCCGCAGAGGTCAGTATTCTTTCTCCGCCCCTGCACAGATAAAAAAATATTAAAAAATATTATTAATAATATATGAATATTACAATATTAATTTATATAAATATTATATTATAAATATTAAAAATATTATTTGAATATTATATTAATCAAATATTTATTTTTAAAATATTATTTATTAAATATTATTTAAAGAAATAAGATTCAATTTGATTTTAACAAGAGCAAAATTAATCAATACCAATTATTAATTGTATTAAACGATCATCGAAATAGTCTCGAATGCACTCAAACATTGTACTTTCGAGTGCCAGTCCTCTACTTTGACTATAGGCACAAGGTACAACTCAGGACACTATTTGAGGCGATGACGCTTAATGATTCTTTATTTTCTTGGTCAAAGAGAGATTAGACTTTTCATTGGAAAAAGGAATAGTTGTGGTCAAATTTAGTTAATATGGAAGCGTCGGCCGGCGTAATCCCTCATCTAGAAAAGCCAAAGTGAACGAGACATCGTTCAGTTTGTTAGGAAGGACACATCTTTGTGCTTGTTTGTAGACAAGCAAACACTAAAGGAATGCTTCCTTTATTAGTATTTTACGACTCCCTTCTAGTCGTAGCTAGTGAGTAACGAAGTAACCTTATTCTTAGTCCAAACCTTGAGCTTCAAACTTACGTGGTAGCCAAGTTTTATTACACTCGCACACCTACTAGGGGGAAGGTCTGAGTCCAGCAGTAGGAAGTTTAATTTTAAATCTTTTGTTTAGCATTTCTCAACACAATTCCATATTAAATTACAGGAGCAGTGGTAGCAAACCGCCTATCAGAAATGGGCCATTGGAACATTTTACTGCTGGAAGCAGGTGGTGATGAGACCGAGATATCAGACGTGCCACTCCTGGCTGGCTATTTACAACTGAGCCAACTCGATTGGCAATACAAGACAGAACCCCAAGGAACGAGCTGTTTAGGTTTGTTATCTATACTAATATTTATTACATATTTGAAACGTTTTGATGAATAAAAATGTTAATTTCTAATTAATTTTTTCTTGCAAGCGAAGTGGGGGATATTCTGTTATCATTAATTAGTTAAATATTGTACGATGAGATGATTTTTCCTATCGATTGTGCACTTTATTTTTCATTAGCGGCTAGATGGAAAAGAGATAGAAAAAAAAGATAGTATTTACTGTTAGTCTTTTTCGTCCTGCCCTTATCGCAAGCTATGTGGGGTCGGCACAACATGGTCTCTCCGTCCACTCTCCTCTATTAGTTGTCATCTCAACATTCACACCTTTTTTCGCCATATCATATTTTACGCAATCCATCTATTTTTCTTTGGTCTATCCCTCCTTTCGTCATTGAAAGGTAAAAGGCAATAAATATATTACTTTTATTGCTAGCTCACAGACATCGAACTAAATAATGTCATTTGCTTTGACTTTTGAGGTCGTGGGTGAGGTGGCAGTCACCTCTGTAAAAACCAGGTTTTGTTTATTTGTAGCAAAACTACGAGGTAACAAAAATGTGTGAAGATAAATCTGAGCACCCAATAATATAAGTTTATGCCAATAATTTGCAAAGAGTATGAACATATTATAACTTATTTTCTTAACTTGAGAAAACAACTATATTTCATTCGGTTCACTGCAGAAGTCGTTTGTATTTCATACTTACTTTCCTATATAAAATATTATATAAGCAAAAACTCAAAATATTTAAATAAAATAATTAAATTTCTAAATTTCTATAATTCCAGCTATGAACGGAGGTCGCTGCAATTGGCCTAGAGGCAAAGTTCTCGGTGGCAGTTCGGTTCTCAACTACATGTTATATCTACGAGGCAACAAAAAAGATTACGATCTTTGGGAGGCCTTAGGGAACAAGGGCTGGTCTTACAAAGACGTTTTATATTATTTCAAGAAATCTGAAGATAATCAAAATCCTTTCTTAGCCCAAACTCCATATCATAGTACTGGTGGCTATTTGACAGTAGCTGAGGCGCCTTACAGAACTCCTTTAGTGGAGAGCTTTATCGAAGCAGGTTTAGAAATGGGATACATGAATAGAGATATAAACGGTGAGAACCAAACAGGATTCATGGTAGCACAAGGGACAATGCGCAGAGGTAGCCGATGTTCAACATCCAAAGCATTCCTAAGACCAGCTAAAGATCGAATAAACTTACACATTGCTATGCATTCGCATGTATCAAAAGTTTTGATAGATCCAAAATCAAAAATTGCTTTCGGTGTTGAGTTTATACGTAACAAAATGATACATCGTATTAGAGCTAGGAAGGAAGTTATATTATCAGCAGGAACCATCAATTCCGCTCAAATACTAATGCTGTCTGGCGTTGGACCAGCTGAAGAACTAACTAAACATAGAATACCAGTGATACAAAACTTAAAAGTTGGAAGGAATCTCCAAGACCATATAGGCTTAGGTGGTTTAGCTTTTATGGTGAATAAGGAAATCTCTATAGTTGAACAACGTCTATATACAGTTAGTACTTTGATGGAATACGCAGTCCTCGGGGAAGGGCCTTTGACCATCATGGGTGGTGTTGAAGGCCTAGCTTTTGTCAATACTAAATATGCAAATGTGACCGATGATTTTCCTGATATAGAATTCCATTTTATATCTGGATCTACGAATTCAGACGGAGGAGAGCAATTACGTAAAGTGCATGGTTTGATGGACACTTTTTACGACGCTTCTTTTAGACCTATTAATAATATGGACGTTTGGAGTATCATTCCAATGCTACTCCGTCCGAAGAGTAAAGGTTTTATACAATTACGAAGCGCGAACCCTTATGATTACCCTTACATCTATCCAAATTACTTAACGGACGATATGGATGTAAAGATATTAGTCGAAGGAGTAAAAATAGCAGTAGCATTGTCAAGAACTAAAGCATTTAGGAGATATGGATCAGTACTTAATAAGCATGTATTTCCAGCTTGTGTTAGCATAAAGAGGTATACTGATGCTTATTGGGAATGTATGATCAGACAGTATACATGTACAATATACCATCCTGTTGGTACAGCAAAGATGGGGCCATATTGGGACCCTGATGCTGTCGTTGACCCGGAACTGAGAGTGTATGGCGTCAAAGGTCTTAGAGTTATAGATGGCAGTATTATGCCTAATTTAGTAAGTGGAAACACAAACGCTCCAATCATAATGATTGGAGAGAAAGGAAGTGATATGATCAAAGAATTTTGGATGAAGCGTCGGATGTCAAGATATTACGTTTGAAATGACGGAATACCACCAAAAATCAGTATTAATTATTTATAAAGTTTGTAAATATTATTTATTTTAAAATTTTTACTCCACTATGAATATCGCAAAATTAAGTTATTGCATAATTATAATTAGTAAAAGTAAAACATATTGGTTTTTTTTAAACGTACCTAACTTCGTCATTATAGGTCAATAATGTCATTTGCAATATAACAATCAAAACGTTCCACAGTGATGCAATCTTGCTGATACTGAAGAAACGTTAAAAAGGTGAACCACAGTGTGGTAAAACTGGTATGACACAATATGCTTGAATCTTTAATTTTTTTATACGGGAATATTAAATAACTGGTTTTTGGTCATTAAGCACATAAAAATATAATAAAAATAAATAAAATTATTTGAATCCATATAGAAGAAGACTCAAGACGAAGGTTTTTAACCAATGTGTGTTGCCAGTGATGACATACGGAACGCAGACGTGGTCGCTAACTATGGGCCTTATGAGAAAGCTCATGGTCGCTCAGAGGGCAATGGAGAGGGCTATGCTCGGAGTTTCCCTGCGAGATCGAATCAGAAATGAGGAGATTCGCAGGAGAACCAAAGTAACCGACATAGCCCGGATGATTGCAAAACTGAAGTGGCAGTGGGCTGGGCACATAGCTCGAAGGACTGATGGCCATTGGGGCAGAAAAGTCCTCGAATGGCGACCGCGTACCGGAAGACGCAGTGTTGGTAGGCCCCCCACAAGATGGACCGATGATCTGGTCAAGATCGCCGGAATAGGTTGGATGAGGGCAGCGCAGGACCGATCATCGTGGAGATCTTTGGGGGAGGCCTTTGTCCAGCAGTGGGCGTCTTCCGGCTGAAATGATGATGATGATGATGATAATGAATCCATATTTCCGCCTATGATTGTTTTAGCAGAATTAGTGTATCTTAAAAAGTTCTAACATAAATGATTTAAACGACATAAGCAACGTCTTACTGTGTATGTTGCACATATTGTTAATTGTGATTCAAACAATAACTTGCTTTTGCAGCGTTTGACCTGGTTTTCAGGCCAAACGCTGACTCAGTATTCATTCAACAAGTGCAGATATTAATAATTAGTTTAGTGAGAGATTGTTAGAAGTCATGTCGAGTTACAACCCAGTGACGCTGAAGGGCATCCTGTCCAGTACTAGGATTATGTTTGGACTGCTACCAGGACTTGGAGTTATGATTATGGTTCGCATGGCCATACATTTGTATAGACCAGATATTGAAGATATCGAAAATCGAGTGGAAGACACACCACTCGAACAACTCAAAGATTGTTATGACTTCGTCGTAGTGGGCGCTGGTTCTGCTGGCGCTGTAATCGCTAATCGCTTATCGGAAAATCCTGACTGGAGTGTTCTTTTAATTGAAGCTGGCCCGGATGAGAACGTTCTTTCGGAAGTACCGGTTTTTTTTCCCACATTGCAAATATCATCAATTGATTGGCAATTCGTCACCGAACCTAGTAGTTCTTATTGTTTGAATATGATTGATAGAAGATGTAAATGGCCTCGTGGGAAAGTTCTGGGTGGTTCTAGTGTTCTCAATGCTATGCTATACATAAGAGGTAATAAACGTGATTACGATTACTGGGAGGCTATGGGAAATACAGGTTGGTCGTACAAGGATGTATTGCCTTATTTTTTAAAATCAGAAGACATGAGAATATCCGAACATCGGAATGACCCTTATCATGCAATTGGGGGCCCATTAACAATTGAATATTTTAATTACGAACAACCAATTACTAGAAAACTCTTAGAAGCTGGCGAACAGTTAGGATATCCAGTAAGAGATGTGAACGGAGAGTACCAGACTGGCTTTACTCGAGCTCAAGCAACAGTGCGCGATGGGCTTCGTTGTAGTACGGCAAAAGCATATTTGAGACCGGTATCGAAAAGAAACAACCTTCATATAAGCATGCTATCTTTAGTAGAGAAAGTACTTATTGATGAATATAAGACTGCATATGGAGTGAAATTTAAAAAACATGGACAGCATCGTATCATTAGATCGAGTAAAGAAGTTATATTATCTGCAGGGTCCATACAATCCCCTCAACTTCTAATGTTGTCCGGAATAGGCGACGCTGCTCATCTCAAGGATATGGCAATTTATCCTATTGTGAATTTACCAGGTGTTGGTAGAAATCTACAGGATCATATAGCTATGGGTGGACATTCTTTTCTTTTTGATAACCCTTTCAGAAATGGATCTGATTACTGTTTTAATTTGAAATCAGTTTTATCAATAAATAGTTTAATAGATTTTAGTATACATAAGAAAGGTAGTATGTATACTATGATGGAGGCTGAAGCTATGGCGTTTGTGAACACAAAATACCAAGACCCCAGTGAAGACTATCCAGATATTCAGCTGTTAATATCTCCGTCAGCAGATAATATGGATGGAGGATTGTTTGGGAAACGCGCCAATGGCTTAACTGACGACACATACGCTGAATTATACGAAGATATTTTATACGAGTCGTCGTTTTCCGTAGTCCCGTTGCTGCTTAGACCTAGAAGTCGGGGAATCATTAGGTTAAGGGACTCTAATCCTTATTCACCGCCGTTCATTTATCCAAATTACTACTCAGATCCCGAAGATATGAAAGTAATGGTAAGATATTGACAATTTACTTTTTGATGTAATTATTTCAATATAGTTTTTCTATTATGATAAAATTTTAATCTTAGAATTTATTTATTACCCGTTTTCAAAACGGGTATAAGATCCGTGACAATTAAATAATACGTACACATATATTATTTAGTAAACAAAAAATCTTCAGGACCTGATTGAACAGGAGTGATAATGTTGTCGTTAGTATGTCAAAAATCCAAAAACATCATTAATAACTACTATAGAGTAGGGTCAAGTTTCACTGTAAAATGTACTATCAAAAAGTTATGTGAGAGTGTATTTAATGAAGTTGTTGAACTTTATTAGTTTTCACGTCAATTATAATCAATGCAATCAGCAGTTTTCACTAATTTTGTTAAAAAGTAACCGAAACGTGAACTTAAAATCCTTAAAATGTTTTAATTATCCTGTCGAAACAAATAAACATACTGGTATTCACAACAAAGCACTTGTTTTATAGGTGCTAGACAACATACATTTATACAAATAAATAAAATTAGTGTCTGTTTGTAATATTAAAATAACCACTTTTTACTAAGTGCATTTGGATGTATACACGGTACATATGCCAAAACAACATTTTTTACAATTTTTGTCGGTCGGTCTGTCTGTCTGTTTGTTTCATTTAAATATTAAATTTTATTGCTACATTTAAAAAAAAATTACATGTATTTTAGATTTCAAATTATGCGGTCGGTAAAGTGACGGATATGATAGATTCTCATAGTAAAATGACGATTGTGTATTTTTAAAATGGCTGTCCTGTAAAGTTTAATTTATGTCAGATCCGTCACTATTCTACGACTACGACGATTTTATACAATTTTTGTTTCTCTGTCTGTTTGTTCCGGCTAATCTCTGAAATGGTTGGACCGATTTTGACGGGACTTTCACTGGCAGATAGCTGATGTAAGAAGAAGTAACTTAAGCTACTTTTATTTTACAAAAAAATTAGTTTTTGTTAAAAATGATAAGTTTCGAAAATTTTAATTTCCAATTTAAGTTGACCTCAGATTTATATCATCAATCATATGAAATTGGGTTCAGCTTAGGCTGGACATTGTAGGTTGAATTTCCAATTTAAGTTACCCTCAGATTTATATCATCAATCGTATGAAATAGGGTTTAGCTTAGGCTGGACTTTGTAGGTTCGAACGTACGTATTTCGGAGGCGCATGACGTAACAATAGCATTCGATAATACTGACTGTTTGCATATTTCATTTATATTTTAGGGTTTATAGGGTTTGTAATCCAAAATAAACCATAAGATATATCCAAAAATTCTGCCCAAAGTCACTATTCCACGCGGACGGAGTCGCGGGCACAGCTAGTTTGACATAAAATTCTTAAATATACTAATGTTTACTAATAAATACGTTGAAAACTACTACAGTAACATGTATTTGATAATTTTTATTAACTTTAAAATAAAATAACTTTTTATGTAAAATATCTGATAGTGAATAATAAAAACACATGTAATTAAACTGTTTTCATAACAGTACATATCTTTAAAATGAAGATAAGAATTACATAAAACAAACGGCATAGTATATAAGTAGGTGACCTGGTGAACTTCGTATCAGCTCCAATTTACTTTATATATACCTAGTCAGGTCATAAGTATTGTCACACAGTAAAAACTTTTCTTTTAGAATGCTGGCCACAAAAAAGTTTATTGAATTCGAATTTCGAATTGTTCATGAAAATAAAAATGTATACTTTTTGAAATTTTACTCATTTTTAAATATGGAGTGGACGCTTAAAGAAGACCGTGTTGCAGTTATTGCGTTGCATCGTTACAGTTACGCGCCAATTCAAATTTTTAACATACTGAAAAATTTGAATATAACCAAAAGATTCGTTTATCGTACCATCAAACGATACAATGAAGACTCTAGTGTAGATGACAGGTCAAGAAGTAGTCGCCCTCGGTCTGTTAGGACTCCAGCAGTGATAAAAGCTGTGAAGGCACGAATTCAAAGAAATCCCAAACGTAAGCAGAAACTGTTGGCCCTTCAGATGGGGTTAAGCAGAACCACGGTGAAAAGGGTGTTAAATGAAGACTTAGGGCTTCGGGCATATCGAAGAAAAACAGGACATCGTTTGAATGCTCGTCTAATGGACCTGAGACTGAAGAGATGCCGCGCTTTGTTGAAGCGGTACGCGGGAAAAAAATATCGGGAAATTCTTTTTTCGGATGAAAAAATGTTTACCGTAGAAGAGAGCTACAACAAACAAAATGATAAGGTGTACGCACACAGTAGTGAAGAAGCGAGCAACCGTATTCCGCGTGTCCAACGAGGTCATTTTCCATCCTCGCTCATGGTATGGTTGGGAGTTTCTTATTGGGGCTTAACAGAGGTACATTTTTGTGAGAAAGGTGTAAAAACTAATGCTGTTGTGTATCAAAATACAGTCCTGACGAACCTTGTGGAACCTGTTTCTCATACCATGTTCAATAACAGGCACTGGGTATTCCAACAAGATTCGGCGCCAGCTCATAGAGCGAAGAGCACACAAGACTGGCTGGCGGCGCGTGAAATCGACTTCATCTGGCACGAAGACTGGCCCTCCTCCAGTACAGATTTGAATCCGTTAGATTACAAGATATGGCAACACTTGGAGGAAAAGGCGTGCTCAAAGCCTCATCCCAATTTGGAGTCACTCAAGACATCCTTGATTAAGGCAGCCGCCGATATTGACATGGACCTCGTTCGTGCTGCGATAGACGACTGGCCGCGCAGATTGAAGGCCTGTATTCAAAATCACGGAGGTCATTTTGAATAAACTTTAATGTCATAAGAATCTATGTTTTGTTAAGTTCATTTTGGTATATGAATGGTTACATAATGAATAAACTTGTTACAATTATTTTACATTAAACATGTGACAGAATTTATGACCTGACTAGGTATATACGACTTAAACTTTTCATCAGTTATTATCATAAACCTTCTTCTTTCTTTCTTCTTTTTGAACCTTTCATCGCCTAATGCTGAGTGTAGGTCTCTTCTAATGCACGCTATTCTTCTCGGTTCAGCGCCTTTCGCATCCAGTTCTTACCGGCCACGCTAACAAGGTCGTCAGTCCAACGCCTCAATTGCCTTCCTACATTTCTATGCCCTACTAAGCACCCGACTACCCCACCTGTTGTCCTGTCTACGGCATATATGGTCCGCCCACTTCCATTTTCTGCTAGCGATCACATGGGCTATGTCGACCAATTTCGTTCTCTTCCAGATCTCTGTGTTCCTGATTCGATCACGTAGAGAGATACCTAACATATTATCATAACTTTTTATCAGTTTTAATCAAACTGAATTTTATAAAATATTAATTTCGATAGATTATTACATAAAACTCGATTGTAATGATTGCTGCGGCAGCAGACTACCTGACGGCCCATTTAATAGTAAGCAGTTACCGTCGCCTATGGATGGGGCGCCGGTCTATGTTGAGGTATAACAACCTGGGTCATTTATGGCGGAACACAGCACATGTTTATTTTGGCGGCATATTTAAAGACCTGCTTGCCGTCCAGACGTGCTTGGAGCCTCACCTGGATTGTTTTGTCGCCATTTACGACAGGCCACCTCGGGTCGCTCAGTATTCTTACGTGTTGCGCGATTGGTGGAATCACTTCTTATTCCAGAAAAGAACATGGATATGTCCATACTTGTCTATGGATAAGTACATTTTTTCACTTTTTACTGATCTGGGTAAAAGTTTAGTTTAGGTTATTCCCATATATATCTAATATATAAAATTCTCGTTCACAATTTTCGTTGCCATACTCCTCCGAAACGGCTTGACCGATTCTCATGAAATTTTGTGAGCATATTGAGTAGGTCTAAGAATCGGCCAACATCTATTTTTCATCCCCCTAAATGTTAGGGGTGACCCACCCCCAAAATTTTTTTTTAATTTTTTGACATTTTATTATTTATATGGCAGAACAACGTTTGCCGGGTCAGCTAGTATATATATATATATATATATATATATATATATATATATATATATATATATATATATATATATATATATATATATATATATATATATATATATCTAGTCAGGTCATAAGTATTGTCACACAGTAAAAACTTTTCTTTTAGAATGCTGGCCACAAAAAAGTTTATTGAATTCAAATTTCGAATTGTTCATGAAAATAAAAATGTATACTTTTAGAATTTTACTACTTTTTTAAATATGGAGTGGACGCTTAAAGAAGACCGTGTTGCAGTTATTGCGTTGCATCGTTACGGTTACGCGCCAATTCAAATTTTTAACATACTGAAAAATTTGAATATAACCAAAAGATTCGTTTATCGTACCATCAAACGATACAATGAAGACTCTAGTGTAGATGACAGGTCAAGAAGTGGTCGCCCTCGGTCTGTTAGGACTCCAGCAGTGATAAAAGCTGTGAAGGCACGAATTCAAAGAAATCCCAAACGTAAGCAGAAACTGTTGGCCCTTCAGATGGGGTTAAGCAGAACCACGGTGAAAAGGGTGTTAAATGAAGACTTAGGGCTTCGGGCATATCGAAGAAAAACAGGACATCGTTTGAATGCTCGTCTAATGGACCTGAGACTGAAGAGATGCCGCGCTTTGTTGAAGCGGTACGCGGGAAAAAAATATCGGGAAATTCTTTTTTCGGATGAAAAAATGTTTACCGTAGAAGAGAGCTACAACAAACAAAATGATAAGGTGTACGCACACAGTAGTGAAGAAGCGAGCAACCGTATTCCGCGTGTCCAACGAGGACATTTTCCATCCTCGCTCATGGTATGGTTGGGAGTTTCTTATTGGGGCTTAACAGAGGTACATTTTTGTGAGAAAGGTGTAAAAACGAATGCTGTTGTGTATCAAAATACAGTCCTGACGAACCTTGTGGAACCTTTTTCTCATACCATGTTCAATAACAGGCACTGGGTATTCCAATAAGATTCGGTGCCAGCTCATAGAGCGAAGAGCACACAAGACTGGGTGGCGGCGCGTGAAATCGACTTCATCCGGCACGATGACTGGCCCTCCTCCAGTCCAGATTTGAATCCGTTAGATTACAAGATATGGCAACACTTGGAGGAAAAGGCGTGCTCAAAGCCTCATCCCAATTTGGAGTCACTCAAGACATCCTTGATTAAGGCAGCCGCCGATATTGACATGGACCTCGTTCGTGCTGCGATAGACGACTGGCCGCGCAGATTGAAGGCTTGTATTCAAAATCACGGAGGTCATTTTGAATAAACTTTAATGTCATAAGAATCTATGTTTTCTTAAGTTCATTTTGGTATATGAATGGTTACATAATGAATAAACTTGTTACAATTATTTTACATTAAACATGTGACAGAATTTATGACCTGACTAGGTATATATATATATATATATATATATATATATATATATATATATATATATATATATATATATATATATATATATATATATATATATATATATATATATACCTAGTCAGGTCATAAGTATTGTCACACAGTAAAAACATTTCTTTTAGAGTGCTGGCCACAAAAAAGTTTATTGAATTCGAATTTAGAATTGTTCATGAAAATAAAAATGTATACTTTTTGAAATTTTACTCATTTTTAAATATGGAGTGGACGCTTAAAGAAGACCGTGTTGCAGTTATTGCGTTGCATCTTTGCAGTTACGCGCCAATTCAAATTTTTAACATACTGAAAAACTTTGAATATAACCAAAAGATTCGTTTATCGTACCATCAAACGATACAATGAAGACTCTAGTGTAGATGACAGGTCAAGAAGTGGTCGCCCTCGGTCTGTTAGGACTCCAGCAGTGATAAAAGCTGTGAAGGCACGAATTCAAAGAAATCCCAAACGTAAGCAGAAACTGTTGGCCCTTCAGATGGGGTTAAGCAGAACCACGGTGAAAAGGGTGTTAAATGAAGACTTGGGCTTCGGGCATATCGAAGAAAAACAGGACATCGTTTGATTGCTCGTCTAATGGACCTGAGACTGAAGAGATGCCGCGCTTTGTTGAAGCGGTACGCGGGAAAAAAATATCGGGAAATTCTTTTTTCGGATGAAAAAATGTTTACCGTAGAAGAGAGCTACAACAAATAAAATGATAAGGTGTACGCACAAAGTAGTGAAGAAGCGAGCAACCGTATTCCGCGTGTCCAACGAGGTCATTTTCCATCCTCGCTCATGGTATGGTTGGGAGTTTCTTATTGGGGCTTAACAGAGGTACATTTTTGTGAGAAAGGTGTAAAAACGAATGCTGTTGTGTATCAAAATACAGTCCTGACGAACCTTGTGGAACCTGTTTCTCATACCATGTTCAATAACAGGCACTGGGTATTCCAACAAGATTCGGCGCCAGCTCATAGAGCGAAGAGCACACAAGACTGGCTGGCGGCGCGTGAAATCGACTTCATCCGGCACGAAGACTGGCCCTCCTCCAGTCCAGATTTGAATCCGTTAGATTACAAGATATGGCAACACTTGGAGGAAAAGGCGTGCTCAAAGCCTCATCCCAATTTGGAGTCACTCAAGACATCCTTGATTAAGGCAGCCGCCGATATTGACATGGACCTCGTTCGTGCTGCGATAGACGACTGGCCGCGCAGATTGAAGGCCTGTATTCAAAATCACGGAGGTCATTTTGAATAAACTTTAATGTCATAAGAATCTATGTTTTGTTAAGTTCATTTTGGTATATGAATGGTTACATATTGAATAAACTTGTTACAATTATTTTACATTAAACATGTGACAGAACTTATGACCTGACTAGGTATATATATATATATATATATATATATATATATATATATATATATATATATATATATATATATATATATATATATATATATATATATATATATATATATAACTAGCTGTACCCTGCCACGCTTCGCTGTGGTACATTGTGACTGTATGTACCCTGCCACGCTTCGCTGTGGCACATTGTGATTGAATGGTTGAGAAATGAGATTCAAAAAATAGATAAAAACAATTCTTGATGCGGATTATATATCATGCTAAAATTTCAGCTCAATCAGTGCAGAACTTTTAGAGTTTTTGAACAGCCTTGAGACAAATATTATGTCCAAATAACTTCAAAAGAAAATAGTATAGAAAAATGGTATAGGAATAGAGTTAATAACCTAATGTACACTTAATAAATTTTTTTATGTGAATATGTCTTTGTGATATGGCAATACTGACCGTCAGGGTCATGCGTATGTATGCACTCGATTAACGGCAACTTTGCCTGTAAGTGGATCACCTAAGTTTCACTGCTATTGTGGGGTGACCCACCCCCAAAATGTTTTTTTTAATTTTTTGACATTTTATTATTTATATGGCAGAACAACGTTTGCCGGGTCAGCTAGTATACTATATTAATAGCTTTTCCTTTTATGCTTTTCCTTTTTCTTTTTCTTCATAAGGATTAGTCCAGTTAAAATTGTTCGTTAAAAATGTACTGAATATAAGTAAGTAGTGGAGCAGTTGTTAATGATTTTTTTTTAAATTTAATCTTTTGTATAATATTGATTATCTTAGCGTTAAAGTCCTGTTGCAGCCCGATTTCAATCATCAGTCAGTCAGATCAGTCAATTGTATGTTTAACATAGCTGTGCGATAGGTATTTATATATGGTGCAGAAAACTAGCTTAAAAATTTTTTTTATAGCTGCCGCTAAGCTAGAATTAAGAATAGGGCTAACATTACTTTTCTAGCTATTCGTAAAAGACGACAAATCGTACCAAAATCGAACTCGTTACCTGTAGATTGGACTCGAATTTTTATATCACTTAGTCAACTAACTAGTCGAACCTAAACCTGTTTGTTAAACGTAATTCAAATTGCGCATATATAATAACTTTAAAATAAATCCTACAAAATAATTGTACAATAATTGATTAATATTTCAGGTAGAAGGAGCTCGTATTGCGCAACAACTGGTGGAGCAGCCAGCGCTTCGAGAGCTGAACGCTAGGCCCAATCCGCGCCGCAATCCCGGCTGTACGGAGCACGAGCTGATGTCCTTCGAACATTTGGAATGTCAGGCGAGACATCACAGTTTGACCATCTACCACCCAGTCGGCACATGTGCTATGGGGCCCGCTGACAATTCCGAAGCAGTTGTAGACGCAAGATTACGGGTAAATAATGTATATTTATGATAGAGATCAATATCATCATTCAAATGTTCATAACTTAAAACCTCAGGGTCCGCTGTTGAGTATTATTACTAGCTTCCCTTGTGCTGTGATACAACATTGAGTAGCCGGACTTGATTTGGATAAAATATTATTTTTTACAGGGGCGGCTGCCGTTGTTCCTAATAAAGTCGAAATTTTTTTTAATATGCTTACATTAATATAATAACAGTCCATAACGTCCTACGGCTTGGGTATGCCTCTTGTCCAGGGCGGATTGGGGGTTATTAATATAAATTATCTATGTATGCAGGTTCCCTCACGATTTCCCTCGCCGGTGGTACACGACGTAATAGTAATGTGCATATGATGCAAAAAAACTGTACAGAGCATGCCACCGTGGAATTTGAACCCGTAGCCTTAAAATTTAGGTTTCGAGTTTTTCACACTTGGCCATATACCCAAGATAGTAGTATAATATAATATATAAAATATGGTTATATAAAGATGAAATTAAGTAGTTTGTGTTTGCATACATACATACATATAATCACGCCTCTTTCCCGTAGGGGTAGGCAGAGACCACTTCTTTCCACCTGCTACGATCCTTACATACTTGTTTCGCTTCGGCCACTTTCATTATTTCTTAATGGGTTAATGGGTATTAGTATTAGGGAAAATTCAAATATCTCGTAAGTTAATGATAATTTTAATAACAATACATATTAAAGTAACATTATATTTTTCTTAACAGGTGTACGGAATAAGGAACTTACGTGTCGTGGATGGAAGTATCATGCCTACTATTATAAGTGGAAATACAAACGCACCTATCATAATGATAGCAGAGAAAGCTGCAGACATGATCAAAGAAGACTGGACATTAGTCCCTGAAGATATTACTCCAATATGCCCTGCTATAAATAATAAAACACAAAAGAGCAATGAATATCTACATTCGAATTTAGCACTGCCACCAGTTATTCCAGATGTGTTTCAAGAAACAGCCAGTCTTTATACTTATTTATCAGAAGATATAAATTTAAAAGAAGTTACTTCCGCGCAAGTGAATGACATAATTAAACCACACGTGAATAATATCAATAAATACATAGATAAATCACCAAACCTGAATGCTTATGAGGAAAAGTTTTCTGTTTTCGACGAGAATCAAAATCCTTTCGTTTACACAGTACCTCAAAATATACCACCAGCTATTCCACCTCCGCCACCATTGCCGCCACATTGGGCATATTTTGATGGTTTTTCTTACAGACATCCAGATATTTCTCCATCGGCTTTAATAACTAACCCTTATAGCAAAATTACTATAAATCCTTATGATTACTTCGTAAATAATCCAGCTTACAAAGCAAATCAGTACCGTAGACCAAATAACGGTAGATTTGACAAAAACGTAAGAGATGAATTCAAAGTAAGTCCTTATGGGTATGATAGATATAAATTGTCAAACGTTAAAGACGCAAGTTATTATAAAAATGAGGAAAATCCGAACGTAGGAGAGCAAAAGAAGTGTAAAGTATGGTTGTATTTTGACGGTATTAAATACGAAGTATTATTGTAAAAGTGTTTTGAAATATCTATTCTAGATTTAATAAAACAAAATTATAATTTTTTCTTTACGTTTTATTCAAAATGTACTTCACTATTACGTTTTTCGTATGGGTCACATGCTAACCTCACCTGTGAGCTAGTGTACTTAGTACACAAGGCAAACAGGCCTTTTACATTCATAATTTAAAATGACACATTAATTAATTTTTAACAAACTTAGATCTTGGATTCCAACGACCCAGAATTCTATGATACGGTAAACTTCTGTAGCCACCGGAACTAATAGATCTACCAAACATATAGGAAAAAGGATTAGCTCTAAAAATAACTGTTTGGTTATATCAACGTCGGCCACGTCACGCGAATCTACTATGCCTTGAAGCACCGCTCTCAACTGCATTACATTTCTCGAAGAAGGCTTTGAACGACAAGAATAATATCATAAAGAATCTCTCGGTGGCGACAGGTAACAAACACGAGCGCTGCGTACAAAGATCGATGGCGCGACCACATGAACACAGCACGATGTCATAACCAGGAATGGAGCGAGCATAATTTTTTTGTAAATTCTAAAGGTGTTCAGACAAGGCGACAGCGACTCCTGGCGGTAAAGGCATTCTGACCACGTGGGAGCGAAGTCGATCAGCTGTGGCAGCGTGTTCGGGGGCTGCATGGGTATCAAGCGAAAACCAGCCACAAATGGCAAGAATGTTTTTATTGAGAACTATCGGCTCTACAGGTGAAGCCGATCCTATTCTAAACTACTACCGTTTCGGAGTGTGTATAGCTGGGGTAGAAGAAACGGTGAAAAAAACTCCCCAGTAACACGTCTATCTACTTGTGCACTTGTGTAGTGTGTGGGTATGTGAGACTATAGGTTATAGGGGCGAAAATGCCTCGCGCTCGCGGATTTACATCGCCTGCGGAAGGAGGCGGCTGCGCGGGGCGAGGCCACAAGCAATTTCTTGGAACTAAGTCTTGTGTACGAACATCAAACATTTTCAATGATTCTGATTGGTTGAATTCTAATCAAATCATATAAAAAGAGCACGAATTTTAACCCCGTGTCACCAAACTTCTTTCAATGTGCTTTATTTACCTCATCACATTTACTTGCATGTGATTTTTAGTCAATAATCAGTAAAAGATCAAAGACAAAGAAGAATAATCAATGCGTCAAAGGTACTTGAAAAAACTTGTATTTATATATGTATATACTACTCAAATGATTATTCACTTCGCAACTGAATCTATTTTGTAGTTAAGTTGTTCTGGAAACAATATTATTATATTCGATACAACTGGTAACAAATATTTTCTGCAAGACCATATAGCAAATTTTACAAGAAATAAAATCAAAGCTATCGGAAGAGCAGGCTGTATTCGGTGTTTCTTTTATAGGTAAGAGCCGAAAAGAGAACAACTCCGGGATAACCAAATTAACTAACGTGATTACTAAATATGCAAACTGATGTGCCAATGAGC
This sequence comes from Malacosoma neustria, assembly GCA_963693495.1. Classification (NCBI taxonomy): domain Eukaryota; kingdom Metazoa; phylum Arthropoda; class Insecta; order Lepidoptera; family Lasiocampidae; genus Malacosoma; species Malacosoma neustria. The sequence continues at coordinate 5,556,799 of OY856392.1, read as the reverse complement.
CAGCCATGTCTGTTGCATTATTCATGATCAATGAAGCAAACCGACTTCTAGAATGAAGACCGGATGTGCATACTTACACATACATAATTGACCTATGACCTATGCAAAGCGGGGTTGAATAGAAATGACAAAGAAGTATCGATATTAAATAAGGGTATTTGAAATCCCGCCTCCTGATTTTTGTTACCTACCTTCACTCTCGGTGAGGTAAAATGGTAGAAGCGAGGGTGGGACGGAAAAATATATGAAACTAAGTTTCGTCATTCGTCGTCAAACTATCGTTTAAGCTATAAAATAATCGGTTGCTAAGAGTGGTATATCATAGCGATATTTATTTATTTAAACAATGATCACACAGCACATATGTCAAACTTACACCCCGATACATAAAAATCAATAATAATTATGCGTGCTTAAAATGTGTAACATGTGGTCTTAATATAGTGGTTTTTTTATAAGTGGACTTCATCGGACAGGCAAACCAAGACCATCGCCTATGGACGTTTGCAACACCAGGGGCAGTGTCAACGCGCTGCTGGCCTCGGCAGAAAGTTTCTAACGCTTTACTTGAAAAACTTCATATCGCACTGTTATGGGAAAACCACAGCCGGAAGCTCGTTCCTAAGCTACGAGTACAATATACGGAACATGAAGGTTCTCGAGAATCGTTTCGATTAGGGAAAAAAGTAACTTGAGGAAATGGGGATGGACGCCAAGCCAATAAAAAAATTGAATCAAAGATTGTTTTCAATTCTTCATTAAAATCATATAGGCAATTTTTATTAAACATATGTATTTTAATGAAACTATCACTAAGTAAGGTTTTTTGATAAGTAGCAACAAAAACCACTACCGATCTGGTTTATTTGTTTACCCCGGTTTATTTATGTGAAATTAATACACAAAATAATTAGCCGTTAAACGAATAAAAATAGATGAATATAGAAGATGAAAACAAATGAATATGAATGAATTGGACAAAATATGACGTGGAATAGTTAAGCGAGTGTTGAATTAATCAAAGATAGTGAAAGAAGAGAACATATTGTCCGAAACCATGTGGGTGGTACAAATGAGAAGAGTTTTCTTTTCCTGCCCAACATGAAAACTCGAACACGTGCTGATACCACCTAGTTTTTCCATAAACAACAATATGTTACTTTATTTTTATATCTTTGACGACCTACGTTGCGCATGAGCTGTCAGAAAGGCTGCGGGCGTCATAGATTCGATTGTCGTTCTGAGTATGGGTATGTATATTATGAGTAAACTTCTTTATTCTCCTAGGTAAAATAAAAATATATAATTTTAGAAAGTGCGCGATGTGACAACCCTACATAATAACAAATTGATCATGTATGTTATGTCAAAGAGTTTTCGATAACTGCCATAAAGAAAAGGTTAATGTAAATATACATATCATTTGTGTATGTTTAATTAGACATATACTCCTATCGTAGTGATAAGAGGAAAATAAGCAAAATATCTAGTCATTTGGGAGGACTATTAATACAGCCGCTACAGCGACATTTCGTGGTAACACCAGTATTCGTCGGAGTTCCATAGGTTTAAGAAAATAATTTTACGTGAAGACGCCAAACCACCACAGTGAGTATTTTTTTAAACTTTTTAATAGCATTTAATGTTGATTTGTTACACCTGAGATTCGCGGTCACGGTTAAATTCACGGTATGTCCCCGCAGCCTTGGCAATCCAGGCTAACGAAGGAACGGATTGGTTTTAGTGGGTTTTATATTCAATACCGTATCAGACTCCAAGACTAATGCTTCGAATGTAAACTTAGAGGAGTAGAGCGAGAGTAGAGTAATTGAGAGAGAGAGTTTTGAAGGAGCACACTGGTAATTCAAATTTAAACATTGATTGGAACATGTGAGTTTGAGTTTGTGTATCTGGGTTCAGAGTTTACAAGAGATGGAAAGTGTGAGAGTGATATTGAAAGAAGAGTGAATGCAGGAAACATGGTGAATGGAGCTTTGCACTCCTTTATGAACAGTCGGAAGGTGTCTAACAAGGCTCGTCTGGCTGTGCATGAGGGGGTGTTGGTTCCGACACTCATGTACGGAAGTGAAAGTTGAGTATGGCAGAAGAAACATGAAAGCAGAATAAATGCAGTTGAGATGAGAGCATTAAGAAGTATGGTAGGAGTTAAACTGAGTGACAGGATAAGAAATAGTGAGATAAGGAAACGTTGTGGTCTGAAAGAAGATGTAGTAACAAAAATTGAGAAAGGTATGCTGAGATGGTTTGGCCATGTTGAGAGAATGAATGAAGAACGATTGACGAAAAAAGTGTATAAGGCGAGTGTAATTGGAAGTGTTGGAAGGGGTAGACCTAGGCGGACGTTTCGAGACCAGATCAGGGACGTCTTGAAAAAAGGCCAGGTCAAGAGTACCCTAAACCGAAGGCCATGTATGAAGGGAATAATGAAAGTGGACGAAGCGAAACAAGTATGTAAGGATCGTAGCAAGTGGAAAGAAGTGGTCTCTGCCTACCCCTACGGGAAAGAGGCGTGATTATATGTATGTATGATTAGTCAACATTTATGTTTTAAATATAAAATAGTCTTTATAGCGTAGTGAACTTATTACCTGCGTCTAATATGTATAGAATTTTATAGAATATTCTATTCGTTTCTAGAATATGACGCTGTGGGCGTGTGACCCAGTGCTGACGACGAACATCGTCAACAGCTACCAGATGGCGGGCCCTGTATTCATGCAGGCCTTGACCAGCTTCTTCGCGGCTCAGTGTGCTATGTACGGCGATCACCTCTGGCCTGAAGATGCGACTCAGAAAGTTCTAGAAGGTATGACCTCGGAAATTATGTATTAATTAACTGCTATAAACATTATTAAAGTTTTCAGATAAACATGATTGTTTTTATCTGAATAAAAAACACATGAAAAGTTTGGCCTATAAAACATACTATACCTTATCCATTTTACCAAAAAATAAAATATAAACAAATCGTAAAAAGGGTTTTTTGGATGTTGATTTTACAATAATCAACGTGATATAAAACTTATCACAGCAACTTTTAATTATTTATTAGAAATATAGTAGAGTAACAAATTTAGTGTCATTTCGTAGATAACATAACGGGCTATAAGCACAATACAATTAATAGGCAGGTTAATACGCCAGTTTTTGTGTTATGTGAGAAAATAAGAAAAAAATGCATTTTTTTTATTAAAATAATTTTTCGATAATTTTTTTGTCGTTAATCCCTTTAATAAGTATAAAAACTGTATTATGATTGCTAGATAATTGTTTTGTCATCAAATTAAGAACTAATAATTTTTTTAGGTTCAATAATTATGTAGTTATCGTCATTTTCGTAGATGACGTGAAATAGTTGGACGACAAGATTAAAATGGCTGCCATTCTGAGGGGTGAGGTGGGAGAAGCGGGAGTGGAATATTTACCGATAAAAAAACCCCAAAAACAACTGTGCAGAACGCTCTACCTTTCTTCGATACACCTTCTCTTTTCCGTCATCACCATACAGTATGATCTTACTCTCGTCAGAAAAGTGAACTTGACTACAATTGAAGATATGACCAATTTAAGTGCTCAAGTGCAAAGTTGAGGCACGCTCTTCGGTGATCTACCGTCAATTTTGGGCCATTAGTTGGTTTATGAGGTTTCATGCCACGCTCCGCCCATGTTCTTTTTATGGTAGAATCGTTCTTCACGCGAATTTTGGCATCCCGCTGGTCAAGAAGATTAGAGTAATATTCGCCGTAATTGTTTTGCCTTTTTCAAGATAATTAATAGGATCCCTTTCGCATCCCAAAACACACTGGCCATGAACTTTCCGGTAGATGCGATCGACTTCACTTTCTTTTGCGCTGAACCACTGGTTTCTACCCACTGCTCTGCATGTCTCATCCATGGTAACAAATCGCCGCATAATATCGGTTGGATCTCTATTGGATCGGTCCAAACATTGCTGCGAATATCGTTTGCGCATTTGTTTTTGATCGGCATTCAGCAAATGCGGCACCCACCTTGCGCAGAGCTTTCGCATCCCTAATTTTTTGTGCAAGATATTTCGCACTCTTTCTTCCGATATTCCCACGGGCCACGGCCCCCGGAGCAGAGTGGGGACTCTTGTCAACTTTTGTCAACTTCGGATAAGTTTCCTTGAGGGTGAGGGCCGCGTGCTGTTCCGCGGTCTCCCTCAACGCATTTTGATTCAGCGCCCTGGCGACAACAATTTAGATGAAGGCCACCCTGAGATAAAGGCCGGGCCGGCGCCGGTCCGGGCCTCGAGATCGGCAGGCCACATATCCGTAGGCCCGGACATAGGCGATAGGAGAACAGCGGGGATTTTAGTGGGTAGTCGGATGGCCGAACATTTTTCCCGGAGCCCCACATATCCCTCGGTCCCCCCGGGCCGGGGGAACCCATCAAGAGAGGGTTTTTCCACGAGACCAAAAAAGGGGTTAATCCATCCAAAACGAAGAATTTTATGACCGTATAATTTTATAAGGTATTTGTCATTATTTGCACCTACTGTAATACCTAACAGTAGCTCGCCACCGTATTACCGTTAAATACACAACTGTTAGTATTTCCGCTAAATCCGTTCATAATGTGCGTTTACATGGCGAAATGAGTGCGCTAAATTTCAAGTCAATCGGATGTACACTTATAGTTAAAGAAATCTCATTAAGAGTGGTAATTCGCTTATACATATATATATATAAAATTATATAGACAAATATGAAAATTAAAAATAAGTCAAATGAAGAAGTTACTAGAATAATTTACGAAAAAAAGTCGTATTTAGAACTAATTATTTCTAAGTCCAACCATATTTTTTAATCCTGAGAGTTTTGATATCTATTAACAATTTACAGAACAGCAAGATAAATAGTTTCTGATTTTTTTTCGTTTTATATATAAATAGTTTCTGATTTTTAAATAAAATATATTATAATATAATAATAACTTTAACATTTTATTATCATTGTGGATTTATATTGTACTTTCAACGTACACATAAATCAAGCCGTGACGCAGTATTTAGCTACACTATTAAATGGTTGCCTACAACCGGTTATTTATAATCATAAAAGTGATTTTAATTGCCTGACACTGAAAAAAATTATATGATCTATCTATAGAACAAGTGTTCTTCACATAATACCTTGTAGTCTACTTGTTATGATTGTTAGATGACACAGCGAAATAGTTCTCAACGATACATTATAGATAACGGCCATACAAAGTCATCACATCAATATTGCCTTTAATAATGTACCCGAAGGCGGACAGCAGCATGTTCACGATGCCCCTAGCGTCGCAAGCATCCATAGGCGACGGTAACTGCTTACTTTTTACTCAGAAATAAAAAAAATGCATACATTAAACATTGTACATCAAAAATATGTAAAATATAAAATGAGATATAATATTATCCGATCGTAACAATCTAAGTTGTTAAATACTGGATATATCCCATGATTTCGCTACAGCGTTCGCAGTCGTGCGTCATATCCCGCGATGCCAGCGCTTGAGGCGTACGATGGAACGCCAGGTTGGTTTTAGTGATACAGGGATGTGCGGCTCCTGACAACAGTGAATGGGAAGTTTCCTCAAGTATTTTATTAGAGTGTGCGAAAATCACTTCCATCTCGGGAACACAAATGTATTCGAGACTACTGTACGGACATAGCCCGCTCAAGAGAGCAGTGGTATAGATTTGAAGAAAGCCAAACCCTGGATTAGAGAGCCTCGTATATTGTTTAGCAATTCACCAGATGGGAGATGAGTTTGTCTTGGCTCCTTTTTTTATTGCTGTAGGACAGCAGACAGGCTGACTGCCCGCTTAGAATTTAGTAGTTACCGTCGCCTATGGGTGTTTGCAACGTCAGTGTCATCGCGAACACGCTGCTGTCCAATAAGGGTATAGGAACTTGGGCCCTTAATGCCGGAAAGCAACACAAGGTTATTATAGCGGCATACTTAAGACTAAAGATGGTCGCCATCCAGAAGGGGTTGAGGCCCTACCACGTAGCTAGGGTGGTTTTGTCGCCTTTTACGACAGGCCGCAGGGGTTCTTACTCCGCCCCTGCATGGAGGAAAAGAAGACTACTACTAGTCTTACCCCATTACATTCAAATTATTTTAAATTTAAGTCCTTGTAATTTTTTAATGTTTCCATGTAAAAATCAGAACCTTTTAAGGTATATAGATATTTGTTTTGTAACATAAATATATTAAACCTGTTGCTGAAAATCTCTGATACAATATTTTTATATAATAATAATAATAATAAATTTATTTCTAAAAAGTAACATACATACATATCTAGTTTAATTCTCCTGGCCCCTGAACTAGTTTACACTGTATCTCGGGGACCAGGTTCCTCTCTTGTGATCAATAATATAATGCATATGATCATAAATTACAAAAAAGGCAGAAAACAAAAACCAAACTATACTAAGCAAACCCATAACAAACTAATGAGCTCGCTTGTGTTTATGTATGTATGTGTGTGCGTGTGTGTGCGTGTGTATGTGTAAGTGTGTGTGTGTGCCTGCATATATATGTGTGTGCGTGCATGTATATGTGTGTAAGAGAGAGAGAGAGAGACAGAGTGTGATATTACATTTCAATTCCCTATGTATATGTAATATACATCTTATCTATAATTTGCTTTCTGACTGGTTCTAGACCCAAACTACGACTTCATTGTCGTTGGAGCTGGTTCAGCCGGAGCTACAGTTGCCAACCGTCTCAGTGAAATCGCTAACTGGAAGGTGTTACTGGTCGAAGCTGGCGGAAATCCTACTTTAGGCACAGAGGTAAAACTAAATCCCTGTCCTACAATATCAGTTATTACTTAATAGCGTGATAAAAATATTATATGCCAATTAAGAAAAACTTAAAAAAGGGCCATACAATGGCTAATTCAGCCATTTTTTTGTCCAGGACATATAATAATTATAAAATTTTAGTTTGTGAAATAAAGCGTTTCTTTTTATTGAAATTGTAATTTTTTTTGAGATGTAGTTATTACGTCAATCATAATTCATTACCTATACATTTAAGCAAGGCCTTGTATATTTGGTTAACTTTTTAAGTGTATTCTAGAAAATATTAATAAAATATACATATTTGCAGTCACCTCAACCTTACTACAATTGTATGGGGACATCTGAAGACTGGGCCTATAAGACCACTCCTCAAGAAGGTGCTTGCCGTGCATACAAAGCTAAAGGATGCGCTTGGCCTCGTGGAAAAGCTCTAGGTGGCAGCAGCAGTATCAATCTCATGTTCTACGTCAGAGGCAACAAGGCTGATTACGACGAATGGGCTGCTGATGGCAACACTGGATGGAGCTTCGAAGATGTTCTGCCATACTTTAAGAAGAGTGAAAACTTCCTCGGTGCTGACACACCCGAGAGTAGGAAATATCACGGCAGAGGCGGTTACTTGAGCGTTTCTTATGATACTAACATTCACAAATTTGAAGATATGCTAATTAGGGCCAATGTGGAAATTGGTATTAAGAACTTAACCGACGTCAACGCCGACAGCCAAATGGGTGTTATGAAATCTCTTACTACCACAGTCAATGGAACCAGATTCAGTACAGCTAGAGCCTTCTTGAGGCCAATCAAGGACAGAAAGAACTTTCATGTCATTAAAAACGCTCTTGCAACGAAAATCTTATTCAAACCTGGGACTAACACCGTCACTGGTGTTATGTTGAGCAAGAATGGTCAAAACATTGTTGTGAATGCCAAAAAAGAGGTTATCGTTTCTGCCGGAGCGATCAATTCTCCCCAACTCTTGTTGCTTTCTGGTATTGGTCCTAGGAAACATTTGGAAGAGATGAATATTGATGTCATTGCTGACTTGCCGGTTGGTGAGAACTTGCAAGACCACTTATTCGTACCTACTCTATATACTGGACCTAAAGAACCACCAATGACTCTATCAAACATCACCGAGGCAGTTTATAACCATATTATGTTCAATAAGGGGCCGTTAATGGACACTAGCCCACAGAGGATCATTGCTTTCGTAAACACCACCGATCGAACATCACCTAAATCTGACATGCAGTACCATTATTTAATCTTTCCTCCAGGCTTCATTAAGATGATGGATATGTTCCAGAAACACGGATTAAGCGACGAAGCTAGTGAGCAATTCCGCGCAATCAATGAGAAACAATATACCATGTTCATTTACAATACTCTGTTGAAACCCAAATCCGCAGGAAAACTTTTGCTTAAATCAAAGAATCCCTTCGAACATCCTCTCATATATGCTGACTATTTCAAAGACCCTGAAGATTTAAGAATAACTATTGAATCATTCAAACAACATACTCTTAAGTACGGTAAAACTAAGGCTTTTAAGGAAAATGGATTCAAATTAGACTGGATAGAGCTTGAGGCGTGTAAGCAATTCGATAAAAATACTGATGAGTTCTTGGAGTGCTATTCTAGGGAGTTAACATTCTCATTGTACCACCCTACCAGTACTTGCAAGATGGGTCCTGATGGTGACAAGTCTGCTGTAGTTGATACAGAATTGAAGGTACGCAATGTTCAAGGTTTGCGAGTTATTGATGCTAGTATCATGCCTTCGGTCGTCAGAGGTAATACGAATGGTCCATCAATAATGATCGGTGAGAAGGGAGCTGACATGATCAAGAAATACTGGTTGCCAACTCACATTGAACTGTAAACAGACTCCAATAATACTAACATTATGTTGTTTTGGAATAAATTGTTTATAAAATTTTAATCTTTTTTCGTTATATACCTAGTCAGGTCATAAGTATTGTCACACAGTAAAAACTTTTCTTTTAGAATGCTGGCCACAAAAAAGTTTATTGAATTAGAATTTCGAATTGTTCATGAAAATAAAAATGTATAACTTTTAGAATTTTACTCATTTTATAATATGGAGTGGACGCTTAAAGAAGACCGTATTGCAGTTATTGCGTTACATCGTTGCGGTTACGCGCCAATTCTAATTTTTAACATACTGAAAAATTTGAATATTACCAAAAGATTCGTTTATCGTACCATCAAACGATACAATGAAGACTCTAGTGTAGATGACAGGTCAAGAAGTGGTCGCCCTCGGTCTGTTAGGACTCCAGCAGTGATAAAAGCTGTGAAGGCACGAATTCAAAGAAATCCCAAACGTAAGCAGAAACTGTTGGCCCTTCAGATGGGGTTAAGCAGAACCACGGTGAAAAGGGTGTTAAATGAAGACTTAGGGCTTCGGGCATATCGAAGAAAAACAGGACATCGTTTGAATGCTCGTCTAATGGACCTGAGACTGAAGAGATGCCGCGCTTTGTTGAAGCGGTACGCGGGAAAAAAATATCGGAAATTCTTTTTTCGGATGAAAAAATGTTTACCGTAGAAGAGAGCTACAACAAACAAAATGATAAGGTGTACGCACACAGTAGTGAAGAAGCGAGCAACCGTATTCCGCGTGTCCAACGAGGTCATTTTCCATCCTTGCTCATGGTATGGTTGGGAGTTTCTTATTGGGGCTTAACAGAGGTACATTTTTGTGAGAAAGGTGTAAAAACGAATGCTGTTGTGTATCAAAATACAGTCCTGACGAACCTTGTGGAACCTGTTTCTCATACCATGTTCAATAACAGGCACTGGGTATTCCAACAAGATTCGGCGCCAGCTCATAGAGCGAAGAGCACACAAGACTGGCTGGCGGCGCGTGAAATCGACTTCATCCGGCACGAAGACTGGCCCTCCTCCAGTCCAGATTTGGATCCGTTAGATTACAAGATATGGCAACACTTGGAGGAAAAGGCGAGCTCAAAGCCTCATCCCAATTTGGAGTCACTCAAGACATCCTTGATTAAGGCAGCCGCCGATATTGACATGGACCTCGTTCGTGCTGCGATAAACAACTGGCCGCGCAGATTGAAGGCTTGTATTCAAAATCACGGAGGTCATTTTGAATAAACTTTAATGTCATAAGAATCTATGTTTTGTTAAGTTCATTTTGGTATATGAATGGTTACATAATTAATAAACTTGTTACAATTATTTTACATTAAACATGTGACAGAATTTATGACCTGACTAGGTATTTTCTTATAGATTAAAGTACTAGGGATAAAGTGATAATGAGTATGGCGCAATTATCTTTTATTAAATGTTATTTTATTTTTTGACGTAGTCACCTTTCATATTTATACACTTTGTATATCTTTTTTCTAAAGCTAAAATTCCCCTTTTAAAAAATCTTCTTCCTGATCCCTTAAAAATCGTGTACCGCGGCGACTACTGCGTCATCATCTTCAAATATATGGCCCCTGAGATGCTTCTTTAACCGTGGGAATAGGTAGAAATCACTAGAAGCTAGATCCGGTGAATATAGAGGAGTACGAAGCCAGCTTCTTGAATAGCAGCCATCGCAACTCTGGACTTGTGCGCGGAGGCGTTATCTTGATGAAACAAAACAACTTTAGCGAGTTTGCCACGCCATTGCTTGCGTATTTCCTCGCGCAAATTTGTTATTTGTCCGGCGTACAGAGTCCCCGTAATAGTGGCTCCATGATTAAGGTATTCGATCATTACCAACCGCCTCTTGACTGTCTCAGAAAAAATAGCCCATGATCTTGCCGGCGGATGGAATCACCTTCTTCGGAGATGGAGATAACGGTCTCTTCCAAGCCATGGACTGTTTTGTCGAGCCAATAATCGGTCAAGATCTTGTTGTAACAAACCCAAATTCTCAGTCTTGTTTGTTTCTGCGCTTGTTTCTGCAGAAAACATTCTGGGCACCCCGCGCGCTAACACTTTTTTCATATCCAAATGGTTGTGTATAATATTATCGACACTTCCTATAGAAATCTTCATTTCTTTTGTTATAAAACAAACAGTAACACGACTATCCGCCAAGACATTGTATTCAACTTTTTAAATCATTTGTTGAGTCACTACCGATGTAAGGCGTCCCGTGCGGAAGTCGTCGTTAATGGAAGTTCTTCCTCGCTTGAACTCAGCACACCAACGCGCACCCGTAGAATATGGAGGAGCATGAACCTCTAACTATGCTTTCAAGTATTGATCTACCAGTTTCGTAGTAAAAATTATCAAGCAGAGATATTTTATTACTGCGCGATCTTCAATTTTATCCATTTTTAAGAACACGTTTCGACATGAAGCATACAAATGACTTCTATTTAAAAAATGAAAAGAGAATTGATTGCTTTTTTATTATTATTATATCTAGTGTTTGGGCTATGCCTGCCAGTACTTTTTTTCTTTCCAAGGGGAATGTATCGCATTATCACTATTTATTGAACACCGCTCGTATTATAAATTTCGTAAAAAAGCTACAAAACCTTATCTTTTAATACTTTGTTCTGACAAGGAAGATGAAATTTGAATATGCAATAACTTACCTATTGGTTAGACTTAGGTGGTGGTTACTAAATCCATTAGTGTAGAAAAATTTAAGAGAAAATTCTATTCCTCAGTCTCACAAAAATTTTCAAATATTTAGTAATTTAGAACTTTACAATATATATTTCATTAAATATTGTATTATATATAATATTTGTTTTATTCGAAATACGGGACAAACTAGATTTCTTAAGCCAGATAATATAATATTTAATAAAGAAATTTAAATCCGAAATTATTTCTTTACAACCTGTTACACCCTTTAAAGTATAATAAACGGTAACTAGTTCCCCGAAAACACATATAACCAATAGAAAGTATTCAATAAATCATTTCCATCCTTTATATTTCGCTAAAACTTGCTCGTATGTTTAATTTTTTTTTACAAAAAAAAATAAGGAAACTGATAACAGCACCTAGAGTAGGAATTTTTATATTTTTTTAGGCTTAACTGTGAGGCATTTCAAATTCGTTTTCATAGAAAGATGCTGCTCTAGCAGTAGATAGTTTAAGGAGTATAGGAGTGGTGGGATATGCATCAAGCATTTTTTATCCTAAGAAAGGGTGGTCTCGGCGGCATACGCACCAAGAACCCTGGTCAATAACTCACGCCTTTGTGAGGGGTCGCAGAATTGATTCTTAGCCATTCCTCTCCGACGGCCCTTGCTCGTGCCGTCCACCCATTGTTGCTCTTATTAAATTTCTTTAGGATTTGCATCTAATTTTTCCAAGAGGGTTTTAACATTGTTATGTACTAAGAAAGGTCAAATAAATAAATTATAGTTAAAAAAACTAAAAGAACACGCTTATATAATTAACCAAACTAAATAGTAAAAAATAATTTTTAACATAGGAATAAAATTACTGACGAGAAAATTAATGTCACTGTTCTAAAAGCGTGGGGTGCTTTGTACAATATTTTTAAACTAACTGCATTTAGGAATGATACGTGTAAAAAAAATTTATAACGTTTGATATTGAGCACCACCGGCTTTTTAGAACAATGACATTAATTTTCTAGTCAGTAATTTTATTCTTATGTCAAGAATTATTTTTTACTTTTTATTTTGATTAATTATAAAAGCGTGAACGGTCACAGTTAGTATAAACTATACCGGACGAATAATTTTCATTGAGCGGGGTAATCTTGACTATTACCGCGGAGGAGGTAACCGCGGTAAGTGCTCTGTTGCGACGATTTCAAATAAAATCAACAGCGCGTTAAAAGATTTATACAGAAGAATAAATATAATTGGTAAGTTTTCTAATTACAAACCATGTGTCGCTATCACAATGTTCTCAATGTTTCACAGTTTTTATCAGATTTATTCACATTTAACATAATTAAATTCAGATAACGTGTTTTGTTTTATGGTTTGGTGTTAACAAAACATTATGGAAATAATGGGGGTTAAATAGTAACATTTAAACTTGATCTTGAGATACTAAACTTACTTTTTAAACAAGTAATTTTTTAAACGTCTTAATTTTCTTTATAATTAGTTATTTATTCTTGTTTGATATATTGAAACATTGAAGTAGTTTTATTTTAATAAAGATAAAAATACTATTATTTACCAAATAATGCTTTAGACAAATCATTACTGCATGTATATTTTTTTATCAAATACTAGTAATTCTGCTGTCATCATCAGCCAAGTGGTTAATCTTTGTTGTACCCGAAATTTACACGAGTGAACAACAATAAAGTCAATTCAATGAAATTTAACAACGATACCAAGATATGATGATTCACCTTTGTCTTGACTTATATTGCCCTTGTAATAAAATAAAAAATAAAAGCTGACTAAATTTGAAAATATGTAAATCAGCACATCATAATGCTCAAAATTGCTTACAATAAACATTAGCGTCACGGCATGACGTCAATTACAGTAAATTATTGGATTCGGACATAAACACACCGGTGTGTATGTATAAGATCCCTATGTAGTGTCATCGTTGATGTTATTGATAATGTTTTCCTGCACCGTTGATCAATGTAATTGAGTATTATAAAACATACATTAAACGAGAAAATCCGCCTTAGAAGTACATGCCTGTGGCAATCAAACTTTGTAGTATGATTACAAGTATGATTGGCTATTTGGCTACTTATTTTTTTCCAATTGAAAACAATCTAGTTCCGTTATAATTATGATTATATTTTAATAGCGAGTAAACAATACGAAATTATCTATCAAGTACGTTGTACAGGCACATTAATATAATTTAGATATTTTAATTTAATTTGAATAATTATCATAGTCATCATTCATCATCATTAAATCCCGGTTGTATGTTCAGCTTGCTGTTTAAATCCTGTGGTTCGCAGTTGAGAAACACACAGTCAATCAATCAAATTAATGTATTTCAATATAACATTTAAAAAAGCTACCGCCGTGTCTGTTACAAGATTGGGTTATGCCGTCTGAACGTATAGAGAGGCGCCGCATCTCATACCTCTTTAAGAGGTGCAGTCTGTTACTCAGTAGTAAGTTACCTATTACTCAGTTGAAGAAAATATCAGTCCGACATCCTCCTCAGGTGACTCAAGCCGGGGTCATAGCAGAGATAATACGAGTATGATCAAATATATAAAATACTAGCTGACCCGGCAAACGTTGTTCTGCCATATAAATAACATAATGTCAAAAAATTAAAAAAAAAATTTTGGGGGTGGGTCACCCCTAACATTTAGGGGGATGAAAAATAGATGTCGGCCGATTCTCAGACCTACTCAATATGCTCACAAAATTTCATGAGAATCGGTCAAGCCGTTTCGGAGGAGTATGGCAACGAAAACTGTGACACGAGAATTTTATAGTATATTAGATTATGACCAAACGTTGATCCAGCTATCCCCAATAGGATTTTTAGTGGTTATGCCATCACGATCGTTGCTGTCTGCCATTTGTTAGCCAACTGAATAGTCGCAATAGGGGTGTATATAAGGCGGCAAACACCACATAGCTGCGACATTTTTTCCCCCGAAGTTCCCATACTACTGTATGGGAACCTCAGTTTTCCTCAGTATAGAAAAGCGGCCCATGCCATCTGACTGCTTAAGTCCGACCTTTAAACACGGTGTAGGAGGTTACTTGGACTGTCAGTACTTAGTGAATCCCCTTACATTCATAATAAATTTGAATTCAACATTTCCATAGATCTTGGCGATGTCTTATATAAAAACTGATAATAAAACATGCGGTTAAAAATGTTTTGATGTGTTTTTTGTTTATTGATAAAATATAATAATACTTGAAAACTGCAAACGATAACTCACCATACGCTTGTCGTAGTAAGGATTAGATTGAAGTACAGGTTTAACCTTTTTAACCCATCGGAAACTAGTCGCTGTCTTGAAGATCATAGTAATTAAACCTTAAGGTCTGATATAAGATTTTAACAGATAATGTTGTTTGCAGTATAATGTTTTATTTTGTTTTACTTGTTGCTGAGGGACAGAAAACACGCTGACGGCTCACTTGATTGTGAGCAGTTACCGTCGCTTATGGATATTTGCGACGACACCGCTAACATGCTGCCATCCGCGTAGAGGAACTGGAACCTGGATTACTTATGCCAGAACACACAGGTTAATATGGCGGCATACTTATAAACTGAGGGCCATTTAAAAGGGCTTGGAGCCTTAGTACATAGCTAGAGTTGTTTTGTTGCCTTTTACGATAGGCCGCCCCTGGCCACAGGGGTCAGTATTCTTATTCCGCTTCTGCCTTTTGTTTTGCTTTTCCGGAGATGTAAGGTGGGCTAGTTTTATTTTATATAATTAATTTCCAAAACCCTCAGGTCAGAAATAAAAAAAAAATAACGATTTATAACTGAGATGATATGGAAAATACCCAATTATGTTGATAACGCCGAATGCGACAGCGATAACACATTTCGCATATATCTAAACCAAAAAAAAATATAAACCGCCGATAAAACTGAAAAGCATAAAATAAACCTTTTATTTATTAACCTTAATAACTAAGTTCTTAAACTAATGTAAGTAAGCCTAAGCAATTTTGAGTCGGCGCCAGTGCTCTCACGTGTGTGCTCATTCGGGTTGCTGTCTCGCTGACATTAACTTCGTAAACGCTCGACATTTTTCGGCGAAAGGGCGTGTCACGCCGCGCCACCGCCGCACATCAAGCTTTACGTAATTAATTAATTTGCTTGTTTGGCGCCGACTCAAAATTACTTAGGTATACTTACATTCGTTTAAAAACTTAGTTATTAATTAAGATTAATAAAAAGAGGGTTTATTATTTTTAGCTTTACAATTTTTTCAGCGGTTTAATATTTTTGTCAAAAAGTTTTTATTTTATAATTTTTGTGTGGCTATAATCTACTAATTACTACATGCTTAAATAAATCAATTCTGTCAAAAGTTATGCATGGTCATACATAAAATATAGTATAAATGTTGTACGTCGCGCGAATCTGCTATATATACGCCTTGAACACCGCCCTAATTTTTCTACACCTGCATTTCATTTCTCGGAGGAGGCTTCGGGCGACGAGAATAATATCATCAAGGACCTCTCGGCGGCGGTAACAAACATGAACGTTGTGTACAAAAATCGACGACGCGACCACATGACCACAACGCGGTATTATAACTAGTTAGGAATGGCACGGGCATGCCTCTTGCCTGCGTATTTACGTCGCCTGCGGAAGGAGGCAGCTGCGCGGGGCGAAGCCACGAGCAATTTCTTGGAGCTAGTGTCGTGTACGAATAATAACATTTTCAACGATTGTGATTGGTCGAACAACTCTAGCCATACTAAGTATATAAAGAGAGCACGAATTCTAAATATTCAGTATTCAGAAACCAACTGATGGTGTTTCATTTATAACACACTCATCCCCAAAGTGGTGACCCATCACAAAAGTGGTGAGTCCGTGTCACCAAAAATATATAACTAGCCGTTCCCGCCCGCTTCACTGGTTGAATAATAAAAATTGAAAAAATATGAGAAGTTGTACGCATGCGCGCTACACCGCTTGCCCCACTTCTCCACGGCAAGAAAACACACGTCACTGAAGTGCTTATAAAGATTGCTGTTTCCTAAAATTTTAATAACTTTATATTAAATGAAGATATCCCAATATTATTTTTATATATAAGAGCCAAGTGTCTTATGAAATAAAATTAAGAAAATATAACTGAAATCTATCCAGTAGTTTTGCCGTGATGCGCGCACAACTGCAGACCTCTATAATTTTATTTATATAGGATATCAAGTCTAATTGAATATGTACGTTTGTACTTTTCCAGATCAAAATGTGGGCGTGCGACCCGACGCTTACCACGAACATCGTGAACAGCTACTCTATGGCTGGCCCTGCATTTGTGCAGGCGTTGACTAGTTTCTTTGCAGCCCAGTGCGCCATGTATGGTGATCACTTGTGGCCCGAAGATGCTACAGATCGAGTTCTTAAAGGTAAACCATTTAAGCCTAGATGTTTCCGAAACTTGCATGTACTGCGCCATATTACGCTTTTATGCTGACCATGACATTAAATTTTCTTTGTATGATACAAAGTCGCCGACAAAGAAAAAATTTAAACTAACAATGCAGTTAGTCTTGAATTTGAATTTAGACTATATATCATTAGAACTTACAGTGCAATTGCAAGCTGTTATGGTCCAGCGGTGGACAGACACCGCAGTTAGTTATGAATTAAATTTAAAGGATATTGTATGAAATCTCATAATATTTGAAAAGCTCAACTTTGATACAAGCGAAGTTGGATGCAGAGTGCACGTTGTTTATAAACATAATGGTGAATTTCAGATCCAAATTACGATTTCGTCGTCGTCGGGGCTGGTTCCGCAGGTTCAGTAGTTGCAAATCGTCTAACCGAAATATCTAATTGGAAAGTACTACTTGTTGAAGCCGGAGGCAACCCTACGTTAGGAACTGAGGTAACATTGCAAGATCCAATTGATATTGACTCCATAGATTCATGTTAAATATCGATGGGTATATATATTATAGTTTTCATTATGGATTTGGTAATTCGATAAGGGTTTTTATTCATTTACGGGTGTTTTGTCTTCTGTCGATATGCATATAGCAAGACTATTAGCATTATCTTCTCTCATCATCAAGATAGCCTACATCTTACATGTGTATCACACTTATTGCGTTCTGCATTTTATGCGTCTTCGTTTGAGGTCCACGGCTAAGCAACGTTTCCCTTTTGTAACACATAATTTGCGCGAAAAAGGAAATGTTACAGTAAGACGCAAATGCAAATAGTCGCACCGAGATTAAGCCCTTAGTAGGAGAGCCGACGACACTAAACCTAGTTCGATAAGACTACCGGATGACATATACCTAGTCAGGTCATAAGTATTGTCACACAGTAAAAACTTTTCTTTTAGAATGCTGGCCACAAAAAAGTTTATTGAATTCGAATCTCGAATTGTTCATGAAAATAAAAATGTATACTTTTAGAATTTTACTCATTTTTTAAATATGGAGTGGACGCTTAAAGAAGACCGTGTTGCAGTTATTGCGTTGCATCGTTGCGGTTACGCGCCAATTCAAATTTTTAACATACTGAAAAATTTGAATATAACCAAAAGATTCATTTATCGTACCATCAAACGATACAATGAAGACTCTAGTGTAGATGACAGGTCAAGAAGTGGTCGCCCTCGGTCTGTTAGGACTCCAGCAGTGATAAAAGCTGTGAAGGCACGAATTCAAAGAAATCCCAAACGTAAGTAGAAACTGTTGGCCCTTCAGATGGGGTTAAGCAGAACCACGGTGAAAAGGGTGTTAAATGAAGACTTAGGGCTTCGGGCATATCGAAGAAAAACAGGACATCGTTTGAATGCTCGTCTAATGGACCTGAGACTGAAGAGATGCCGCGCTTTGTTGAAGCGGTACGCGGGAAAAAAATATCGGGAAATTCTTTTTTCGGATGAAAAAATGTTTACCGTAGAAGAGAGCTACAACAAACAAAATGATAAGGTGTACGCACACAGTAGTGAAGAAGCGAGCAACCGTATTCCGCGTGTCCAACGAGGTCATTTTCCATCCTCGCTCATGGTATTGTTGGGAGTTTCTTATTGGGGTTTAACAGAGGTACATTTTTGTGAGAAAGGTGTAAAAACGAATGCTGTTGTGTATCAAAATACAGTCCTGACGAACCTTGTGGAACCTGTTTCTCATACCATGTTCAATAACAGGCACTGGGTATTCCAACAAGATTCGCCGCCAGCTCATAGAGCGAAGAGCACACAAGACTGGCTGGCGGCGCGTGAAATCGACTTCATCCGGCACGAAGACTGGCCCTCCTTCAGTCCAGATTTGAATCCGTTAGATTACAAGATATGGCAACACTTGGAGGAAAAGGCGTGTTCAAAGCCTCATCCCAATTTGGAGTCACTCAAGACATGCTTGATTAAGGCAGCCGCCGATATTGACATGGACCTCGTTCGTGCTGCGATAGAGGACTGGCCGCGCAGATTGAAGGCTTGTATTCAAAATCACGGAGGTCATTTTGAATAAACTTTAATGTCATAAGAATCTATGTTTTGTTAAGTTCATTTTGGTATATGAATGGTTACATAATTAATAAACTTGTTACAATTATTTTACATTAAACATGTGACAGAATTTATGACCTGACTAGGTATATATTTAGTTACGTCTTTAATAAGGGAACACGAAATGGCCATGCTGCAAAGCAAAAAACCCGGCGAAGCCAGTAAAAAAAATTTTTGAAAAAAATTGAAAAATCCGGTTTCTAGTACGATAAGACTCCCAAGTTTTATTTGTTCCTCGAAACAGGGGAAGGATGGAACTATAAGATAATGCAGTGCTGCAAGCCCCCCTGATTGGCCTAATCAGTGGCAGCAGAATTTCAATACCATTTCACGTCCATAATCATTCAGAATTATTTGTTTAAACAGTCAACGACACGAAAATTATTCGTACTTGATTGTAGCACGCGTATTTAATCAGTACAAATCGAAAGGAATCTATAATGATTGCTGACAAAACTAAATTGAAACGCCGAATGCAGCTGCGCGGAGGGCGACCTTCAATCGCTGCAGCAACCACTTTCTCCACTGTTTCGAAAATGCAGCAGTGGTTTTTCTTACACAGAAATTGATGATCTTTCCGATGAGCTTGGGTTTTTGGAGGAGATCGATCATACTAGATACCTAGGTATGAGGCGTCGCTTATCATGCTGCTGCCACTGATTAGGCCAGTCAGGGGGGCTTGCAGCACTGCATTATCTTATAGTTCTATCCCTCCCCTGTTTCGAGGAACCAACAAAACTTGGGAGTCTTATCGTACTAGAAACCGGATTTTTCAATTTTTTTCAAAAATTTTTTTTACTGGCTTCGCCGGGTTTTTTGCTTTGCAGCATGGCCATTTCGTGTTCCCTTATTAAAGAAGTAACTAAATATATATATGTCATCCGGTAGTCTTATCGAACTAGGTTTAGTGTCGTCGGCTCTTAGACCACCTGTGACAACAAATGAGATGAATTGCTTATAAAAAGGGACTTATCTAATTCCTCAATTCTAAAATAAAAATGGTGCCCATATTTTGATGTCTGTGAGCTAGTGTAACCCATTTGCCCATTTTATTACAGATGCCGGCGTTTAATCTTCTCTTTGGTCTGGACTATACAGGCAGATCATTTAATAGTTTGTTAATAATAATCGTGAAAAGATTAAACGTCGATATGTCAAGGTTTAAGTTTAAAAAATAGTCTATGTAGGCGGTGCTTCTGTTATTGCACCTCGTCGCAGCAACCGTCAAAAGCGACCGCCCCGACGCCTTGTCCAAGAAATGTAAATGGGGAGGAATGTTACAACCTTATTTTATAAAGATATATTGTACAGCCTTTTTATATATCATTTATATTCATAATATTTGTATGTCATATGTAAGTCAGTCATTAAATTGTCATCTAAAAATAAAGATGTAATTTATTAAAGGCACCATTCTAAATAGTTCTTCAGAACACTCCCCGTTGTACAGACGGTAGAATACGTAAAGAGACGCAAAGTCTCTCCGAAGTCCAAGCGTGTCTAGACCATCTGTGAATATGGGATCGTCGACCACACGAACTGCGCGCCGTTGGATCGAATCTAGGGGATTAAGCTGACAGGCGGGTGCTCCAGCCCATAAATGTGAGCAGTACTCCATATACAGTCTGACCTGTGCTTTGTATAGCACGAGCCGTTGCCTTGGACTGAAATACTGCTTTAGCACACCCAGCCTTTTGGAGGCAAGCTTAGCTTTGCCCTCCAATTGTCCCCTAAATTGCACATCGTTCGTGATGTCGACACCAAGTATCTCAATACTGCTTGAGATGGAAAGAGGGGTTCCTAGGAACTGTGGCGCAGGTACGAACGGGGCTGTCTTGGCAGAGAATACGCAGATGTCTTCTTCTTTTTTGCGTCTTCGAGGGGTTGAACTGGACAAGGTTTTGTCATCCCCATTCAGAGACTCTCTGTAAAGAGTTCTTCTACTTCAGACACAAGTCTGGAATATTTATGTAACGCATTTGATAGAAAAACTGTGTCTCAACTAGTTGGCAGACATACATATTTTGAATTATTTTTATTTGTATTCATCAATTTATCTATCTACTTTTCCTTTCGTGAAAATGCATTATTACGTTTGTGTTGTGTTTGTCTGTACTAAATTTTTTAAGTTTGTCTATACTATAATAAATTTTACTGTTTTTCCATTTGTACAGACACCACAATTATTCTACAACATTATGGGTACTGCGCAAGATTGGGGATATAAAACCGAACCTCAGGAAGGGGCGTGTCAAGCTTACAGAACAAAAGGATGCGCATGGCCTAGAGGAAGAGTCCTCGGCGGAAGTAGCAGTATTAATGCGATGTTTTATGTTCGTGGCAATAAAGCTGATTACAACGAATGGGCTGCTGCTGGCAATAAAGGATGGAGTTATGATGAAATCCTTCCTTATTTTAAAAAAAGTGAAAATTTTGTTGGCGAACTCAATGAAAGCATGAGAAAATATCACAGCACAGGTGGGTACTTGAACGTAGCCGGTGGACTAGAACTGCATGACTTCGAGAAACTAATCTTAAGTGCAGGTTTAGAGCTTGGTATAGCAAACATCAGTGACTATGTTGGTGAAAGTCAAATGGGTATTGGAAGTGCTTATACTACAATCGCTAATGGGAAAAGATTTAGTACAGCAAGAGCTTTCTTAGCACCTATTAAAGATAGACCTAATCTACATATTATAAAAAATACTCTAGCAACAAAAATTGTATTCGAACCTGGTACAAAAAAAGTTACAGGCATTTTACTAAACAAAGATGGAGAAGATTTTGTAGTAAATATAAGTAAAGAACTTATTTTGTCAGGAGGTTCAGTAAATTCACCTCAACTTCTAATACTTTCTGGAATAGGACCAGAAAAACACCTTAAAGAGTTGGGTATTGACATCATAGCCAATTTGCCAGTAGGTGAAAATTTACAAGACCATGTATTTGTTCCTGCAATATATACTGCTCCTGCTCCTAATGAGGCTTTTGTTACTTTAGAAAGTATATCTCAGGCACTTATTGATCAAATTTTATATGGCAAAGGTGTTTTAAGTGGTATAGACCCACACCGTATTTTTGCCTTTGTTAACGTAACAGATTCAAAGTCTATGACGCCAAGCACGCAGTATCATTTTCTTATGTTTCCTGCAAATATTTCAAATATGCTTGATATCTTTGAAAAACATGATCTCGTCCCTGAGGTTACTACTCAGTTCAGAGAAATGAATAGTAAAAACCTTACTTTAATCATATATAATACTCTACTTAAACCTAAATCACTTGGTAGAATAGTTTTGAAATCGAAAAACCCTTTTGAACACCCTTTGATATATGCCAACTATTTTGATGACATCGATGATTTGAATATCATTATTAAAGCATTTAAGGAACACATTTTTAAATTTGAAGACACGAAATCATTGCAAAGCCTTGGGTTTAAATTAAAATGGATTGACTTAGAAGAATGTAAGCAATTTGATAAAAACACAGATGAATTTCTAAAGTGTTATTCAAGACATATGACATTTTCACTATACCATCCAACAACGACTTGTAAAATGGGTCAAGCTAGTGATAAAACTACAGTTGTAGACGATGAACTCAAGGTTCACGGTGTACAAGGTCTAAGAGTTATAGATGCCAGCATAATGCCATCTGTTATTAGGGGTAATACTAATGCGCCGACTATTATGATAGGTGAGAAAGGTTCGGACATGATCAAAAACACTTGGTTGGATAAGAGTACAAAAGAACGTATAGAACTCTAAATTAGTGTACAAGAAGATAAATTACGATATATATATATATATATATATATATATATATATATATATATATATATATATATATATATATATATATATATATACACATATATATATATATATATATATATATATACCTAGTCAGGTCATAAGTATTGTCACACAGTAAAAACTTTTCTTTTAGAATGCTGGCCACAAAAAAGTTTATTGAATTCGAATTTCGAATTGTTCATGAAAATAAAAATGTATAACTTTTAGAATTTTACTCATTTTTAAATATGGAGTGGACGCTTAAAGAAGACCGTGTTGCAGTTATTGCGTTGCATCGTTGCGGTTACGCGCCAATTCAAATTTTTAACATACTGAAAAATTTGAATATTACCAAAAGATTCGTTTATCGTACCATCAAACGATACAATGAAGACTCTAGTGTAGATGACAGGTCAAGAAGTGGTCGCCCTCGGTCTGTTAGGACTCCAGCAGTGATAAAAGCTGTGAAGGCACGAATTCAAGAAATCCCAAACGTAAGCAGAAACTGTTGGCCCTTCAGATGGGGTTAAGCAGAACCACGGTGAAAAGGGTGTTAAATGAAGACTTAGGGCTTCGGGCATATCGAAGAAAAACAGGACATCGTTTGAATGCTCGTCTAATGGACCTGAGACTGAAGAGATGCCGCGCTTTGTTGAAGCGGTACGCGGGAAAAAAATATCGGGAAATTCTTTTTTCGGATGAAAAAATGTTTACCGTAGAAGAGAGCTACAACAAACAAAATGATAAGGTGTACGCACACAGTAGTGAAGAAGCGAGCAACCGTATTCCGCGTGTCCAACGAGGTCATTTTCCATCCTCGCTCATGGTATGGTTGGGAGTTTCTTATTGGGGCTTAACAGAGGTACATTTTTGTGAGAAAGGTGTAAAAACGAATGCTGTTGTGTATCAAAATACAGTCCTGACGAACCTTGTGGAACCTGTTTCTCATACCATGTTCAATAACAGGCACTGGGTATTCCAACAAGATTCGGCGCCAGCTCATAGAGCGAAGAGCACACAAGACTGGCTGGCGGCGCGTGAAATCGACTTCATCCGGCACGAAGACTGGCCCTCCTCCAGTCCAGATTTGAATCCGTTAGATTACAAGATATGGCAACACTTGGAGGAAAAGGCGTGCTCAAAGCCTCATCCCAATTTGGAGTCACTCAAGACATCCTTGATTAAGGCAGCCGCCGATATTGACATGGACCTCGTTCGTGCTGCGATAGACAACTGGCCGCGCAGATTGAAGGCTTGTATTCAAAATCACGGAGGTCATTTTGAATAAACTTTAATGTCATAAGAATCTATGTTTTGTTAAGTTCATTTTGGTATATGAATGGTTACATAATGAATAAACTTGTTACAATTATTTTACATTAAACATGTGACAGAATTTATGACCTGACTAGGTATATACATATATATATATATATATATATATATATATATATATATATATATATATATATATATATATATATATATATATATATATATATATAATGATAAGTAAGTAATGAAAACAATAAATAATCAGAATTACACCCGTTTTTTTATTATTAACTAATCACTATACTAATTATTACAAAGAATACTTAATTATTTATTTCAGCCTCCTATAAAGGATGTTTATACAGTTATTTAGAAAAGGTTAATGCAAATTTACGTGTCACATTGTTTGTCCATTATAGACTCCTAAAGTGCTGAACCAATTTCAATAAAATTTTGCACCCTGTATGCAGTTTTATCTAACTTGAAAGATAGGATAGCTTATATCTCAATTTATAATCGCAATTTTCATTTATTGCGATTTATTTGTTTATTATCTGACAAAGAGTCATAATTATCTGTTAGTTCGATAAGATTCTAATAGATGGCGGTATTAGGTAATTAGTTGACTGGATTGAATAAGTATCCAATAGACGGCGCTGTTTTTTAAAATTTATATGGCAGAACAACGTCTGCCAGGTCGGCTAGTGTACATATATTTTAATACACGAATGTTAGTTGATATATGAAAATAATCTAATATACGAGTATGTATATATACCGCTAACTGACGCTTAGGGTCGTAAAGAAATATTAATATATTGGCTCGCTAGTGATAAGCCTCTAACTTTAACAACAAGCATATTAATTATGTTACATATATAAGTTATTTACTAAATTTGAAATTATCAGTTACTCGTATGTCCAATTTTTTCGAGGGTACAGGAAACAGGCAAACGGTTAACTTTTTGTTAAACTAGGTGCAGCGTAGGACAGGGAGGAGAAGAAATGCACCAGCAAAAGACTACAAGAGAAGTGAAGAAATAGAAAGCCAAGAGAAATCGTTGCCGTGCATCGTGTAACGATTACGACTTAAAGGAGTGCAATTTGGCAATATGAGCCAAGATGCACGAAAATACAGTTGTTATTTGTGACAGTATAGTTAATATATAGTTTCATAAGAAAGTTATGAAGCAAAATCGGATGGAAACATTATAGATATTGTATGTAGAAGATTTGAAAACTTATGCTCATGGGGAAATCACAACAATGGAAAAGATAAACTACATATTGACTACTAGATCAATGAGGAAAGGTTTTAATGAACTATCAGCTATGCTACAACAAAGAGAGACTGGTATAGATATTATCAGATTATATTATCAGAAGTTAATATTAAAGAAGAGAAGATATTATATATTGGCACCTCGCCAACGTATAATATAGGTATAGAGGGCATATATATTGTCCATGTGTTAGAACAAAAAAAAAGAAGAGGAGGAGGACGAGTTATGGTTTACTATAAAGAGGATATTATGTTTGATGAAATTAAAATACAGCTAATGCTACAGCTACCTTTGAAGCAAAACACGGAAAAATTTAAGTGGATAAACATATTATGCACATACTCTCAGTTTACCGACCACCTAGTTCGAACAAATTACAATATACTATTGAAATAAAAAACCATGAGGAAATTTTATTAATTGGTGACATAAATATAAATCTAGTAGTGTAGTGTGTTTGTGGAATTAAAATGAAATATAAAAATATGGTGTGTGCAAGCGGCTTAAGCTGTGGAATTCCAAGCGGGGAAATTACGCGCGAGTCAGTCGTCGTGGGCTCCGTCGGAGTCGTGAATCGACCACGCGTGGGTACGAGCACCGGGCCGAGGCAAGATTGAGTGCGTATCGTATATGTACACACATAGTATGTGTATATCGTATATGTGGTGGACTGCTATCTGTCTGACCACCACATGATTGGAGTCTCGCTGTTACTCACGCACACGAATACGCAACTGTCAGCGTCCTCGGCTGCTGCATCGGACAACTACGGTTTGCATGATTTTATGTAATGAGTTAGTTACACAAAAACTTAAAAATTGTGACTGATTGATTATTGTATACACGCTTTAGAAATAAAGTCCATAAAATAATTTTTAATGAGAAGAATAAATTTGGTTACCAAGAAATAAAAAGATGTGAGGGGAACCCTAGAAGAATATGAGAAAACATTAATATTTGGACAGGAAGAAAACAAAGTAATATAGATTCAATACTAAAAATATATTTGTTTAAGAATGATTCATTACATAATATTTTTGTAGTAATTTTGCGAAAACATTCACCGAGGAAATTATAAAAATTAAGCATAAGTATGATGTAAACTTTATGGGTCGTAATGATTATAGGATAAATAGCGAAATAGCGTTTTTTTCGTTTCGTTTTTCGAAAAGTGAGAATATTATGATAAAGGAAAGTAAGAGAAAAGAATATTTAGAATGTAAGAAGAGAGCAAAAAGAGCTGTTGCTGTCTCCAAGGTCAGGACACAAGCCAATGCCTGTATGAGTTTTTGGAAAGTTCTGATGGTCAGAAACATCTTTATAGAATGGTGAATGATACAGAAAAGAATGCAAGGGATATAACCCATATGAAATGTATAAAAGATGATAGTGGAAGGATCTTAACAGACAATGAAGAAATAAAGAGCAGTTGGAAAAATTATTTCTGTGAAGAGAATGTATGGAGTGGAATGTTAGAGAAGGCACTCGTTAACATGAGCATTATAAAAGGAGTATGGCTCAGATTATATTGGCTGTAGATAATATACAAAATGGCAAGTCTGTAGGACCGAATGAAAAACCTTTGGAAGTATAGAAGTTCTTGAAAGCAGATGGATGGAAATAGCTAAATTTATTTTATGGTATTTCTTAGGTAGCCAAGTCAAGTGTGTCATAGCCACGTGGAGATCAACAGACGGGCGTACAGCCCACTTGATAGAAAATGCTCATCGTGGTTTAGGGACGTTTGCAACACCATCGCCAGCACGCTTTCGGCCTCGAAGAAAGTTTGATACTAATTAATAACGTGTATATACTTGTTAAACTATATATAAATAGTTGAGGGAAGACAACCATAAATTAAATTATTCTTTCGTATTCTGAAATTATTCACACGTAGATTTTTCATTTATATTGTTTACTAGCCGTTCCCGTCCGCTTCGCTGCTCGAATAACAGAAAAAAGTAAATCGAAAAAATATGAGAAGATTTCGTACGCGTGCGCGCTACACCGCTTCCTCCACTTCTCCGTGGCAAGAAAACACACACCATTGAACATGTAATGCTTATAAAATCGTTGTAATTTATAATAACTTTACATCAATTAAAGGTATCGCAATAATTTTTTTAGATTAGATGTCTAAGAAATAAAATTTAGAGAATTTAATTGAAATCTATCCAGTAGTTTTGCCGTGATGCGCGTATAACTTCTCAACCATTTTACCTGATCTATATCATTTTATTTATATAGATTACTTTACTCTTAATATAAATAATTATTTATGAATTCTACAGATACAGATGATTCGTGATGATTATACTTACGACATAAACTATGGTAAAGATTATATCTTTTATACAGCGAATAAATCTTCCATTAGCAAACCGCGCGACTGGACAATAGCATGAGCCAAAATAACGTAAATTCACATTACTAAGGTAGCTGCAATACATTATTATCGTCAAACATCAAGGAATCATCTACGAGTTACAAATTAATTGAGTAATAATGACATTCAGTCATTTAAAGGTGTCATCATATACGATATTATATTGACTGTAGTACTTTTCAAAGACTGCAATAGTCTTTGAAAATAGAAACCCACAAGTTACAATATTTTATTATACAATATGTAATACATGAATGTTGTAATGCCTCTTTGAATTTCTGAATAGTTAATGCCTTTATTAAACAACTTACACTGTGATATACAACTTTATTTTTGTAAGGGCTAGGCCAGACAGGCGAGAGTAGTGATAAACGATTTTTATACTCATTAGCTTTTAGGAATGAGATACATACATACATACATATAATCACGCCTCTTTCCCGTAGGCAGAGGGTAGGCAGACACTTCTTTCCACTTGCTAAGATCCTTACATACTTGTTTCGCTTCGTCCACTTTCATTATTCCCTTCATACATGCCCTTCGGTTTAGGGTACTCTTGACCTGGCCTTTTTTCAAGACGTCCCTGATTTGGTCTCGAAACGTCCGCCTAGGTCTACCCCTTCCAAAACTTCCATTCACACTCGCCTTATACGCTTTTTTCGTCAATCGTTCTTCATTCATTCTCTCGACATGGCTAAACCATCTCAGCATACCTTTCTCAATTTTTGTCACTACATCTTCTTTCAGACCACAACGTTTCCTTATCTCACTATTTCTTATCCTGTCACTCAGTTTGACTCCTATCATACTTCTTAACGCTCTCATCTCAACTGCATTTATTCTGCTTTCATGTTTCTTCTGCCATACCCAACTTTCACTTCCGTACATGAGTGTCGGAAGCAACACCCCCTCATGCACAGCCAGACGAGCCTTGTTAGACACCTTCCGACTGTTCATAAAGGAGTGCAAAGCTCCATTCACCATGTTTCCTGCATTCACTCTTCTTTCAATATCACTCTCACACTTTCCATCTCTTGTAAACTTTGAACCCAGATACACAAACTCATTCACCTGTTCAATTTGTTCATCTCCAATCACAATATTGCAGTCTGTCACTGTTTCATCTCTTTCAAACACCATCACTTTCGTGTTCTTTACATTCATCTTCATTCCCTTTCTAACAAAAGCTCCACTCATAACAGTTACCATCTCCTGCAACTCCTCGGCCGAAGACGCAAGTAAAACTTGATTCTCATTTTCTCATTCTCAACCCACTTTCATTCTCTTTTAAATCTGTCAAGCAATTGTTCATGAACAGATTAAACAGCCACGGTGACGCTACACATCCCTGTCTAACACCTTTTTCGATATTAAACCATTCAGTGTATGCCCCGTTTATCCTTACACAAGCACTAGAATCCCTATAAAGAGATTGCAATGCTCGTATGAGGATACTGCTCACACCATTCACGGACAATGCTGACCACAATTCATTCCTCACCACTCTATTATAGGCCTTTTCTAGATCCACGAACGCGCAATAGACCTTCTTGTTTATAGCCAAACACTTTTCGGCTATGCACCGCAAGGAAAATGATGCTCCGTACATCCCATTCCCTTCCTAAATCCCGCTTGTGCATCCCATACAATTTCGTCTGTTTCATTCACAACCCTTTCAATCAACACTTTCGCATACAATTTACCGACGACGCTGAGAAGGCTTATACCGCGATAATTTACGCAGTCCTGCCGTATAGGAATAAGATAAAACTATTAAAATGAAAACTGACAAGGACTATTTAATAAAAAATAAAAGCTATTTTAAAATTAAACCACTGAATTATCTCCGCGCAGAATCAAATGAGGAATACTGATGCCTGGAGCTGGCGGCGGCCTGTCATAAAAAGCGACTAAACAACCCTAGCTAGGTAGTAGGGCTCAAAGCCCGTCTGGCTGGCAATCACCCCACTTTTTTAAATATGGCACTGATATAACCGACATGAAATAAAATATACTCAACTCGTAACAGTACTTCAGAGTGGAATTTGGATGATAATGATGCATTCACAGTAATGTAATATCTTTGGTATCCGTGTAACGACGTCAAACAGACGCCAGGAGAAATAGTGGTCATATACTAGTTGATGAAGAAATATTTAAGCGAAATAAGATACATTCTAAAATCATAAATAACAATTTCAAAGACAAATAAAGAAAGAAGATTGACAGTTGTATGGAAGGTCGAAGGGTGAACAAACAAGTATGCAAAGATTATGTTGTAAGTGTATAAAAGACAGGTTGCACAAACCGACGCGCGAACGCTAATCACTTGTTTATTGCTAATCGAACACAAGAGGCATACAAAGTACCAATTGCAATCCAAACACTGAAAAAATTGAGACCCCCGAGGAAAAAAACATTCCATTCCTTGCAAAACACATCAGCAACCCAGTTCGCACAGGTATCAGAATCACCCGACGAAAAACATTTTGGCCCCCATGGATTGGACAAGGTAATCACACAATTCATATTAATCAGCTGACCTATAGCGTCACACTCTCCGATTCGCGATGGGGCGAGCACGTTCGAAAAACGAGAGACCCATCACCGAAGACATCAAGCAATGATCAGAGGATCCTAATAGAGCTCTGATCAAGACCCGATGATCTTCCGGATGTGTGGTCCGCAGAAGATCTTGTAATACCTGAAGTTCCAACAAAGATGGCGCATGGTCCACTCTAATCTGGATTGCGGATGATCGATCCCTGCAACTGAGTGAAACCATAGGAAAGAGCAAAATTAAAGACAGTAAGAACGGGAAGATTAGATCCGCTATTCTCATAGTTATAAGAGGTTTAAGAGTGTGATTATTAGAAATTCCGATATAAAAGACAGTTCCCTGCACTAATATAATGACAAACTGTATAATAGCTGGGCTTTTTACAAAACAGAACAATTATTTCCAAATCACACATATTTTCTGTTCTCCGTGGGGATCGAACTGACAGACCTGAACGTGCTAGATCTTTTATTTGGTCACTGAATCAGCCGTGTTGTCGGTTGTAAAAAAATCTACTTTAAAACTGACATATTGAACTTTGTTACAAGAATCTGTTTAAGTATATCAAGCCTTAAGCGAGCCACTGAAGAAGTCAACGGATTAAAATCGCGAAATCATCGTAAAAAATTAACATCAACGACTAGGATTTAACGGTAACATGATTACGAATCTTCTAAGCCAAAATTAAGAAACATTATAACTTGAGTTACTGATATGCGTGTACATTTCGCAAAGCACTTGTTGCGATCTGTACTCGATTGTGGCGTGGACGTGATATTTATTGTGTAGAAAAAATTGTTAACTAAAGTCAGGTTTAAATGAAAAAAAAAACTAGCACTTGATGTAGTCAACAGCGTGAAAAGACTATGCTTAAAATATGCCCTTAATACTTACTTCATCAAGGTTTGTTATTCCCCTTTCGTCTTAAATTTTTAATACGAACCTCAAGTTCAACGGTTAGGTACTGTTAGAGGGCGATGCTGTTATAAAGTACCTGGACCAATCTAGACGTCCCAGGTTCAAATCTCACGGTGGCATGCACCGCTTAGGCAGCTTTCTTTGCCTAAATGTGCGTATTGTAGCATAATTGTCATGTACCGACGGCGAAGGAAAACATCGTAAGGAAACTTGCATATCGGAATCACCGGTATGTGTAGCCTGTCAATCTTGGACAAGTGTGGCGGGTAAACTACCCGTTCATTCTAGGGGGAAACACGAGCCCAGCAGTGGGATGCTGTGGGCTGTTATTATTATAAGGCGATAATACGAGCACGCTTTAGCGAAAGACAAAAGGAAATTCTAATATCTATTAATTTACGATAATAATAAAATTAAATTGACATAATTTGATATTTACTCAATCGAAAACACTTAAGGCAAACTGAATGGTATACGCAAAGCACAACAAGGTGTCAAAAATCTTAATCAGGATATTTCGTAAATAAAAAAAGATTACATATAACACATACAAGTTTAGTAACTTTGCTCTATAGAAATTACAGGAGCTTAGTTTTAGGTCTCTGTCTCAAAATATTTTTTGATACAACATATTTAAATGTAACGGAACATGCGCAAACGCTTGTGTTTGTAAATCTCCGTGGTGTACTTTCCTTTTCCGCTTGTACTGCTCACTCTTTAATCTCAATATTTTACCTAACCTACACGACCATATTGTTTTCTACGAGTGGATTACAATTTATTTGTTTATAGTTTCACTATGCCTTTTACAACTGCGACTGTAGAATATCCTGGTATTACATATTTTACAGCAACATTTTTTATAGTAACAAGGTTGTAATACAAAATATTTAAACAACCGATATCCGGCAAAAGGGTTTCCCCAAATGGTTATTACGTTATTACAAACTATTGCAACAGTTGTCGACGACCAATCATAAAACGTGGAATGCATAGAACACAAGTGCAAGTATGTACTATACCTCTGGCTTATTAAAAAAAATTCGTATTATTTTATTATTCTTGTGGGACAGCAGAAATGCTGACGACCCACTTATAGTAAGCAGTCACCAACACCTATGAATGTTAGCGGCCCCAAGAGCACCGCTAACATGGTGCCGTCCGCGTAGGGTAACTGAAACCTGGTCACTTACGTCGAAACACAACATAAGGTTATTATGGAACATACAGACGGGCTTGGAGTCCTATCATCAAGATTTAATAATACACTTAAATTAACAAATATTTACCGTTAATATAACTGTTTGTTACTCATACACGCCAAAACGGCTGAACTCAAATGGATATCATTTAGCAGGGAGAAGGGTTATATTATATGTCTATATAATATTATATGTCTATATGCGCTGTAGTCTTACAGCGCAAGATGACATCCAACCACCTACAGCGTATACAACGACATCATATTATTATCCTTCTCTTGTTATGTATCGATTGAATATATATTATGCAAAAAAATTTAAGCAGGTAGGTAAATAATATGCAATATATATTCCAGTGACATGATAGTAGTGATATATAAACGTTGCTTTATATCTATTACAATAAAAATCCGTAAAATGCATAATCTTATTATTGTAGTTTTTTCACATTTTCATTCAAATTTTCATTCACATTTCAACATCTTCTGCGTGTTTCAGAATTTTTTATCCTTGGCCTACATACGAATTTAGGAGTTACTATTCATTAATAAGCAATAATATAAAAATTTATTGAAAGCCAAATGAATTACACAATAAATAGAACAATTTTCCGACAACTTCCAAGCAAGATATGGGATATGGATCTGTGTTGCTAAAATTAGTAGTAAAATTATTGAGTTTAATTTCTGTGTTTTCCGTCTTCTATGGACTTATGTCTTAACCGAATTAGAGAGACGCATGAGCAGTATCACGTCCGCGAATATTGCCGATAGTTCAAAGCTAAATTTCGACACGACTTCGACAATAGTGATGTCAAAGGGACAGTTGGCCATGTGTCGACACGTGCATAATGTCATCCAAATGATTATTCCCTGTTACAACGAATATCACTTTACCCGGATTCGGGGACAAAACTAGAGCGTATTTATTACACATCCACAGAACGCGTCAGTGGCCACTTCGGAGCTTTCGTAAAAAAAATCCGACAGGATACATTTTTTTTGACTTTAACCCTGAAGATTTGTTTGAGTCTTTTGAGGGTGGAGGTATAAAACACAATAAACAAATTACTCGCAACAGCTGTAACTTGACGAGTACTCGTATATTATGTAAAGTAAAGGGATCTAAATAAGGAAATGTGATAATAACAGCCCAATGTACTAGTTAACATAGTTCGTAATCATTTAGCGATCCAATCTATTTTTAGGAAGCGTGAACGGGAAAATTAATCTCATTATAATTTTAATATCAGTATTTGAAATGTCCTAATTTGTTTCTAAATTCTGGTATTGTAACACGTTATACAGGGTGACTATGGAATTCCTCTTTCTGCTAGTCCACAATAAATAGCAAAGAAAGGACATGACTCGATTAGGCTTACGTGAATTTTCAAACAGTCCCCTTTGTAAGGATCAAACATCCTCGTAATTATATAAATATTATACAATAAGTTGTATAGTAATAAGTTGTTGCAACAAGAGCACCGCCACAAAAAGTTGTGCAGAAACTTTACAAGATACGAGTATGTAAGAAATAAAGGTGTTTCTGCTTCCGTGTAACAGAAATTATTAACATAATTAAATTTTTTAACAAAACCAACACCTTGATAATTTACATCCAGTAGTTGCTAAATCGAAGATATCCAGTGATGCTAATCTAACGGTGTCCCTAGTTAAACGCAGACCAGAAGTATCTTGCTCGTTTTTCTCCAGGGAAATTTGACTAACGAACAGCTGAACTTATTTGTAAAATTAATGTTTTATTTCCATTATAATACAGCATACCTATAATTTTTTTTTATAATTTGATGGAGTCAGATGCTGGTTTTAATAGCCCGGGGTTCCCCGGCAATAATGACATAGGCGATGCCAAATTGCTTACTACGTCTGAAAGACTGTCTCCAGCAGCTATAAAACCGTGTATATCATTAAAGATAGGAGAATAATAAAAACAAACTATTCTCGTCTATACATTAGGAATACCTAATAACTATGTCAAGGTATGCTGTCTGTGTTACATGAATATTAACGTGGCGTTAACCGGTTGTGCCTTATTCTAGTAAATTGTATCGTGATTGACCTTTTACAAATACTTTCAAACACTAAGTACATTTGTATAAAATTCATGTTAGTTTATATCGTGTTAAAACCTAATAACTAATTTAAAATACCTGAAAACTTATCGTTACAAAAATTTACGATTTCTAAAGAGGTCATTTTAGAATGAATGTGACATTAAATATTTAAATCTATACAAATAAATAAAAATGGAGAGTCTGTTTGAAATATTAAAATAACCGCTTTTTACTAAGTGCATTCGGACGTATACACGGTACATATACCAAAACAACATTTTATACAATTTTTGTCTGTCTGTCTGTTTGTTTCGGATAATCTCTGAAATGGCTGCACCGATTTTGACGGGACTTTCACTGGCAGATAGCTGATGTAACAAGGAGTAACTTAGGCTATTTTTATTTTAGAAAAAAAATCGTTTTTGTTAAAAATGATAAGTTTAGGAAATTTTATATACCAATTTAAGTTGACCTCAGATTTATATTACCAATCATATAAAATAGGGTTCAACTTAGGCTGGACTTGTAGGCTTTATTTCTAACTAGCTGTGCCCGCGACTCCATCCGCGTGGAATAGTGTCGCGTCAACATAAATTAAAAATAAAACCTACAAGTCCAGCCTAAGTTGAACCCTATTTTATATGATTAATGATATAAATCTGAGGTCAACTTAAATTGATATATAAAATTTCCTAAACTTATCATTTTTAACAAAAACGATTTTTTTTCTAAAATAAAAATACCCTATGTTACTCCTTGTTACATCAGCTATCTGCTAGTTCGGCGCGGACCTGTCGCTCCCGGCCCTGGTTTTGTCCATAGTTGGGGGCAATCCTGGATGGACGGCCGTCGCCTCCTTCTGCGAGGCAGTCATGTCCGCAAAGGAGGCGGCGGAGCGGTTCGGGAGTCGACCACCACACTCCCCTCCCGCCAACGCAAGCCACGTCGGCGGCGCCGGAGGGCAACTAACGACCTCCGGCCGCCGTAAAATGCGGCCGCGGGCGGACCCTCGGGGGAGGACCCGCCGCCCGCACTATTGCCGCAAGGGTGAGGGCTGCGTGCTGTTCCGTGGCCCCCCTCAACTCCTAGAGTTATTACAAGAGAGCGCCGGGGGGACGAAAGCCAGACCCCCTGGCGTCAACCCTTAAGAAGGGGCCCGGCTTAAGACAAAGGGCGGGCAGGCGCCGGCCCGGGCCACGAGATCGGCAGGCCATATATCCGTAGGCCCGGGCGTAGGCGATACGAGAACAGCGGGGTTTTTAGTGGGTAGTCGGATGTTCGAACATCTTTCCCGGAGTCCCACATATCCCTCGGTCCCCCCGGGCCGGGGGAACCCGTCAAGAGTGATTTTTCCCCGAGACAAAAAAAAACTATCTGCCAGTGAAAGTCCCGTCAAAATCGGTGCAGCCATTTCAGAGATTAGCCGGAACAAACAGACAGACAAAAATTGTAAAAAATGTTGTTTTGGTATATGTACCGTGTAGGTATATGTCCGAATGCACTTAGTAAAAAGCGGTTATTTTAACATTACAAACAGACCCTCCAATTTTATTTATTTGTATAGATTTATGTTGACCTCACATATCCAAAAAATGCTGCCCAAAGTTACTATTCCACGCGGACGGAGTCGCGGGCACAGCTAGTCTATTATAAATATTTATCATATACGTAATATTTTAATAATACTTTTGAAAATATTATCGACCTCTCAAAGCATTCTCGATAAAATTTTACACACCCATGCGGAATGTTTTGTTTATATTTATTCTACGAGCTGTACTCCCGACTTTTTGTTGTCACCGGCGTCTCATGAGTGGTGAACTTTGAACCGTTGCTCCTCTTATGAGGAGCTCCTTAAGTTTCGCAACTCATCCCGTCTGCATTCCTTCTCCATTCAGCCTCAACCGGCTCCAAAGCGTAGGTAATCGCTCCATTTTATGTACGAGTGTGTCTTACAATTAGCTACGGTTTTCACTCCTGGATGCGTTTACTTTCATCTGTTCAGCGGCTGACGTAACGAGCCTACTGATATTCCAATATGTATCGATTACTTTCAGTTCTTCCACGGATATCTTAATTCCAGATGTTATAAAAAAATACCTATTATAACATAAACTTGAAATTTGTGGACCAGCCAGCCGTCAGTATCCACATGCACATCCAAACTACTTTATTACTTACTCTCCTTTGCAATATCACCAAGATTCAATTTTAAGCACACAGTTTAATGTACCCCCTAAATATTCACCACAGCTTTTGCAGCTCTTGCAAATTTAGTTGTAAAAAGATTGTACATAGTAATTATCTTATAGCGATCGAAGATTGAAAGCTTTCCAACGCACTATGTAAAGGTCACGATAACGTTTTAATTTCACAAAATATGAATTTATTATTCAACAATCGTAATAGTTTATAACAGTAATATCGTTTTGCATAAATTTTATTATTAAAATATTTTTTCCTTTTTACTTTCAAAGTCATTTAAAATAGTATTGTATCCATTACTTATAACAAATCATGGTGTATTGGTGGATGAATGGAGTTAACGCATCTACCCGATTTGTAACCTTCATATTATCTTGATAAGACGCTGAAGACATATGATTTTTCAGACAAAATTAATTTGAAAACCACAATGCTTAGAAATTACTACTTCTGCTTCTGTTTAGAATCGTATGATTATTAAGTTATTTTAAGATGATTTTTTTTAAAACCTTGAAGGTGAAACATTAGCCGTGCGTACTTCTTACAATACAATAAGGATCTTTTGAAATCGACTCTTTACGCCTATCTATGACGCTCTACAAATATTTTGCAATACGTTACTCGAGTATCGCTTTGTATTTACATTGTAAAAACGAAGACTGAGTAAACACGGTTTTCCAACCGAAGAATGAAGGGAGTTTCAGGCAATAGTAGGACAGCGTGGTTTTTAGTAATTAGGAATAGTCCCTCGTAATCGGAGGGACTAGCAAAAGCTTTGATCTAGCTAGCGCATAATTATTATTATTAAGTTAAGAGCGACTTAACGTAAAACTGTAGAAAGATAAATAAAAAAAATGATGACTTATTCTTCTTGTTATTAGAGAGTTAACGTTTTATAAACAATTAAAGACAGTTTCGTGCACTAGTTGCCAAACCTGTATTGCAAGTATTTTTTTACAAATACAATCTACCAGAAAATACTGATTTGTAGGTTACACCTTACAAGAAAGCAATTTTTTTATTGCTGAGGAACAGCAGACAGGCTGATGGCTTGCTTGATAGTAAACAGTTACCGTCGCCTATGGATGTTTGTAACGCTAGCAGTTCCTGCTGTCCACATAGAAGTACCGGGCCAGCAGACAGGCTGACGGCCCACTTAGAATTTAGCAACTACCGTCGCCTATGGATGTTTGCAACTCCAGTGGCATCGCGAACACGCTGCTGTCCCATAAGGGTACAGGAACTTGGGTCGCTAATGCCGGAACACAACACAAAGTTATGATGGTGGCACACTTAAGACCAAAGGTGGTCTCCATCCAGACGGGCTTGGGACCCTACCACGTGGGCTAAGGTTGTTTTATCTTCTTTTACGATAGGCCGATCCCGGCTGCAGAGTGTTTAATTAGTGTTCTTACTCTGCCTCTGCACGGAGAAAAAGCCATTTGTGTAGCCATTAAACCATTCTGTCGTCAATTCTTTATTAATAATCCAATAATTATATTTTATAACTTCAATTCTAACTATGTAACCTTCCGTTTATTATAATAATGATAAATGTCCACCCTTGCAGCGACAAACCCACTGAGTCAGCGATTTCTAATATCTAGGCAGAAACATAAATAAATCAGCATGGAAACTATGACTTAATTGCTAAAGTGACTCAACGTGATTAATTTAATATTTAAACTTAATGAACAATGTAATTAATTATGAGAAATATGCATTTCTAATCAATTTCTATAACTTCTACAAATTCTTAGTGTTTATTTAGTTCAGTTTTTTCAAAAGGTGTACAGGGGTATACCGTGTATTTTTTTAAGTTAAATCACTGGTTAAATTGTGCTCAATGGTTAACATGTGGCCGTAGCTAGAATAGCGAGTAGCGTAGCGATTTGAAAAGGCGCATAATGTATTACTCCATTTACTAGATAAATGAATAAATAAATATATAAGGACATTTCACACAACGCCATCTAGTCCCAAATTAAGTAGCACAAGTGTTATGGGTACTAGACAACAAAAATATACGTACTACATAAATACTTTTCTTTTGTAAATAAATACGTGTTATAGATAAACACCCAGACGCGGGACGGGAATCGTACACGTGACCTCTGCAAGCGTACCGACGTGCGTTAACCGTTACGCCACGGAGGTCGTCAAGATATAGGTAGTATAGGAACGACGTTCGATTTTCCTTTTAGGGTTGGAAACTTTATTTCTTATGGTTCTTTACTCAGCAAAAGACTCATGTAAGGCCACCGATTAAAATAAATCAAAGGTCTCGTGCACCATAGTGTATGTAACCCTCGAATGTAATTGGGACTAAAAGTTCATAAAACGGAAAAAACAAACAAACCAAATGTTGTATTTTTATTATATTATATAATATTCTTTCACTAAACAAATAATAATAATAAGAGAAACTTAAAATGACACATTTACTGTTTCATTTATTGCTAAATAATAAGCGAATGCAGCCGCGAACAACGCTAGTATGTTGTAACAGTCGCGTATCATCCATTATTAAGGCACCCACTCCTAAAGATCGACAGCACTCAGACTCTCCGCAAACGTGTTGGCCTATTAACATTGACCGCTCGCGGTTGTGCAACCCCTGATGTCGAGGGACCCGCGCAGTTTTGTTCCATCGCACAGCCTGCGCGCGCGCACCCAAGCTGTTCCGGTTTAGTTACGATAGAGTGATTGTGATTGTAGTGATATTTTCAACCGTGTCATGTTGTGGAACTAAATGATTTTAACAGGTATTAAGGTCTAATTGTAAATAAAAAAAGTAATGAGTAAACCTATTTTGTAATTACTCTACGTTAGGTGTGGTAAGAAATGTTCATGCTAGCTTTGACAGGCCTTTTAAGGCAAGAGTGCTATTCAATATTTAAATAATAATAATGATTTTTTAATAATAAAACACTATTGAAAAACAACTTTTTGACGACACTGCTCGTGCAATGATTGTCTGGATCGACGTTTATGCGTCCGTTACCATCATCTTGATCTCAGTATATTATTATGTACTCAGCTAGTGTATGTGGCTATGCTCGGAGTTTCCCTGCGAGATCGAATCAGAAATGAGGAGATTCGCAGGAGAACCAAAGTAACCGACATAGCCCGGATGATTGCAAAACTGAAGTGGCAGTGGGCTGGGCACATAGCTCGAAGGACTGATGGCCGTTGGGACAGAAAAGTCCTCGAATGGCGACCGCGTACCGGAAGACGCAGTGTTGGTAGGCCCCCCACAAGATGGACCGATGATCTGGTCAAGATCGCCGGGATAGGTTGGATGAGGGCAGCGCAGGACCGATCATCGTGGAGATCTTTGGGGGAGGCCTTTGTCCAGCAGTGGGCGTCTTCCGGCTGAAATGATGATAGTGTAAAAAATTGTTCACACGTAGTATTTGCACTAATTTAGTAGTAAACATCTTTAAAACAATAAAATGATATATTTTTATACATAAAATTAAATTTACAGAAAGTTTAAAATATTAATACCAAATTAAAATTATAACAAAAGTAATAAAGAATATAATATTACTTTAATGGAAAAACTATTATATAACATAAATTAAACCGATCTAAATGAAGCAATAAATTGATTTTAGTTATTCGTCGTCCGCTGCTGGACGTAGTTTTTATAAAATATCATGTTTTTTAAAAATATATTCGTATAAGAACACGAATTATTTAGTTACATTAAAGTTAAGGTTTTTGATTCATAAATTTTCACTTAGTTCTGTATATGGTGTGGTTTGAAGAGTTTTGGGGTTTTGCTATTATATGTAGTGTATTATATTCGGGTAGTATTAATATATTAGGTTAGTGTATTATATGTGTCTTATTATATCAGTGTCTACGTGGTGTATTTTTTATTTATATACAAGGATAATTGCTAAGTTTGGTGATATATGTGTTGTAATTGTGTGCCGATTTCGATTAATATATTGGTTCGTCGTTAGTTAAATTTATTTAAAATCTAATTAATAGGTTAGGGGAAGAGGCGTGATTATACGTATGTATGTAACAACAACAAAAAAAAATATTTTGGACCATCGAAGATATATTACAACATTATACGCAAGTAACGTCCGTCATTACGTACATTATGAAATCATTAGACATCAACGCGATCGAAATTCAATTGGAAGCAAACACTATCACATTCCAGCTGCAGTTTTTTAATATAAAATTAATTGTCATTATGTTTTTGAATGTATCTTATGAATTTAATTATGTGTCTGATTTTTTCTAATATATTAAATACTAGCTATTCCCGCGGCGGCGTCTGTGCGAATTTCGATATAATGCACGAATATATTATACTTGACGCTGCAAGTCAAAATACTATTTACCTTAATTTCGTCGAAATCAACAAGTCAACAGAGATAAGCAGGAATAAACGGTCAGAATCTTTTTTTTATTGCGGTAGACAGACTGACGACCCTGTTAACAGTACGCATAATTGTTGAAATTAATCAATTGCAACACTGGACTCAATACGCCATCTATCTTCAATTATGTGATCTATTAAACGACTCACAGTTGTCATAATTATTTCAGTTTAGTTGATTTTATCAGAATACAAAGATTATTGTTCAGTTTGCGTATTTTATTAAATAAATAGTTCTGGAATCATATAAATTCTTTCATAAAATATCAATAATTAATTTTGTTTTAACAAAAACATATATTATTTAAATTCAGTTAACAGACATTTCTACTTTATTAATCATATTTTTATATATGTTTAAATGTTAGCGCTCTTTACTATTTAGTTTATGAAAATCTTGTATACCAAGTACTGTATGTGCTGTTGAAATATCATAATAATAATTTGTTTAATACAGATTCTGTGCATAACATATTTACTAATAAAAAACTAACTTCACTAACAAAATATATACTATTTTATATATTATAATTATATTAATAGGTACTTAATATATGCAAGTCATATATAGCAATGCACACAAATACGCATATTTCATAAGTATTATTCATGTAACCACTTTAATATCAAAATAACGATGAAGCGATACGTTAATGTATTATTGCTTTTATAACATGTGACATTTAACACCTTTTATCTTTTGTACGAAAGAAAATCAGGATTCTCTGACAGATTTTTGTGCAAAAAAAAAAAAAAATTATACCATTTTTACAAAAAACTGTGTTCCACGGATTATGAACGTGCATATTGTTGTAAATTGTTCTAGTATTATTATTCCCAATAAAAAAAATTATTATCATTAAGAAGAATTAAAATTAAATTTTTCAATCAACAACATATAACTTTAATATGTACAATTTTAAATTTACTTTGACCTGGGAGAGGTACTCCATGGACGGTTATTCATTCATCAACTCCGTTTCACACTGTTTAGTTTATTTCTTCAATTTACAGAGGGACAATGTTCACTTATAGACATCTTAAGACCTTGTCTGTATAAGACCTAACACTTTAAGACCTTATCTGTCTTAATGTACCTACTGCTTGCCTAGCACAAGCTTTAGTCTACAGCCTATATAGAATGCTTGGTATCGTCTGTTTCGAAACAGTACATTAATGTATACATTCATCACTATCTTTTTCTTATTCTTGTCAAGTACAGTTCCTCTATGTCTTTTCTGCAGACATTGGGTAGATCTAATTATTGAATGACATTAGCCAATAATCCTATTTTAAAGGGGATGGACTTAAATGTTTATAAAAGTAGCAAATGGTATGAATATAACGCATTGCATACACTATCACTAGGGCTTTTTAAAACTTACTTCTATTTATGAAAAAAACATAAGAATGACCTTGAATATTAATCTGAATTAATACTAAGTAAACAGAGCGTGTATAAAGTAGTTATTTATACAAAAAGTAAACGGTAGTCAAGTGAATAGTTCGATTTCCAGCACACGTCTTCACGTGTTAGGTAGTGTTTTTCGTATAAAGTGTATAATTATAAAATAATTGCTAAGTATTGACAGCGAAGGAAAAAAATCGTCAGAAAACCTGCACATCGAGATTACCGGTGTGTATAACCCGTTTTAAATTAGCGTGGTAAGTATCCTGGCTATTCCCTCTACTCTCCCCAAAAGCCTGCGCGGCGTCTAGAAGTGGGCTATTGTTATTAATATTATATTATATTTTTATCATACTGATTTGATAAAAAGTCGACGAGTCTCAGCCGAATATAAAAATAGGACTAAAAAATTACTTTCGACTAAAGAAGTGCACACTTCTGTTTCTCATTTCATAGAGGCGGGTATCAACCACGTCTACGATGACGACTTTTAAGTAAAAATTCAAGCTGTATTTCTTCGTTGTTATCGTACGCAACATTAGAGTCTAAACTCCAAAGCCTTAAGCGACACCATCCTATCTAAAAGAATATATTCTACACGTAGTTTATGCGATTTAATCTATAGCATACATTCACATCATATCTTATCTACGCTGTCTCTAGGTATAGTTGTCAAGATGTCACTGTCGAGTCACGAGGGCCACGGGCGTATGTGAGCGACATACGGAATATGGACGGTAGAGGCAATCAGAATCATCTGATTCTGTGTTTGAAATGTGTACGACAAAATGCAAGAGAATTTTTAATCCAGCATGATTGAATTCGTCTATACCACAGTACATTCATAACATACACTGTAGCTGCATTAGTGCCGCCTTTTGGCGGGTTTCTGAACTATAATTTACAACCATACTCTAGCACGAGGCTTGTGCGGAAAAATGTTGTGTATGACACCCCGTGTCGAATCCCGAATGTTTAATAAAATTCCAGAAAGTACCGTAACTTAAATAGTACTGTTTAAAACTAGATTAAAAAAGTTTCGGACGAATAAATGTTACAAGGTGGACGATTTTTTAAATGACAAATTATGAGAGACGCGTTATTTTTTACTAGCCGATCACACCCGCTCCTCTGGGTGATTAACAGACAAAATTAAATCGAAACAAAATGAGAAATGGTAATTAATATCTTCGTAAAAAATATTTTTTTTTTTCAATAAAAGTATCCTATGTTACTTCTAATAGATACCTCCAAGAATATGTGTACAAAGTTTCATGATGATCGGTTAAGTAGTTTTCGCGTAAAAGCGTAACAACAAACTTCCTTTCACATTTATAATAGTAGTAAGTATGATTATATACATTTGACATTTTAATATTAGTACTTCGTTTTCATCATTATTAAATATGCATAAAATATTTCTGGAATTCTCAAATCTGTTTTTAATTAATAATATTTTCCAAAATTAATTCCTTTATGTCATTTTCAAAGTTAACTCAATTATTATAATTTTTTTTAAGTAATATATTTTAGAACACTATGAGCT
The DNA here is from genome assembly GCA_963693495.1 of Malacosoma neustria. Taxonomy (NCBI): domain Eukaryota; kingdom Metazoa; phylum Arthropoda; class Insecta; order Lepidoptera; family Lasiocampidae; genus Malacosoma; species Malacosoma neustria. Next base: position 5,512,726 of record OY856392.1, on the reverse strand, counting down.
ATGTTGTTTTATGCGTCATAAATGCACTATCAAACGAATAGTTAGACACTTTTTCAAATTCTCTCCTACCTAAGATGATTCGCCTTATCTTCCATAATACGTACATTAAACAATGAAATACGTGGACATTGGCAAACTAATAAGACACACCCATGAGAACACTATCTGCCACATATATTTTTTCTTTAACACACATAAATTCGTGTTTCGTAGTCGAACTTGAGTTAGCCAATCGTTAAAGCCTTGATTATAATTTATTGAATGCCGAGAATAAATTATAAATTTTGATGATTTTTCACAACATCCATGAATCTAAAAAATAAAATAAAATAGCAGTATTATGTACTTAATAATTTGAAATATGTAATATTATAAATGCGAAAGTAAGTTTGTTTGTTACGTTTTCACGCCTAAATCGATGAAATAAATTTTATGGCAGAATTACGTTTTCCGGATCAACTTCTTCTTCTCAGTCGAATACTCTTGACAGAGCAGTCGTGGTCACGCAAGACGCCCGGCAGCGCTTCACCACCGCGCGCCATTTGTCCCTAGCTGAAGCCTGTCTTGCGCAGTCGTTTAGGGATGTGTGTGTCATAGACTTAATTTGGTCCGTCCATCGCAACGGCGAACGCCCTCGCGATCTACTGCCATTTACCCGGCCCTGCACAACCAGCCGCTCCACGGAGTCCCCCCCGCGTCGCGTCACATGTCCAAAGAACTGGAGTATTCGGGATTGCACCACCGATGACAGTCTCTCGCCGATGTTAAGCTCCTTCAAGATGGAGACATTGGTGCGGTGCTGTGTCCAGGAGACATTAAGCAGTCTCCTCCAACACCACATTTCACCGTCCATGTCTCGGCCCCGTACAGGAAAATCGGGAACACAAGCGCTCTTACGAGACGGGTCTTGGTGGTCTTGGTTATGCTTCGGTCTCGCCATACCTTCGAAAGTCTGTCCATGGCACTGCGCGCGATGACCATGCGCCGCTTGATTTCGTCTTCAGAACCTCCTCTATTTGAAATCAAAGAGCCCAGGTAGACGTATGATTGGACGACTTGGCAATTCGCAATCTCAGTTATTTCCGGAGCATTGTTGCGACCACGGTCCACAATCATTATTTTGGTCTTGGTTCTATTGAGCTTCAGTCCAAAGTCGAGACAAACGGTTTCCATGCGGTTTAGCAATTCCCCTATCTTAGTTGCACTTGTTGCGAGTAGGGTAGTGTCGTCCGCTTAACGCAGGTTCGAGATGTTCTTGCCGCCAATAGGAATTCCATCTGTCCAATTTTCGAAGACAATACGCATTATGTGTTCCGTATATGTATTGAACAGAAATGGCGACAGGATACATCCCTGCCGGACTCCTGCGGTTGGACAGAACCGCTGCGAAGCAACGCCATCCAGTTTCACCGAAGCAGCACTATTTTCATATAGAGTACGAAGGATGTGTACTAGATGTTGAGGTACCCCCATGTCAAGGAGAACTTTCCACATTTTAGGCCAGCGAACAGAATCGAATGCTTTCTGAAAGTCAACAAAACATATGTATACCGGTCTGTTGAACTCCTTAGCTTTTTCGATTATTTGCCGTACTATCAGAATCTGCTCCCGAGTACCTTTACCTTTCACGAAACCTGCCTGCTCTGGTGCTATTTCCTTAGAAATAAATGAGTTAAGTCTCTGATGAAGAATATGTAGCAGAACCTTGCTGGCATGCGTGATCAATGCAATAAGGCGGTAATTACTACATTTCGTAGTGGATCCTTTCTTATGAAGCGGTATAAATAAGGAGTACGTCCATTCAGTCGGCCAAACGCCAGTTCTCCATATCCGGATCAACTAGTACTTAATAAATTGAAATTTTAAAATTATGTTTCCTATACGAATATTGAACTTTGAAAAACTTTTTTTTTAATAATATAGCTTCGGCTTTTCTATATCGATTTATCAACGTTACAGTACAAATGAAAATATTTGTTGTGAAAGCAAAACAGAAAATACTTTTTAGATTACATGAAATGATGTTCTAAATTTAAGTAAATAAAAACAAATCAACTTTTTTTTATCAAATTCAACAAAAGGAACAACAACAGGACAGATGCTTTAAAAACCGCTTACCATCATAACTCCAGGTGACAGTAATGCATTCGTACTGATTTCTTCATCCCGAGTCTAGGTTTTATATGTTTAATATGTTTTAATTTGCAATATAAAATTATGTAAGTATTGTATGTAAGTAGTGGTCTATTATCCATTACACGAGTGCTATGCTATATTTATTCATCTTTCAATTGCCAATTGACACTCGACAGTAGTTTTCTAAGATCTTTCTTTCAGCAGGTAAGTTTAAGATGTACCTCGTAGATATTTGGAAATAGTTAAAGCTTCGAAACTCCAACAATATTACAAAATGCATCTGAAATGGTAAATTTCCATATAATTATAGTTGATTCTTCCAACTCATTCTTGCAATATGTTACTCAAAGATGCGCTGTGCACATGTAGTATTGCAATATTGTTCACTTATGTAGGTGCATTAGGAATTTTAAGACAGTCCTTGCTGCACTAGCTGAAAACGTAATCCGTGCAGGGGCGGAGAAAGAATACTGACCTCTGCAGCCGGGGTCGGCCTGTCGTAGGCGATAATACAACCCACACTAGCTACGTAGTAGGGCCCCAAGCCCGTCTGGATGGCGACCACCTTTGGTTTTAAGTATGCTGCCATAGTAACTTTGTGTTGTGTTCCAGCATTAGTGACCCAAGTTCCTGTACTCTTATGGGACAGCAGCACGTTCACGATGCCACTGACGTTGCAAACACCCATAGGCGACGGTAACACTAAATTTTAAGTGGGCCGTCAGCCTGTCCGCTGTCCTAAAGCAATAAAAAAACACATTTTTTTTTGCAAACATAATTCACAAACACAACACCTGCATAAGAACAATTCACACACAATTTCTTTTGTGGTGTTCGAACCCAAAGTCATGTCCGTCCTAGAGTGTTTGCGTAAATTTTCAAAAACTAATTACAATAAATGTATGTACTAAGTATAAGAAATAAATCTTCGCAGAATACATATAATTGTTTGTATATTCTTAAATATATATTTCTTTTAACAATGCAAAAAAAATCTGAATTCACATTGTGCTGTATAATTTTTAATCCAAAAATCTCAACTAACAGATATCAATATAGCACATATTCTTAGTGAAGGAATAATTCAAAATTAAATGGTGGCCAATTTATTATACGTGGTATTATATATAACTTGGCTATAATAATATATGTATATTAACTAGCTGTAAGACGCTGCACGGGCACTCAAAGATTTTGGAGTTCAGTTTGAGTTTGATTATAAATTTTCTGCATTAAATTGCTTAGATAATGTCATATGTATCCCAAGTTTACGAAGACAGCCACCAGAAATACGCCATTAATGAGACATGGTTCATTTTTTGCGTGTCTTTTTATTCGGTGCCTTTCTGTTACATTTCATCTTTTTGAGCAATGAGACTCGAAAATATAGAAAAAATAAATGTAATTAAAGTAAGTTTAAAACAACTTTTCATGTATAATAAACAATTGGCTCTATTCTTGTTGATCGGGAACATACAACCAGCTTATGTAATATACACTAATAAAATAAATGAATACACAAAGAATGCAAAAGAAACTGAAATGCCCATAATAACAATAAAATAAACACTTCTTCACTTTCTCGTTTAATTATTATTTAATATACATCTTTATATCACTTTCTAAGTATAAACATTAAATTTTATAGTAAATCATTCAGTGTTCGGCTTCGATGCGTTTCATAACGACAGAAGTATGTTTTACAAAGCTAAAGTTCTGTGCGTTCTTCGGTGTTTCTATATGCATTAAATTATCTTAAGAAGTCGTCGTTAGTTTATATAATGTCCCTACCTACAATCATTTAAAATTTTATTTTTAACATAGTCACATACATTCGATAGAAGTCAACGACATTGACATTTAAAATAAGAACAAGAAATGTAATCGTACATTTTATTTACTCGTGGTTAGGTTATTATAGATTAGGAGACCATAGAATAGATAAACTAGATCAGAAATTCAACGCTAAGAAGGAGAAGGACACATCTATTTTATCCCATATTTTTCACTGGTACTTTTCAGAGTGCGGTTCAAACATAAAGACAAGATTTCGTAAGAACATTATACTTGTGCATAATATTGCTTTCTAATGATGAAAATATCAAACGAACAGACGTTACATGTTTTATTGACCGACTTCTTAACCTTCTTAACTTCTTAACCCGAGGTAAACCGATGCATATTATTACGGAGATAAAGTTTTAGGTACCTATATACGCTGACCTTCTGCCGCACTCTATTTTCACTAAACAGAAAGCCACATGAAAACTAATATGCCTTTTAAGTACTTGGTAAAGTGCCAGCCAAGTGGTATCGCCTTGGCCAAGTGGTATCGTGCTCGGAGACCATGCGATGCCAGAGGCACATTTTTTTAGCTTGGGAACAGCAGACGTGCTGACGGGCCCTTAATAGTAAGCAGTTAACGTGTAGATGTTTACGACGCCACGGGCACCGCAAACACGCTGCTATGTCTTATGGGTACATGAAACAGGGTCACTGATGCCGAAATACAACACAAGGTTTTTATGGCGGCAAATTTAAGACCAAGGTGGTTGCTATCCAGACGGGCTTGAGGCCCTACCACGTAGCCTAGGGTGGGTTGTTTTTTCGCCTTTTACGACAGGCCGAACCCGGCCGCAGGGGTTAGTATTCTTACTCCGTCCCTACACTTCTCAGTATAGGGACGGAGTGGCGTTTAGGCAGTTTTGTATGTCTAATGTGAATATATGACTTATATGTGGTATCCTAAATAAAATATTTTCTTTCTTTTTTTTTATTTCATATTATTACATAACGTGCCATTGCTGGGCTCGTGCCTCCCCCTAGTGGGAATGAAGAATATACCCACCACGCTCGTCCAAGGCAAATTAGCGGGTTACACATACCAGTGATCTCTATGTGTAGGTTTCCTCACGATGTTTGTACTATCGTTACATTAATTGTTACATGACATGCTATAATATGCACATTATGGGAGAAAACTGCCTAAGCGGTCCATGTCATCGTGGGATTCGAACCCGGGACCCCTAAATTGGTGTTTGAATGTAGTGTGTATACCACAGAGCTTTATGACTAGCCACGTGCCGACAGTGAAGCCAAAAATATTGTGAGGAAATTAGCATACCGAGGTCACCTGTATGAGTGATTCTCCAATCCATGTTGAATAAGCGTGGCAGGTACACTGTCCTTTCGCTCTTGTAGGAGGCCCGGAGCGCAACAATGAAACGTTGATGATTCCAGTCTCTGACGGCTTAACCATGAAAATATGGTTTATCATACTCTAACAAATATTTTTTCTTTGCTGTCTGCAAATTCATATTGTGATCCGTCTAGCGATTCACTAAGTAAATAAAATGGTAGCCCTACTCGAATATGTGGCCGGAAACCTATGACCTAAATTGCTTCAATATAATAATTCCTCATTTTATAATTTCATAATTAAATAAATTTACTGTGAAAATTCATACAGCGCCATCTAGTAAACAGCAGAACGCTTGTGTTATGGTACCAAACAACAGGTATGCTATATATACACTTCTACTTTTTAAATAAATACATAAATACCCAAACACTGGACGGGAATCGAACTCGTGACTCCCGCAAGCGTTCCGACGAGGGAAGCTATTGCGCCACAGAGGTTAAAGTAGTTGTCCATATTATAAAACTGCTAGTAGTGAAAGTTTGGCGGAGAAAGAATACTAACCTCTGCGGCCGGGATCGGTCTGTCGATAAAAACAACCCACCCTAGCTAAGTGGTAGGGTCTCAAGCCCGTCTGGATGGCGACCACCTTTGGTTTTAAGTATGCCGTCATAATAACCTTGAGTTGTGTTCTGGCATTAGTGACCCAAGTTCATGTACCCTTATGGGACAGCAGCATGTTCGCGATGCCACTGGCGTTACAAACATCCATAGGCGATGGTAACTGCTAAATTCTAAGCGGGCCGTCAGCCTGTCTGCTGTCTTACAGCGATAAAAAAAATAGTGATATAAACTATGTCCACCATATTTTTATTATTGTATTCTATATTTACATTTCTGCTAGTATTGTCCTAGTTTCATTGTTCAAATGATTAAAAAAACATTCACACACATAGAGTGCATTTCGGTAATCAATTCATTATCGGTTGAGCCATTGAATAGCATCCCATACAATTATTTTTCTCATGAACATTAAATAGATTTCAAACAAATAGTAGAACAATATGTTTCCCACGTATTGTCCTGCTAACTTTAGTTTAGTGATTAAATTGTTTTTCCTCCGTGCAGCGGCGGAGTAAAAATACTAACTCCTGCGGCCGAGGTCTGCCTGGCATAAAAGGCGACAACACAACCCTAGCTACGTAGTAGGGCCCCACCCCGTCGGGATGGCAAACGCCAAGTTTGTCAGTCAACGCCAACAAAAGTATGTCGTCATAATAACCTTGTGTTGTGTTTCAGCGTTAGTGACCTGAATACCTAAGTGGACAGCAGCGTGTTCGCGGTGTCTCTATCGTTGCAAACATCTATAGGCGACGGTCTTAGATTAGGCGACGGCATCTGTTTACTGTAAAGTGGGCCGTTAGCCTGTCTGCTGTTCGTATTTAAAAAAATATTTAAAAAAAACCTATCTTAGTATTGTCTAGATACAATTTAAATGGAAAATATTATTTTATACTTTTTTTATAGCGTGTAACCACGTCACATTATCGAGCATAGGTTATGTCAAAATTATCTTCTTTCATGTATCATGAATTTAACCCATTCTTCTATGTGTATCACTGTAGCTTTTATGGGCAAATTGTTTTTTTTTTTATTGTGTTATAATATGCACTTTATGCGCAGAATGGGATTCGAACCTGTGAATGGATTGCTTTCAGAGTGTGATGCCGCCACGTGGCAATTGAGATTCAATTTACTTAATTCAGAAGTAATTTAAGCAACTTATTATGAGAGTAAAGAAAAATTTCGTGAAGAATATAGTAAAATACGTCTTGATCCGCCATAGCGGGTACTATTTCTCTCTTTTCTAGGACCCCTCAGTGATTTCATGAACTGCCATTTTATATACAGACGCTTGAAAGGCAACCTTTATTAAGCGACATTGAGTTAAATTTTCAGGAAAGTGATTTGAAATTAAATATTAGAAAAATCATTTTCCTAGAAAGTTCACTCAATGTCGCTTAGTAAAAGCTACCTTTCAAGCGTCGATATATTGACTATATATATTTTAATAATTTAAAAACACCCGACATTGTCATTGCTTTCCGACATAGAACTCCACGAGAAGTTTACTCCGAGTAATGCAAGGTATCGCAAGTCTTATTATGTAATATAGTAGTTACGTGAGCGCATAAATAACTGAATGTACATACAAAATGTTAAATGACATTTACAGTCATCAGGCGGAGTACAAGAGTATCGACATTTTGAACCCACTGAACATGTTCGCTCTTTTTTTATATTATTGTAGAACAGCAGACATGCTGACTTATAATACTTAATAATAAGCAGTTCCCGTGGCCTATGGATGTCTGTGAAGCCAAAGACACCGACAACACCTGCCGTAAACAAATAAATTTTATTACTCCCCATGTCGTAGTGCGATAGAAAAATTTCGGCGAGTGGTTCGATGATAAAAAAAAGTACAAGTAAAAAGATACCAGAAAATATATGTGTATCTTCTGAAGCAAGAATGTATTGAACAACTTATATACGTATATATGCGATAGTTCCGATTAGAAAGAATAGAAATTGATAATTAACTGGCTAGCGACTAGTCATGAATAGTATGTGGCAACGTTTGAATGTTAAGTTCCACGCAGATCCCGGACACTGAAGCGGAAGTTTGATTTGCAACCGGAATTTATCGCTAAGATGATGATGAACGTATAAGTTTAAGAATGTTAAGCTGTAGATAGATAATTCTTTGTTATTAAACTTGATAAAACTACTTAATATCTAAGAAAAATTTACTATATATATAACATCAAATATAATTTAAAAATATTTATGTTATTGCTCATAGCGATCTCTTCTAGCCCCTTTAGTGTCGGGAGCCGATATATCGGACTGCAGTGCACTGGCGAAGTGCCACAGCCGATAAATCAGCTTACACTTTGTTGCGCTTTACTATTCGCATTACGAAATATCTCTGCCTACAAACAAATGTATAATACTTTACAAATAATCTTATTTCATTACCAGAGCATTTAAAGTAAACAATTGGTCTGTTTAACTCTATGAGACTGAATATTTATACGTGAGCGCGTACGGTGTTAAAATAGTACAAGTGGTGTTGTTCGCGGTGCTTTTGGAACTTATACTAGACAACCAATATTAAAGGAATTTAGAACAGTTTTCTGGCGATATAGTAAACTGTATTATATAATAAAGACTCTAAAGTATTAACAATACAGTAAAAGCTCTTTATTCGCGGGGTATACATTCCGTAAATATGCCGCGAATACGGAAACAGTGAATATGGAATGGTAATTTATATGGGATTATAGGAGATGCGTTCTTAGGTGACAAAATAAAAAACTAATATATAAAAAAATCAGTTTACATTATAAGTGATAAAAATGGTTTTAACATATTACTTTGAGTACGTTTGTAGAATTTGAGGTTAATTGGCGGTATGTATTTATTTATGTATATCATAAACTAAAATATTTTTTTTCTACAAACGTAGGATAACCCGAAGGATAAAATTTTTAGAATGATTTTTATCTCGTTGTGCCAAAGAAGTATAACTTCTTATGTGCGTACATAAGTACACACACAAACACACACTTTCTTTATAGCTTTGTACAAAAAGACTGACGGCCCACTTAATAGAAAGCAGTTACCGTTGCCTATGGATGTTTGCATCACCAGATGGAATTCCAACGCATCGGCTTCAAAGGCATCTGAAATCTGGGTTACTTATGCCAAAACACAAGGTTATTAAAGCGGCATATTTAGATGGTTATCATCCAGGAAGATTTATTCCTTTTATATTTCTGTTTTATTTTTTAAAACATAAGGAACTTCGTTCCTGACGGGGGTCCCCCGAGCGCACAATTTTTTATTAATATGTATGTACCAATTCACCGATAAGATACGCGAATAAAGAAATCTTTAGCCGCGAGTATAGAAACTGGGTCGCGTTTTTTAAATCCGTGAATAGTGAAAACGCGAATGAAGGAAGCACGAATAAGGAGCTTTTATTGTAATCAAAAGTGAGTTACATATTTAGTAGGAGGTGCAGATGTGTGAAGAAGAAATAAGAAGAAGCGTCAAGTACCGAGTCCGTGATCAACGCATCGAAGTTTACGCATGCGATACCGTGGATACAGCTAGTGATATAAAAAGATTTCGCATCTATTTTGTAACAACAAGTACAAGTGCGTCCGCGAGCAATATTGGGGTGCCGAACCGACGCGCCAAGTACGTTGATAGCAATCATGTTGTATAATCAAAATGTCGCATCATTTAGGCCAATGTCAGATTAGCGCAATGGAAATCATGGTGCATTAACAATTTATTTTCGTCACGGTACATGTTGCGGTTGTTGCGGCTGGGCTGCCATTATTCCACCTAATCTTAATATGGCCTGTGGATGAAGTTTAATGGTATAAAAAAGTGTGTATGTGCAATTCACCTACAATAGAAGCAAAACTTCAAAAAAGTAGATAACATTTCATATATTAGTATATAAAAGCTACGAAAGCCCGAACAATGAGGAGACGAAGTTTATAGGACACACTGTATACTTGAATTCTATATCATTCTCTCGCAGGCTAAATTCTATTAAAACATACCTTCTTTGATCGTTAACGAAAACTCCTATGTATATTGTCAAACTTATCATGTTTTCTCCACATATTCCCGATACAGCCTTCCCTTCCTTTGCCCATACAGCCTCGATCAGTAACCATCCGCAGATCATCGGTTTTTGGGTTCCGTTTTGTTGATCTTGAGGTTATCAGCAGTATATAAAAAGCAAAACATTCACTGGTGATTTCAAAAACAAATGCAAATTTCACGCAGCGTGACCAATATAATAAATCATTATTTTATTAATTATTATTTATTATCAATATTTCCAAATACGAAATTATGGATTGATCTTACAGTATTTCTCATTACAATGAAAAACCACATTCGAGACAGCCAATTTTAATATACTTTTGTAACTTGCAGCACAATATAACAAATATTCACCAAATAAAATAAAATAATTCAAAACTAATGACAGATATCACTTCTGATATGCGGAATGACAAGGTTCTGGAGAAGATTTTGATTTACAAATGAAAGGAGTGAACTAAGACTGCACGCGATATTAATTTCTATGATTACTAATGTATACAGGCTTTTTGTTACACTCTGATTCATGACGAGGCCTTTCATATAATAAATAATGCACATCATTCATCTGTCTAATATTTAAAAATAATTTAAATTTTCCATGTTACATATAAGATATAGTTTTACATATATTACATTCATAATATAACTAGTATGTAAGGATCGTAGCAAGTGGAAAGAAGTGGTCTCTGCCTACCCCTACGGGAAAGAGGCGTGATTATATGTATGTATGTATGTATGTATGTATAATATAACTATTATATATACTTATCATAAAATACACAAAGAAACCTTCGTGCTGAACAGATTACACAATAAATTTGATTTAGAACACATATTTTATGTGTTTATTGTGAAAAATTATCTACGTTACGCCCAGTTGTTTCATGTATTTTATACCAGTTGTAAAAATTAAGAAAATAGTTTACGTATTCTTTACATCAATCTTTCCACAAGAACGAACGAGAAGATTAGCAGTTACATTAGAGATTATATTGCGTTGATTGCGGTGTGCAACTTTAGTCGTGTTATGTTTGTTTCCCAATTTAAACTTAAAAATTGATTATAACTAGGACTCCATATATGGTATATTTGGTTACTAATAATTCTATTTTTTATTATTTCAGGTAAAGTGATGACAACGCTAGCCTAAAAGACAATTATGGGAGTGGTAACAGTAGCCGCTGCGGCGGCGAAGTCAGCGCTCGCCATCGCCGGCATCAGCAAGTTGTCATTCATCCCCATCATGTTGGCAGCTATGGCGTATTTCAACTATGAACTCTTAGACCCCGAACAGCGACCTTTCAACCAGAAATACTTGAGAGAGGCGTACGACTTCGTAATAGTCGGGGGAGGCTCGGCTGGTTCTGTATTAGCGAATAGATTGAGCGAAATAGAAGGTTGGAACGTACTTCTTCTGGAAGCAGGAGGTCACGAAACTGACATAAGCGACGTGCCATTGCTTTCTTTGTATTTACATAAGAGCAAACTTGATTGGAAGTATCGGTAAGTGTTCTCTTACGTAAAATTGACTTTAACAACGCAAATGATCGTGAAATATATTGCGGTAAAGTTAAATCGTGACCGGAAAAGATTGGCTGCATTATCTGTTTGATGCGAACAAATCGCAAATCAAATCAATGTTTACTGTTAGATCTAATAAATGTATTTATGTAATTATTGAAACTATGTAATTTCATTAAAGTGAGTTTATTTACTTTCATCTTTAGTGGTGTCCCAATTGATTATCCCTGTGTTTATTATTTGTTGGTGGTCAAACGCGTTTCTTTTGAACAACACACTCAGCTTTATAGATATATTTGTAAAATAAAATATTTTTATGTTTTTATATCAAAATAAGTTTTTAGGTTAAGAATAATTTTTGATAGATTAATAGATGAATAAATGCCATGTTTCAAAAATGGATCAAATCAAAGATAAAATTCCTAGGAAGTAAGTAGCAAACAAGTATACATGTTTGTTACTAGCAAACAATCACTAATAACTGTTATTTTTACTAATAATTTTGTATGTATTTTATGTAATTTGTATTAATAATTGTAATAAATGCTATTACCATATCTTAGTTGTCAAGGAGAAACAATTTTTGGATCATATATTTTGATTTCAATAGTATTCGCGAACTTTACTTTTGTTCAAATTAAAGTGAAAACGACCCAAAATTCGAAGTTCATAATTACGTCATATATGTAGATTCTGATTCATTCAGTAATTATAATTTAAACATACAGTAATTTCACGGAATCAGCTACTTTCACCACTTACGGGATTCCTACATTATTATAGTAATACCAAATACCAAAACTTGACATTATATTATGTCATCAACTGAATGTATAAAATATTTGCAAAAGGCTAAGACAAAATTTTTATTATTGTACCCAACAGAAATCATTCAACGTCATAATATCTATATTTTGACAGTATTTTTTGTATCGCTGTGGAACAGCAGACAGGCTGGCCCCTCTTAATAGGTCAGCATATACCGTCGTCTATTGATTTCTGCGACGTCAGGGGCACTGCTCACATGCTGCCGCTCGCAGAGAATTTTTATGATGGAAATATCTCAGCTGGAAGCTCTAATCATACTCACTGTGTCTTAACAATACGGATAAATTTAAGGAGTGACACTGTCGCTGGTATGGCTAAGTTTAACGGCAACCAGCTACTCACGTCGAAATAATGCCTAGCTATGTTGCATCCGGGCCTCCAGACAAGGGGTGGATCTAAAATGATATGCGTGTCAATAAATGCTATAACAGGGATACTAAAGACCACACGAAATAGATAAGAAAATATCAGAAAGTGGACTCAGGGCACCGAAGCAGAAGTTTGAATTGTAACTGGGATCCAACGCTAAGATAATTATTTCTGCAAATATGATAGCAAAATCTAAACTCTTACAATATAAGAAATGTACTTAATTTATAATCAAATATTATCACTACAATGTGTATAAGATTATTGTAACTTATATAGGAGTATACCTATAGTAAGACATTACGCGCATTGAAGAAGTCAATCACCTAAAATGTTATAACAAAAATATTATGAAATAGAAGAAGGTATATTATTACTAAGAATGTAGGCTACATTCTAAATAGGATATAGATGAGGTATGCCTGAACTTTTATCAAATACAATATAATAATTTGCAACGTGTAATTTCCAGAACGCAGCCCCAGGACACAGCTTGCCAAGCAATGATTGATAAACGCTGCAGTTGGACCAAAGGGAAAGTGCTTGGAGGCTCATCAGTGCTAAACACAATGCTGTATATTAGAGGAAATAAAAGAGACTTTGACCATTGGGAGTCCCTTGGTAATCCAGGCTGGGGGTTCGAAGACATTCTACCTTATTTCAAGAAGTCACAAGATCAGAGAAATCCCTACTTGGCAAGGGATAAAAGATATCATGCAACAGGTATGAACTATGTCCAATCTATTTTGATAACAGTAACAGTTTTGTTTTACGAGTATTAGTATATTAAATAGTATAATGGATTTATCTGCAATCATATCTCACAAAAAATACTTCATGATATGTATACAAAATTTACTTTTATTTTATAAAAGAAAATATGCTTTTGAATAATCTTTACCAATTTGTGAATAGAAATTAACTTAAACTTGCTACGTGGTAGGGCCTCAAGCCCGTCTGGATGGCGACCACCTTCGGTCTTAAGTATGCCGCCATAATAACCTTGTGTTGTGTTCCGGCATTAGAGACCCAAGTTCCTGTACCCTTATGGGACAGCAGCGTATTCGCGATGCCACTGGCGTTGCAAACACCCATAGGCGACGGTAACTGCTAAATTCTAAGCGGGCCGTCAGCCTGTCTGCTGTTCTACAGCAATAAAAAAAAAAAAAAACTTTTCGTAACATACGATTTTTTAACTAATGCCAGTTTTTTATACGTCGTTTCAGTTGATAATATAAATATTATAAATAATTTTCATAACATTTCAGGTGGCTACCTTACGGTACAAGATTCACCGTACAACACACCAATCGGAGCAGCAATGTTACAAGCAGGTGAAGAAATGGGATACGATTTTGTAGACGTCAACGGAGCTCAACAGACCGGTTTCGCATGGTACCAATTCACAATACGGCGAGGTACCAGATGTTCGGCGGCGAAAGCATTTTTAAGACCTGTAAGACTGCGACAAAATCTACATGTAGCTCTTTTCTCGCATGTTACTAAAGTTTTGATCGATAGAGATACAAACAGAGCTTATGGCGTTGAATTTATTAGAGATGGATCGAGTCAAGTTGTTTATGCTAAAAGAGAAGTTATACTAGCTGCCGGAGCGATAGGATCTCCACAATTATTGTTGCTTTCCGGGATAGGACCTAAAAACCATTTGAAGGAAGTCGGTATTGACGTAGTACAAGATTCTCCTGGAGTTGGAAAAAATTTACAAGACCATATTGCAGTTGGTGGTATTATTTTTAAAATTGATTACCCAATTAGTCTAGTTATGAATCGCTTGGTCAACATAAATTCTGCTTTACGTTATGCGATCACTGAAGACGGACCATTGACGTCCAGTATCGGTTTAGAAGTAGTTGCTTTTATAAACACAAAGTACGCTAACTCTTCCGATGATTGGCCTGATATAGAATTTATGATGACATCAGCATCCACACCATCAGATGGCGGAACACAAGTAAAGAAAGCTCATAGTCTTACCGACGAGTTTTACAACGAAGTATTCGCTGAAGTAAACAACAAAGACGTGTTTGGTGTTTTCCCTATGATGTTACGTCCAAAGAGTCGTGGATTTATTAAACTAAGATCCAAAAATCCACTGGACTATCCAATTATGGTTCACAATTACTTAACACACCCAGACGATGTAGGAGTGTTGAGAGAAGGTGTAAAAGCTGCTGTCGCAGTGGGAGAGACCACTGCAATGAGAAGATTCGGTGCCAGGTTCCATAGTAAACCGGTGCCGAACTGCAAACATCTTCCTCTGTACACTGATGAATATTGGGATTGCTTTATCCGACAATATACAATGACAATATACCACATCTCTTGTACAGCGAAAATGGGTCCTGCAACAGATCCAATGGCTGTTGTCGATCCGAGATTAAGAGTGTATGGAGTAGAAGGGTTAAGAGTAATAGATGCTAGTATAATGCCTACTATCACCAATGGGAACATCAATGCTCCTGTTATGATGATAGCTGAGAAAGGTGCAGATATGATCAAAGAAGATTGGTTATCTGTTCCTGAAAAAAGGAATAAAAGGAACTCTAAATCTATACTAGACAGCTTAGATTTGAGTACAAAATACTCTGGAACTAAGAGGTGACCGTAACATAAAGAGTTAGAAGGCCATAATGTAAATAATTATATTAAAAGGGGGACATAGAAGTGTAATTCAATGTGATTACATGTTTTGGTGGACGGATTCTAGGATTATTGTTACATTTACTACATCTAGTCTGACAAAAATATTTTTAATATATGTACTAAGGAAAATTCGCTATTTATATTTCCACACACGTTCACATTATTTTATAAGTCATTGTATCGTATTCAGACCGTGTGATTCTGGCCAGAAAAAGAATTGATATGCCTTAGTCGTAATGAGCGAAATATAAATTAGTTATTTAGTACACAAACTGTTAAGCCTCTTTTTTTCATTTAGACATCCTCTTAGTATTAGAGGGTCTGGCCGGAGTCGCCCAGTTGCAAAATATTACACCTTTAGCCACATTTACAAAATAGTATGTGCCGATAAAACACGCTTGCGTGGTCAGCTGTATTTTTTTATATTTTTTTGAGTTCAGCAGGCAGACAAACGGCATACCCTAGCAGGTGGTGCACCGTCTCGTATGAACGTTTGCAACACCAGAGGCGAGGACGTTTGTTTTACCAACGCGCTGCCAGCCTCGAAAGCTGGTAGACTGACTACAGTAAGGTATAACGGACTCCAAAGTACAACCTTCAGATGAATGAAAAAATATGAGATGATAACACGTTTGTATAAATATTTTACTTTATTCACATATTTAAGAGCATAGATCCAAACTAAAATCTGTACTTAGGTATTTTTAAACACTAACGCCATCTTTGAGAACGCTTTAGAACAGTGACATTAATTTTCTCGTCAGTAATTTTATTCTGTTAAGAATTATTTTTACTTTTTAGTTTGATTAATTATAAAAGCGTGTCTTTTAGTTGTTTTAAACTATAATTGATTCATTTATATTTCTACTTATAATTGGAATTAATCCCTGAATACTTTTGATGGTTGTAAATCAGCCTAAGTGAATAATGGTAGATACATTATCATGTAAATATTTCGTGACTGTTGAGTCGTTGGTTGGAGTTTCCACTTAAAAACTCAAAGATGGCGTTAGTGTTTAAAAATATCTAAGTAGAGATTTTAGTTTGGTTCTGTGCTCTTAAATATGTGAATAAAGTAAAATATTTATACAAACGTGTCATCATCTCATCTTTTTTCATTCATCTCAAGGTTGTACTTCGGAGTCCGTTATACCTTACCGTAGTCCTACATTTCCAATAGGTTTATTAATATAACGCCATCTTCTGGCTAGCTTTTTTTAAAATTTAACATCATCTTCCGGCAATTTTATTAATAAAACGCCAGATGGCGTTTCATTAGAAGGAAAAGAAAGCGTTAATTCCAATGATGTAGTATAACATCATTGGTTAATCCTGATAATACTTATAAGGACTATGGGACAAAATTATTATATGTATATTTGTGTATATTGTGTATTATATATGTATATTGTCAGGTCTTAACAAGTGTGCAAAATTTTGAATGTTTTTGATCTTTTTTTTTTTTTTTTATTGCTATAGAACAGCAGACAGGCTGACGGCCCGCTTAGGATTTAGCAGTTACCGTCGCCTATAGGTGTATACAACGCCAGTGGCATCGCGAACACGCTGCTGTCCCATAAGGGTACAGGAACTTGGGTCACTAATGCCGGAACACAACACAAGGTTATTATGGCGGCATACTTAAGACCAAAGGTGGTCGCCATCCAGACGGGCTTGAGGCCCTACCACGTAGCTAGGGTGGGTTGTTTTGTCGCCTTTTACGACAGGCCGACCCCGGCCACAGAGGTTAGTATTCTTTCTCCGCCCCTGCACGGATAAAATTTTTTTGATCGTTCAAAGTGGGTAAAAATCGAGTCCGAATTAATATAAAGCATGTCAAAAAATTAATCCCGAGGATCCTTGTAAGGATAATGATACAAACTATAGAAATTATTGCATTGTCATCGGTCTTTGATAAGTGTGCAAAGTTTCAAATCAATCTGCCCTTTTGAAAGGTATGAAAATCACGTTCAAAGATTCCGTTACATAGATACATACCAAGCTAGTAAAATCGTGTTAAAATTTTTAAAAAATTATGCTTTTTTTATATATTATATTATTATTATATATATATATATATATATATATATATATATATATATATATATATATATATATATATATATATATATATATATATATATATATATATATATATATATATAT
Organism: Malacosoma neustria; assembly: GCA_963693495.1. Classification (NCBI taxonomy): domain Eukaryota; kingdom Metazoa; phylum Arthropoda; class Insecta; order Lepidoptera; family Lasiocampidae; genus Malacosoma; species Malacosoma neustria. Next base: position 5,495,208 of record OY856392.1, on the reverse strand, counting down.
ATATATATATATATATATATATATATTTATATATATTTTATATAATGCTTTTTTTGTGATGATAGGAAATTCATTTGAAAAATAATCTGTGACATACTCGTACTTCTGGTAAATACGTATTAGTGTATATAAAACTAAATTTAGAAAATAAAAATACTGGTTGGTAATTTTTTTTATTTAAACCTGTGTTTTCTTAACAGTAAAAAAAATATTAATTACGAAGAAAACTGTAACTATTTATTGTAACAAACCCAAACAGCTTTGTGAGATTCTCAGTCTCGTTTGTTTCTGCGCGTCAGAAAACATTCTGGGCACCCAGCGCGCTGACACTTTTTTCATACCCAAATGGTTGTGTATAATATTATCGACACTTCCTATAGAAATCTTCATTTCTTTTGCTATAAAACAAACAGTAACACGACTATCCGCCAAGACATTGTTTTCAACTTTTTAAATCATTTGTTGAGTCACTACCGATGTAAGGCGTCCCGTGCGGAAGTCGTCGTTAATGGAAGTTTTCCTCGCTTGAACTCAGCACACGAACGCGCATCCGTAGAATATGGAAGAGCATGAACCTCTAATGATGCTCTCTTGCTAGTAAAATTTATCAAGCAGAAATATTTTATTACCGTGCGAACTTTAATTTTATCCATTTCTATTTTTAAAAAACAAAAGAGAATTGATTGCTTTTTTATTATTATTATATCTAATGTCTGGGCTATGCCTGCCAGTGTTTATTTTTTTCTTTCCAAGGAGAATGTATCGCATTATCACTATTTATTGAACACCCCTCGTAAAAGTCAAATATAATATTTCGTATACTCAGCTTACTTGATTATGCCACGTATTAACGTCTCATATAGTGAAAGCTACACGTCAATACTACTAACGCCATTTAGTAAGTTTTAGGGACAAACTACAATGTTTAATCATCCAAAAAAAATTTAAACTTTCTGTATACCGACTTACATACTTCTCATCAAACAAATCGAAACACTGCTGCAAGTATTATTCAAGCGGCATTTAAATGAAAAAGGGGATTGATATCATTAAACAAATACACCAATAAATAGCTGGCAGGTTATAGTCTACGTAATGGTGTACCAGATTTCCAAATATGAATTTAAATTTTCAAATTTCCATCCAATAAATGAATGTAGAGATTGTTTTCAATGTGTATTCCGTCGGAATGTGAACGTGAATGAAAATGTTGGAAGGGGTAGACCTAGGCGGATGTTTCGAGACCAGATCAGGGGGACGTCTTGAAAAAAGGTTAGGTCAAGAGTACCCTAAACCGAAGGGCATGTATGAAGGGAATAATGAAAGTGGACGAAGCGAAACAAGTATGTAAGGATTGTAGCAAGTGGAAAGAAGTGGTCTCTGCCTACCCCTACGGGAAAGAGGCGTGATTATATGTATGTATGTATATAATTCAACCAATGTTAATATAATGTATTTCGAGAGAATAATAGATTGTGTGATTTTTTTATAGTACCAGTGATCTTATTAAGCTAAGTTTCCGCAGAAAAGAAATGAATTAAGAAATTAAAATTAATAATTGCCGCTTTTCAGCAATGCCCATTTTTTTTATGTTACACTATCACAAGGTGTAACATAATTCTTGGAACCTTGTGAACGGCGCGCCACTTGTGCCAAGGCGAGCTTTTTCCATCTCCCTCCCAGAATCCCCGATTTCTTGGGTCAATCCAGATATGCCAAATGCTAAAAAGCATTAGTAAAATACATTTCGCGAAGTTTGTCTTCTAAAATTTATCACGGATAATGTTTTAAAGTGTTAAGTTAGCGTGACGATATATCTTATATTAATATACGAGTAATTCATTGCTTTCAATATTCACATTGCATAAACTAGAACCACGGCTTTAATATTAGCCGAGCGTAGGTATAAAAATTGAAAAGTATATACTTTAGTATTACTTCTTTGTTACTCTATTTTGGTTACAGCATTATTTTTTACTTCAAAATTCATATTATAAAACTCAAGGTACCAAAATACAGCACGGAAGTATTGTATAAATTCGGAATTTAAAAAAATCAATCTACATATTAACGATCTGTCACAAAACAATAATGTTACACAAAGCCAATAAACCGTTAAAAGTTACACAATATTCAAGTTTGTTTTATAGTTTCAAAATTTTAAATTAATTAAAAGAAATTGGACTTTATTAAATGTATATATGATATAGAGTTATTCGAATTTATATTTCGTACTATCTGATTACTAGTTTTTAATATTTTTTCTGTGTTCTAATTACTTTGGATTACGCATGCAAACAAGTATTGTGTAGAATCTAAAATATATTACTCGTAACCATATATGTCTTAATAATATAACGTATTAACGAAAAAAATTATGATATTGTATGATATGTATTAAAATAACCGTAATATCAGAATCCTAAAGCAGTGGTGTGCAAATTAGGCGTCGCGATCCCTGTGGGGACTGTCAAAAGACTGTTGGGGGTCGCCAATTTTTTAATTTATCGATAATATTCAAAGTTTCCTGAAAACGATTTTGTTTGAATTCGTGATCCACTTTCCTACAACATATGCATTTCAACTATTCAAGTTATTGAGAAACAGTAACTGATAGATTTGATTAGTGATCAAATTCGAAATTAATTTAAGACTATCTTGTCGCCAGATGCCTCCGTATTATAACAGGATCGATGAAATCCTCCCCGACCAGCGCTCTACAAGTGGAATGCCTTGATCCTCCTCTTTTTCTACGACGACAATTTCTAGCGGATAGATTCTTTTATAGAATGATTGAACTCTCTAACCATCCATTACTTAGTGTTCTTGATTCTCTTCTCCAGTTTAGTCGAAGTTCAAAATTCTGGAAACACAAAACTTTACCAAACCTCCTCAAATCTTATAAGAAATACATTGAACTTCCAATTAAACCTTTTCAAAATTACTCTTACCCTATTTTCCAACACAGTTTTGACAGTCTCTTATTCTCACCTAAAATTATTCTTAACTTTGGAATAGCCAAATATACAATTGGCGCAAATCAACTGTTTAACAAAATCATTCAAGAAAATTGGTCTGACAGACTCCTAGTGTTTACTGATGCATCCAGACTTTCGGACGATGGTCCAGTTGGCGCCGCTGTTTGGATTCCTAAATTTAAAATCATCCTTAATTATAAAATCCCTTACCCCAATTCCGTTTTTTCTGGAGAGGCCATTGCCCTGCTTGAAGCAGTTCTGTACATAGAATCTCATCATATTAACAAATCTATAATTTTCACAGATTCTTTGAGTTGCCTACAGGATATCAACAAATCTCCTTTCCGTTCCAAGCTATCCTCTTTATCTCTTGATATTAAAAAAGCTCTCCACTCTTGTTTTTCTTTAGGCCTAGACGTAGTTCTGGCCTGGATTCCTGGCCACTCCAGTATTCATGGAAACGATAATGCTGACAGTTGTGCCAAGCAAGCGATTTATATAGGTTCTAATAAATATAACAGATGCTTCCCCCGTGATTTATGTGCCCTTGCTAAACCCTCAATGATTAAAATTTGGAACGAGTGGTGGCAAAAATCTAGTAAGATCACAGCCAAATATTATAGCAATTTACAACCCTCTATCCCTTCAACCTCCTGGTTCTTCCGTTATCGTCATCTCCCAAAAAAAATTACTTCCATTATAATCCGTCTCCGTCTTGGACATGTATGCTCACCGGTTTTTTTGAATAAACTTAGAATTCGTGACAGCTCTTTATGTGAGTGCGGCTTAGGCGAAGGTTCAGTTGAACATATATTCTTTGATTGCCTAAAAATTTCTACTCCCTTATATGATATCCTTCCCAAAGACATCCCACGTCCCATCAATGTAAATTTTTTATTAACTATGGTTGATAATCAGTTTACTAATGTTTTATGTAAATTTTTAAGTTTAAATAATATTAGCGTTTAATGTAATTAGTAAATAATATAAATATTTCAAATAATATGTAAAATAAATATGTACCTTTCTGTAAATATTTATATAAAATTGTATCATTCTATTTTTAAATTCATATATTTTTCATTTTCATTTCATTTCACTTTAAACTACCATTTCCTCTTGGTTTGCAGTTAACTAATTAAAATGATTGTCAAATTATTTCCTGATCCTTGCAATTATGCTTTTTCGCCACCTGCCTGTTCTATAAACGTCTATACTTTGACATTGGCAAATCAGTGCCTAAAGCATTGGAGCCACATTAAAAGAAAAAAAAAAAAGACTATCTTGTCAAAAATTTTGGTTAACCATGACAAAGCAATAACCCGTTTTAAGCAAGAATGTCATCAGAGTTTTAATACAATTTGCTTGAACATATTTATCTGAAACTGGATTTAGCAAACTAGTTGCAATATTGCTCGCGTTTAAACACTGAAGATGATATGTGACTTGCAATTACCAATATAGATCCGAACATTGATGAAATAATTAGACTTCGTAGCCTCATACATCTCATTAAAGGGCAATTTTACTGATTTTTTATGTTATATAAAACATATTCTCTTAAAATTATAAATAAAATTAATATGTGTTGGATATAATGATATTTATTCAATGAAACCGAAAGAAATGCGTGAATATATATATACCTAGTCAGGTCATAAATTCTGTCACATGTTTAATGTAAAATAATTGTAACAAGTTTATTCATTATGTAACCATTCATATACCAAAATGAACTTAACAAAACATAGATTCTTATGACATTAAAGTTTATTCAAAATGACCTCCGTGATTTTGAATACAGGCCTTCAATCTGCGCGGCCAGTCGTCTATCGCAGCACGAACGAGGTCCATGTCAATATCGGCGGCTGCCTTAATCAAGGATGTCTTGAGTGACTCCAAATTGGGATGAGGCTTTGAGCACGCCTTTTCCTCCAAGTGTTGCCATATCTTGTAATCTAACGGATTCAAATCTGGACTGGAGGAGGGCCAGTCTTCGTGCCGGATGAAGTCGATTTCACGCGCCGCCAGCCAGTCTTGTGTGCTCTTCGCTCTATGAGCTGGCGCCGAATCTTGGTGGAATACCCAGTGCCTGTTATTGAACATGGTATGAGAAACAGGTTTCACAAGGTTCGTCAGGACTGTATTTTGATACACAACAGCATTCGTTTTTACACCTTTCTCACAAAAATGTACCTCTGTTAAGCCCCAATAAGAAACTCCCAACCATACCATGAGCGAGGATGGAAAATGACCTCGTTGGACACGCGGAATACGGTTGCTCGCTTCTTCACTACTGTGTGCGTACACCTTATCATTTTGTTTGTTGTAGCTCTCTTCTACGGTAAACATTTTTTCATCCGAAAAAAGAATTTCCCGATATTTTTTTCCCGCGTACCGCTTCAACAAAGCGCGGCATCTCTTCAGTCTCAGGTCCATTAGACGAGCATTCAAACGATGTCTTGTTTTTCTTCGATATGCCCGAAGCCCTAAGTCTTCATTTAACACCCTTTTCACCGTGGTTCTGCTTAACCCCATCTGAAGGGCCAACAGTTTCTGCTTACGTTTGGGATTTCTTTGAATTCGTGCCTTCACAGCTTTTATCACTGCTGGAGTCCTAACAGACCGAGGGCGACCACTTCTTGACCTGTCATCTACACTAGAGTCTTCATTGTATCGTTTGATGGTACGATAAACGAATCTTTTGGTTATATTCAAATTTTTCAGTATGTTAAAAATTTTATTGGCACGTAACTGCAACGATGCAACGCAATAACTACAACACGGTCTTCTTTAAGCGTCCACTCCATATTTAAAAATGAGTAAAATTCTAAAAGTATACCTTTTTTATTTTCATGAACAATTCGAAATTTTCGAATTCAATAAACTTTTTTGTGGCCAGCATTCTAAAAGAAAAGTTTTTACTGTGTGACAATACTTATGACCTGACTAGGTATATATATATATATATATATATATATATATATATATATATATATATATATATATATATATATATATATATATATATATATATATATATATATATATATATATATATATATATATATATATATATATATATATATATATATATATATATATATATATAATTTTTATTTGGGAAACAAATAGTACAATAGAATAATAAGTACACACATAAAATTTTTACATTAACCAAAATAGTTTCCGCAGTTAAATTATACATAAAAAGAATGCTAGTGAGAAAGAAAATAAAAATAACAATATTAAAGAATATTAGAACAACATTAAATAAGACTAAAATAAAAATGAAATTAATCATTGTACCTTTGGGTTTGACTGGGCACAAGCTAACTTAGAAATAATGCATTTTTTATACATATATCGTATTTGTGGACATTTATCTAGGGGTCGGCAAAAATTTCTCTCTACTAAAGAGGTCATAGTCGAAAAAAATTTGCGCACCTGGATATCTTCATCAAATCCTAGAGAATTTATTTATTTATTGTTAGAACTGTGTAGATTATGATGTTGGTAAGTACATTTTGTGAAATGAAAAGAATGAAACATACATAAAAGAAAACTCTATCAAAGATGAAGCAACGACTTAAATAATATTGTAAAGTTTTGCAGACTGAGAGAAAAAGGAGTTCAAGTGAAATAGAAGGTTGGGGGAGACTTATTAAATTTTTTATTGCTTAGAATAGCAGAGAGGCTACTGGGCCACTTTATATTTAGGAGTTACCTTCATCTATGGATGTTTGAGACGCCAGGAGCACTACTAACATGCTACCGTCCACGTAGGGGAATTAAAACTCAAGCCACTTATGTCAGAACACAACACAGGGTTACTATGGCGACATGTTTAGAGGCCGGGGGTAAAATATGTAATTGATTGTTATTAAATGGCAGCGGGCCGATCAAGTCTGCGCAGGACACATAGGCGATGAAGCAAATGAACCCTGACCTGAAATGAAGACCGATGACTTACGAAAGGTCGGGTATGTGGCGCGATATTAAAAGGCCTATATACAGCAGGAATTAAAGAATCAGTAGAGTTGCAAGTATTTTATATGTTAATTTAATATGCTATTATTTAGTAGGATTGCTTGACACAATAATATTTGTATAAGTAGCATAATAAAAGCACTAGAATGACTAAAAAATATATATACCGCCTGATAAGACTGAGGCAGCGTTATAGAATTACATAATGTACTCGATGAGCCCGCAAAACGTATTGTTCTCACACGTACACTATTGTCAAGCATATGATGTAACTTAAATGCTTATCATCGTGCAGTCAGCAAAATCCAAAGGTTGCATTTTGTATACAATTTTAGCATTTGTTATAGTCTATTCCCTCACCTACATAATAAATGATGTAAAGACTACTGTAAAATTTCTTCTCAAAACTCGGTGTTCGTTTGTATGATGATGATGTTGAATGATATAAAAAAGTTGTAAAGTTACTAAGGTACATCGGATAAAGGGTAAGATAGATAAGATATGTAGCTACTATTTAAAATGAGGATGGAGACAAGACCATTCGAAATTTTACTACTTCTGTATTGACTAAAGAAACTTCTATAGTGAAAGGAGGTTGAGATTAGAATGGAAAAAGTAAATTTTTAAAATATAATACGAGTATCTTAACAGTCAGCGCGTTTCGAGCTTTAGGATTTGTTAAATCAAATTTCCTTAGCAAATAAAAGCTATTTTCGTAGTACTTAAAGTAAAGCGACCTTTGAGAATCCGTAGCCCTAAAGATATTTTTCATTTCTTAAACTTCGTATCCCAATAAAAATAATTTTACTAGCATGAAGCGAAAGTGTAACTGCATTTGGGTAAAGTCGATCGCCAAAAAGTACGAAAAGAAACCAAACGTAAAAAGTATTCTATATGACCGATTTCTATAAAAAAACAGTACTTGAATCCGTAACAAAACATGGTACTAACGGCATTTAAAAACTTTGGCAAGGTTAAGTTACTAATCACAACATAATTATTACCAAATATTGTAATCTGAGAGATAGTTTTAAGCGATAAGGTCGCCGATTGATTTACTAACGTTTTATGTTCATCTTGTCATAATGCTACGAAATTGATATCATTTGATATCAAGTATACTCTCTCCAAGAAATGGGGATAAAAACCCAGCCGATGGCGGGCAGTGCGGTGGTAGAAAGACGACGAGGGCACTATTCTAAATAGCTCCTCAGAACACTCCCCGTTGTATACAGACGGTAGAATACGCAAACAGACGCAAAATCTCAAAGTTTTGGACTACGACGATCTCGTTATAAACAAATATAAATAAATATATGATACTATATATATACGAAGTCAATTCACACAGCGCCTTTTAACCCAAAAGGAATCAGCAAAGCACTTGAGTTATGGGTGTGTGGGGTGGGTTCACCAAATGCGAGGTGCTGCGTGCCTTTAACTGGTTGCCAGATTAATGAAACAAGGATTCTTGACTATTATTATATTAACCAATACATTTTACAAAATCAAATATAAAAGTCGATTCTATTTTCTCAATCTAATTCCTATCTGTCATTCTTATTGAGAATTTTATATATATATACTTTTTTTTTCTTTTCTCTATATATATTTTTTCTTTTAATATTATACCCAGAACCAGTGCTCCCCGCAGCGGCTCCAAGTCATGCCACCACGGATATCGTCAGACATATTAAATTTTTTGACGTATTTTAAAGATGTATTGAATAAACACAAAAAAGAGAAGTAGCCCAAAAAATAATGCCATATTTTAAAACTAGAAAAATACAGCCTTATATTCATTTTTTTTATAACAAAAATTTATGGACAATAAAAGCATGTGTGTATTACATAAAAAGGTTCTTAAAGTCAAAATGTTATAATAAACATTAGTCTAAAATAACATACATCAGAGCAAATATTTGAGGTACTGTTATTTAAGGTAAGTTGCACAGAGGAATACCGTTCTATTGAATCGATAATCAAGAAAGATTAAACGGTAGTTATGTCTGTGATATTCATCATAATAATTTATTTCATTTATTTTAAGTATTTTATCTACATTGCATCCGACATTTTCATCGGAGTCTACAGTGAAGCAAGCGAAAAAAATATAGAACAAATGTAAAAACCTGAGGTAAACTACCGAACGCTTCACCCTTTCCTATATACGAGTACAATAATAGACTACTCTATAAATGAATAGGTAGATGTTTAATCCGCTGATAATGATAATAGTAACTAACGATTGTTTATTATTCTGGAAACAAGCAGCTTATTTTTTTAAATCTATTAATGTTAATATTGTTTTAATAACTCGAACTATAAGAAAATGTATTTAAGTATCCAAAAACTGTATGCATGTAGGTTTTATTTTATTAATCGTTGTGAGTAAGAAAAAACAAAGGGGAAAAATTTTCTTCGTAAATAACTTTAATTTAAATTAAATCATGAGAAACGTTTTTAATTAAATTAACAAACAATTAAATTGTGCAACTCACCTTAACATTAAACAGGTGTGAAAACAGATAGACATCATTCAAGTTTTTCTAGACTCGATGTTAAGTGTCACACCTCGTTTAGATGGCGTAATAGTTGCTTAGTTTAATGGAGTTGAAAAACGCCAAAAATATAACATGGTAATAAAAATGGCCATTTCGTTTTCGGTGTAATAATAATGCGTTTCTGAAAAGTTATATAGGTAGTATATAACTACATACTGTCACAGGATATGAAGCTACAAGCATACTTAGAAGCTACGGAATATGACTGTTCGAAATATCGCGTGGTTTGCTAGGACAAAGTTCAAAGTTTCCGGAATTACTTTATCTAAATTTCTAAGTAAAACAAGACACGAACTTTTCATTCAAGCTAGAAAGGGACTTGGTGTAGCAAGGTGTTGGACAAGAGACGGAAACATATACGTAATAGCTCCAAATAGATTCAGGCAGCGACTTAATAGTACAGATGATTTGGCTAATGTCATAGAGAAAATAACCTTAGGTTCACAGGCCAGTACATCCACTGCCTATACGGAACTAAGCGCTTCTGCATCAACCAAAAGCGCGTCATCCAACGCAGAGGAAAATATAAATAAATATCCAATACCCGATAGGGGAATAGTCCTCGACAAAAACACAGTCTATCATGATTAGTAGCTCGCGCATAATTTCTAAATTAGATGCATCTCTTCTGCCCAATATCACATTTAATAGTATGCAGATTGCTGTTAGTGATAAGATAAAAAACCTTGGTGTAACTTTTGATAAAGAGTTATGTTGGCGGCCGCATATAACAGAATTAGTTCCTAGAATTTATGCCTCTTTTAATTATCTTAAAAAACTCAAAACTTTCTTTCATTTGACACTAAGATAAAACTTGTTCAATCTCTATAACTCCCTATCCTTGACTACGCCGATGTCTTCTATCTTAATTATACCCAAGAGCAAATATTGAAGCTGAAACGTCTTGTCAAAATAAGGTTCATATTTGGTTTAAGAAAATATGACCGTATTTCTGAATATAGCCATAAGCTCAAGTGGTTGCCAATCTCACTTCGCTGGAATGCTCGCATTCTCCATTTACTGTATAGAATACTGTTTATTCCTCCTTACCTTAAGTATTCATTTAAATTTATTTATACAACTCATTCCCGCTGTTTGCACTCTATTGAAAACTTGCTCTTACAGACCCCTGTCCACTCTTCGACATTCTTTTCCTATTCCTTTGCAGTACAGGCTGTCTAAATTTGGAACTCCCTTCCTCTGGCTATTAGAAAAGCAAAATCACTTGCCATTTTTAAAAACTTGGTTAATGACTATTACCTAAAGTCATAAACTGCATTGTCGCGTGTATGCATTTTTATGATGTGTATATATATATATATATATATATATATATATATATATATATATATATATATATATATATATATATATATATATATATATATATATATATATATATATATATTTTTTTTTATATTATATTGCTATTACATTCTAAGTTATTTTAATTCTTTTTTTGTATAATATTTACTGATCTTGATTTTTATGTCTATTGTGCACCACCTTGTATAATAACTTTGAATATTCCGGATAGGTTGTCTAGAAGAAATCGCTATATCATTCGGTTTTATTTTTGATTTGAAAGTCATCTCTACAAAAAATAAATTAAACCTCATATATGTATTTTATTTTACTATGTCGGCACAAGTAAATCATACGGCGAATGATGTACAAGAGATCTATAGCTAGATTGTCACAGGGCGATACTTTAAGATGATGCCAGTAACGAGTGTAAAATATGTGTTGAGGGGCGATTATACTCATATACCGCTTTATGATTACAACAAAGGAACCTAGGGTTTACTTAAATTATGAATCAAGACTAATACTACAGAGCGTATGTTATAGTTTAGTCCGTTACGGTATACTGCAGTCTTACAAGAAGTCAAAAAGTAACAAAATTTAAATAAACCACCAATACCTACAGTCACTTAAAGCTAATATATAAACAGTGTAACAATGTATAGTGTACGATAGTGTTGAAATATGTCCAGCAAATTATTATATGAACTATTAGAAACTTCCCGGCGGTGCTAGTTTCTAACTTAAATTACGAGGATGTGTGTATAAAGCTACAATTTGTTTACCATGCATTTGAACTCTATCATACTGTAAGTTTATGCTTTTGTATAGATGTAGATAAGAAAATTTATTCTACATCCGCAACAACCGGATAAAACGCGACAGCAAATACAGAATCAAATTTTATTCAGTCGTAGTTTTAAAAAGTGCCACGTTCGCAAAAGGTTAACGACCATAACTAACTAGTCGTTTTTTATTAAGAAATTCCCATCTCCTGACGCATTTAGGGTCTTTTCTTACTTCCTCTTTTTATTTATTTCTTTATGTATTTTCTACAAACTTATTTACAAATATAATCCAAATCAAGTCTTATTACAATCGAATCTTACTATGTATAACCTAGTCTTAAAATTACTATTTCTTTATTTCCTATTCATATCTTAGTACTTTGCATGCGAGTATAATGCTATTTCGGTTATTGTATTATTAAATAATATATGTAATAACATTTTTTAATTCTTATTTCTATTCATTACTACTTTTATTATTTTACTACAATACTTTGTGAACTTTTCGCATTGTTTCTTTTGCATACAATTAGATAGTTACTGTCAAAGAAAACATTAGAATCGTGAGCAAATCATTTAAGCTTCATTCATTTACAAATTCAAAATTTGCTGAACTGACATCTATACTCGTTAGTGATATCTAGCCTGAATTGTCATCGTTAGCAAATTATTATTTATAATTAAAATCATAATTTACTTGAAAAAAGTGGTTAGCTATCACTACAGCGACAACAATAACTCAACGAAAGATTGATGTGATGGATTTCACAACAAATTCAATTAATTTGACAGATATTTCATTTGTGTTCGTCTTTCTTGCAAATGTGCTAGCCGACAATAATTATAATGATCGCAGAGAAATAGCGACTAGATCGATAACTAATAAAGAAATTTCTTTACTTCACCTAAACCTGGGATTCGCCATGGCGCATACTTTTTGATAATGGCTGATCCCGGGTTATAATAGTTACTCTAACCATTTCCACACTGTTTATAATTTTAAAATCATTACATGACGGAGTAAATAATGACATATCGTGAGATAATGAAATTTTAGACAAAATAATTCAGAACAAATTAAGTAATGGAATAACTTCAAGGCATTTTTAATGTATATCATTTCATGCAATATATTTAATCCAATCCTCCTATTGTTTGTTTACTGTATGATCATAAATAATTAGAAAAATCTTATTTGTAATAGTTTTTATTCGTGTGTTACAAACTCTTTCACAGAACACTGTTTTCTATATTTAAACTTTAATAATGTTTCGTCGTACGTTCGTATTTCATTAAATTGTCAAAACAATTAGTGTTGTTTTTAAACTGCCCGAGTGTGCAATACACCATGACTCCGAACCAGTTTTTTTTTATACTTATTTTGTACATATAACTTATATACAATCCACATCGTAATAAGTACTATATTGTTGAATTCACTCGCACTTGAGAAGCATCTGCGACCACATTAAAATATTTTGACTTTGGAATTTAATACGGTTTTAACGCGTTTACCATCACAAAAATATTAACAAAAAAACTGTACTCTTGAAATTAACGTCTTTTATTTGCATGCGTACCCAAAATGTTATAAGGATCAGTCTTTGCTTGACGCTACCGATGACCCCCCATGGGGGTCAACGGAGTTAACCAGATGAGATCACGGGTGACGGCGTTTATAATGTTAAACATCAGTGTTGCTTTTTATGTCGTTGTCTCTATTGTTAATTCTTTATTTTCTTGTCCAAGAGACAAAAAGGAAAAAGCTGAAATATTTCTGGCAAAACATACTTTTATGGAAGCCATTGCCGCCTGAGTAAAACCGAACAATGCTCTCCTTTTGTTGTCTTTCAGGGCGTCGTAGAGCAATAACCAAAAGTCGATCCTGTGACCTCCCACATAAGGCTAGGGTGCGTGACCGGAATTTTACTCGGTATGCCGTTGCGCCCGCCACTGGCTATCATGTCATCTCAGTCAGCAGCAACATACGGCTGCAAACAATTAAGTCGACATGACCACGTAGGCTTCCTCTGGAATCCGGCGTGATACTGGTCAATGGGTTTCTCCGGGATAAAAAAAAAGTACCGATTAACTCTGTAGTATTAATATTACTATTTCAGGCCGAGATCACACGGCCAATTGGCGATATTAAAAAGTTAATGAAAACTTTAATAGACATATAATATTGCTACATATAGCCAATTTATAACAGCTTAAGCGTATTGCATCTTGCAACACTTCGAAACCAGAAAATGTACGAGATATTCACTTTCACTTACTCGCGGATCTATTTGCTCGCTCGAATACTGTTTTGTTCTAACGATTTTAATATTGTTTCGAATTTTAAACCATATTAGTACATCTTGTAGACACGAAATTACATGTTTTGACATGTTCATTTAAATGTTTCGATCTATTAACTAACTGGAGTACATCATTACCAGGTCCGAATTAACCTGCCATTAAATGATGGGAGATAGATGTAGTCGGCAGCAGCCTAAGGCCGTAGGGTCAGAACGGTGAGGCCGAAACAATTATGTCGGGTTCCGGCGAGGTAGTGCTGATTGAACTCTTCTTCTTCTTAGTCGTTTCACTCTTTACAGAGCGGTCGTGATCAACTGGTAGTACTATTAGAGGCAGATATTGTTCGCTGTATGATTTTACGCTGCTGATTGAACTACCACGGGATATAAAAATGAATTAACCCTATTATTACTTTTAATCAGAACCACACGTTCAACTATCAATAAATGGTATATTTTAAATTAAATGAATCTTCAGAGAGATTGTAAGCTATGGCGGAACATGTAAATACTCCATAATACTCTAACATCAAACCATATTAGTGTATTTTGTAGTCATGAAACGTGGTAAATAGTAATTTATATTTTTCCGATTCTTCGACATCCATAAAAGTGAGTTCATGGACATCAATCTTCCACATCAAGCCTTTTGGGTTCCCTTTTGTCGAAGCTCAACGAAGGCGGTATGGTTTTTTATTTGTTTCTCAAGTAAGTAAGCGGTTACAGCGACTTATCTGCAGTTTGTCGCAAAGTTCGATCTTACCGTGTCACTTAATATATCTACCGCAACATATTCATCATTCAAACGTATAGAATAGAAGGACAAATGGCGGTCTAATGTGTGGATGTTTAACCGTAAATATAATAATAAAAAACGTGTCTGTTATTCCTATAAATTGAAGTTCATTAGTACTTACGGTATTTTCTTCTAAACGTAGTATTTATTACCTGTAACCAACATGTTCAAGTTATTATTATTGTTATAATAATTATATAATGCAATGTTCATGAACTAAATTGGTTAATAATGGCATATAGCATCCCAATGTTGAGCTTGGACCTCTCTTTAGAAGGAAGGGACATTATATCCACTATGTCTGTCCAATGCGGATTGGCGGGTTATGCATACCAGTGATATCGATATCCAGTTTTCCTCACGATGTTATCTTTTACCATCGGTACATGACAATTCCGTTATAACATGCAAATAAAATATACCGTCATAATCCTTGTGTTGTGTTCCGACATAATTGATCCAGATACCAGTTCCCATGCGTAGACGGCAGCGTGCTATCGGCGCACTGGCATCGCAAATATCCATAAGTCATGTCTGTTACTCAAAACCATTGAAAAATTACATCATATTAAAAATCAATACATACACTAATAAAAACTGACTAATATCCAACCCTTAAAGCAAGGCTGCCAACAAATAGCGTGTCCGGCTGCAACAATGCTAGCAACGTACCTCTATAATTACAGATACGTCATATACGCGCTTCAAGGTAAGCTCCATCCCCCCACTTACCAGTAATTTCGATAAATTGCTAAACAGTTTTTTTTATTAATTATGCTTCCTCTTGACTCTCGTCTAAACAGTATTTTCTAAATAACAATATCTGGCACTCCCGATGACATATACGCCTCAATATAAGAGACTCTTAGGAAAGAGTCTTTTCGTTAAGTGACCTCTACATGTGAGCGTACTCTTTGTAATTTTCCGTGCAGGGGCTGAGAAAGAATACTGACCTCTGCAGCCGGGTTCGGCCGTTCGTAAAAGGCGACAAAACGACCCACCCTAACTACGTGGTAAGGCCCTAAGCCCGTCTGGATGGCAACCACCTTTGGTCTTAAGTATGCCGCTATAATAACTTAGTGTTGTGTTCTGGCATTAGTGACCCAAGTTCCTGTACCCATAAAGAACAACAGCGTGTTCGCGATGCCACTGGCGTTGCAAACACCCATAGGTGATCTCTCTCTCTAGTCGGTCCCTCATGTCTGAGGATCGTGGTCAGCATCGGGTTGACATCTGGAGCGGATGATCTGCCTCCACCGGTTCCTATCCAGCGCGTCTTTCACGACCGCATACAATTTAGAGGACGATGAGTCTTTCACTTGATCGGTCCATCTCGTTGGTGAACGACCACGCGATCTTTTGCCTTCGGTGTTCCCAACGACTATCAGCTTTTCAAGACTCTCATCGCCTCTGCGCATTGTGTGTCCGAAATACGTAAGGATGCGTTGTTGGCATATGGTCGACAATCGGGTTTTTATTTTGAGTTGACTCAAGATAGCTACATTGGTGCGTTTTGCGGTCCAGGGTATTCGGAGTAAACGCCTCCAGCACCACATCTCGAATGCATCTATCCTTTGTCGTTCTCGGGCTAAGATCGTCCACGTTTCCACGCCATAGAGGAAAATAGGGAACACCAGAGCTCGGATCAACCGCATCTTGGTTTTGATACTTATTCCTCTCTTCTTCCAAATGACGTTCAAACGGGTCATAGCGTCTTTAGCCATCCCATAGGTGATGGTAATTGCTAAATTCTAAGTGGGCCGTCAGCCTGTCTGGTGTCTTACAGCAATGAAAAAAGTAATAGAGACTCTCAGATAAAAGTTCCGATCCAGATAAAAGTGATTCCTAAATTAGAACGAACCCTGGATGAGAGATAAACCTTTAGGAAAGAGATTCTTGAATGACAGAAACACCGGGATGTAAATGAACCGATGCTAAAAAGGTAAACATTTTTTACGAGATATTTATCACCCCGGACAATACAAACGCAACAAAACATTGCGAATAAGGAGATATATCGAAGATGTCTTACAATTTACGGTCACATAATACACGTTTAAAGAATGCTGTCTCCAATTATTGGTAAGTAGGCGGATAAAAGGTTTCGGCACCGTCACTCTATAAACATAATCCATGTTGCATAACATTCTTATTTTGAAACGTTGGCCCCATTTTACTAACAAGTACGTGTATATTTTAAAAAACCTATGTATAAGTTACTACTTATATTAACTTCTACTTATAAATACTTACATTACCATATTTTAATCGTAGCGTTAAATCTAGGTTGCAACCCAAACTTTAGCTTAGATGCCCGAGGTCCGCTTTCCGACTTCTTCTTCTCCACTTCGCACGGCCTTTGACCGGCACCATCAATTCGAAGCCAGCTTCTTGAATGGCAGCCATCGCAACTCTGGACTTGTACGCGGGGGTGTTAATTTGGTGAAACAAAACAACTTTAGCGAGTTTGCCGCGCCATTGCTTGCGTATTTTCTCACGCAACTTTGTTATTTGTCCTGCGTACAAAGTCCCCGTAATAGTGGCTCCATGTTTAAGGTATTCGATCATTACCACCCCTTGGATGTTCCAGAAAAAAACAGCCCATGATCTTACCGGCGGATGGAATCGCCTTAAATTTCTTCGGAGTTGGAGATGACGGTCTCTTCCAAGTCATGGACTATTTTTTCGTTCCCGGGTCATATGGTGAATCCATGTTTCGTCCAAAGTTATAAATCGAACCAAAAATCGGCCAAGATCTTGTTGTAACAAACCCAAACAGCTTTGTGAAATTCTCAGTTTCGTTTGTTTCTACGCGTCAGAAAACATTCTGGGCACCCAGCGCGCTGACAGTTTTTTCCTATAAAAAATCTTCATTTATTTTGCTGTAAAACAAACAGTAACACGACGATCCGCCAAGACAATATTTCAATTTTTTTTATCATTAATAAATGATAAAAAAAATTGAATACAGTCACTACCGATGTAGGGCATCCCGTACGGGGGTCGTCGTTAATGGAATTTCTTCCTCGCTTGAACTCAGCACACCAACGCGCAACCGTAGAATATGGAGGAGCATGAACTTCTAATGTTGCTCTCAAGCGTATCAACGCTGGTAAATCATTACCAGCTCCCTAGTAAAATTTTTCATGCAGAGATATTTAATTACCGCGCGAACTTCAATTACATCCATTTTTAAGAACACGTTCCGACACGACGCAAACAAATGACTTTTATTTTTAAAAAACAAAAAAGAAATGATTGCCTTTTTTATTATTATTATATCTAATGTCTGGGATATGCCTGCCAGTATTTATTTTTTCTTTCCAAGGAGAATGTATCGCATTATCACTATTTATTGAACACCTCTCGTAATTTTGAATTAGGTACAGTTTCCTAATATGGATTGACCTCCCATAGACATGTAAACGTTATGTTTAGATTACATTACGGATCCCAGTCCCTGGAGTCATGATGTCCTCATAACAGATAAGTCTTCCGAAAAAAAAATTAAATAAGATTTTTGATTTATTTGCTTGACGCAAACAAATCCGTCCGGTCAGAAATTCAGACAAAACCTATCAAACTTCTAAAAATAGACAAAAACGAAAATAAAACAGAAATATATTAAATTTGATTAAAATCGAGCACAGATCACGATAACTTGCATAAAAAAACCTTGAAATTGATTAATATTGATAAATGCGATTGTAACATCGAGATGATTAGTTCGGACATCGTCAAAATTAAAACTAATAAGTAAAACTAGCAATCAGCAATAACTTTTACACGTTATGAGATATAAACGAGCAATCTGAGCACGCAACAAAGTTACATGAACCACAGTATATAATTTATAACCAAAATTACCATACGATGAAAACTACGTCGTTAGGGCCCCAAGCCCGTCTGGATGGCAACTACCCTTGGTCTATAAGTGTGCCACCATAATGACCTTGTGTTGTGTTCCGGCATTAGTGACTCAGGTTCCTGTACCTATATGCATACATCAGCGTGTTAGCGATGCCCCTGGCGTCGCAAACACCAATAGGCGACGGTAACTGCTTACAATTAAGCTGGCCGATAGCCTGTCTGCTGTTCTTCAGCAATAAAAAAAACTTACATGTTTTATATAAAAACTATTGTGTCCATACAAGGGAACTGTACAAATCGTATTGTACAGTTCCCTTATCAAATTATCAGTAACGTTAGTATTCAAATTATCATTCTATAGTATAGAACGTTTCAGTACAGTATGCTAATTTTATGTTTATAAAAACGTCAGCAATGCAACGCTATAGCAATCATTTTCGACTATAGCACTGAAACTCTACTGAATCTACTCGAAGTCTAAAAAAAGAATACAAAAGATCAAGATCTAGAATCTATATTTAAGAATCTTCTTATCAGCGAAATATTTCCCTGTGAATCATTATACAAAACATTCTCATTAATTAGTACAGGTACTAAACAAGCATCATAGCTATTTATGTACAATATAATTGTTATTTCTAAGTATGGAAGGGGTAATTACTTCTTATTAAGTAGCAAGCCCAGCAGCCATCGCTTCAGTGCTTTCCTGCTCTGCAAACATTTTTTTTCTTTCTTGTCCTTTTGAAGAGAACATGTTCGTTACTAGAATATGCTTACTGTATTATTTCATACACTGTGGATAGACGATACGATACAGATCTGTTTCATTTAATGGTGTACGCATTCGATCGAGATCTGAACCAAATAGACGGTACTTTCTATTTTATTCCTGTTAATTATGATTATGAACTAGGAAACGGTGATACACTGTGTTCAATTATGTATCGATGTAAAAGCAATGAAATTGTAATGATATAAGGAAATTTGTTTATTACTTTAAATTAGCACTTAAGTTAATTAATGTTCAGTATCTGTAACTTTACGCGGATGTTAGATTTAGTGTATGTGGAACAACAAGACGTTACTATAGAAATACTTAATGTCAGATTATTTCGTATTTTCAGGGTGGTCGTCGGTACCTGAATAAGGACCGCAAAAATGTTAACGTATTCTTAGTTATTAGGGTGGGTCAAAAAAATTTACTATTTTATTTTATATTGTACTCTGAAAAATGGTTTACTAGACACCTTTAGAAAATTCTCTCCAAATATGAGCTCTTAATTTTAATAGAAAGATGCTCCGCCTGACAGTTATCCATTTTTTCTTCAACATTAAAAAAGAAAATTCATAACTCTCTACAACCTGTGCATTAAAAATATACTTGTAGGAAATTGAACGCTCTACAAAAAAGGTTCTCTTATAGTTTTTTCGTAAACCTCACCGTTTAAAAAATATTAAAGGTTGATGTTTGATTATTTAAAAAAAATTTAGATAGTAAAAAATATTTTTTTGTCCCACCCACACCGAGCGGTGTTATTCGTCCGTCTGTGTCTTATAGACAGCAATGTGAAAAACAGAAATTTCAGCGGTTCCCGGAACTGGTTGACTAATGTCTCGATTGAAATTACGATATTCATTAATATCGAAATCGTAGACGTATAGCGGAAGTGGTGTGCCTGTTGGCACGGGACAGATTCCATTATGAATTTGCATACAGAGAAGAGCAATGGGGACTGAGCCGAGCCTTGAGGAACTCCAGCCCTGATTGTGGGAAAAGTGAAGCGCATCCAAATTCAAAGGTAAATTTTATACTAAACATTAGTATCTGAACTTATCGGATGATTTTGTTATATCGAAGAAAACAGCACCCTGTTGTCTAAGGGTGATTCGCTAACAGGTTCAGTAAAAAAACTAGTGATAAAACAAGAAAAAATATATTTATCCAAAATATTATTTGAAGATAAACTAGGAAATTATACAAATATTTAGCAGATAAGGAAGACCTAAATGCCAGACGTGTAATTAATAGATGCGTTTTATATGACATTGAGATAAAACTATAAAGTGGTATTCTGACATTTTGAATGGACAAACCCAACTAGTAGAGTAGGTACAGAATGGTTAGCTGAAATAAAAACTTAAAGCTGCTGCTATCTTCGTTACTCTTTAGTAGCAGAAGAGTTACGATATAATCTGAAATTGCATCGGAAAATAATAAAATTTATCGTCGAATAACAACAACAATAAAACATGCTAACGATATAATAAACGATTTGTCAATAATAGAGATTATTTTAAATTGCACTCACCGTACGCCGCTTTATGATTGTTGCAGTAATATTCATATTTGATATTTCCAGTAGTATTTCAAAACTATTTGCACCTTTTACTGTTTTGCATTTTCTGATCAAATATATCAATAAAATTAAGGTTTGATCATGTAGATTCTTTTATTGCAAGAATACGTAAATTATGTGCTCTTCTGACAAACGTTTCATACCATATGTACCCAAAGCCTGTCATATCATGTGTCATATGCAAATATATACTATTATAACTAACTAGCATAGAACTAACTTTGACGCAGACATATTTAAACCAGTCAAATAACTATGACTGAGTTTAGATTTTAGATATAATTAACTTAGGACGAGAGTCCGATATATCGATAATAACGATGGAGACATCGTCAAAAGGAAAACCTAATACACCTTTCTTTTTCCGTCTAACTGTTTATCACTTTTTACTCCTTAATTTTAACGGATTAGTAGTATTATATTATTATTATACCAGGACCACCCAATAAACACGAACTAAGAAAAATAATAAAAATATTTGGAAAACAATGAAAATAGATCGAAGTAATTATAATCAAAATAAATATCAAGGTATTTTTCTACTTTTGGGGAGATGAAACCTAAAAATGGTAAAGTGCTACGATAGATATGTTAAGCTGATTTATATAAGAACATTTTGATTAAACTGTTCTTCTTTTCATTCAATTGGATTTAATATATGAACTTACTGCAATTAATTGCTACTGTACTTATACCAGCTGCTTTAAACGTGCGTTGTTTTCGAACAATATCAAGCTATTATGCAAATTTCTAAGCAGAATATATGCAGAATTATTTACTTGTTTATTTATCTTAACAATAATTTTATGAGATTAAGTTGTATATGTATTGCATATTTAAATAAATATTTAGTTATTTTTAGTATTTTGATATTTTGTTATTTAGTATATCTTGGGAGTAACTAAGATATACTAAATTATTCCATTAGTGAATATAGAGAATTATTTCATATCAATATGAACTGGATGAATGACCAAAATCTAAACAGTTCAATATATAATTAGTAAATTCTTTGTACTTTTTCAGTAAAAATACTAACCCCTGCAGCCGGAGTCGACCTGTCGTAAAAGGCGACAAAACCCTAGCTACGTGCTAGGACCCCAAGCCCGTTTGGATGGAAAACACACTGTGTCTTTATAGACATACTTATGTATGCCGTTATAATAACCTTGTGTTGTGTTTCAACATTAGTGACCTAGGTTCCTGTACCCCTATGGGACAGCAGTGCGTTCTCGGTGACCCTAGCGTCGCAAATATATATAGGCGACGGTAGCTGCTTACTACTAACTATGCCGTCAGCCTGTCTGCCGATCCTCAGAAAATAAAACTATAAAGGGTGCAAGTAATATGCGTAACGTGTTATATATAAACTTATTAGGCGAATGGAAGAGGAACAGAAATGTGAAATATTTTATTTCTAGCTCTTCTTGTGCATCTATCAACATTCATAATAGATTGTAAAATTCGCATAATAACATTGATTTGCATGATATACGGCTATCAATTAACAATTGGCAATACATGATTGTGCGTTACCTACGTTCCGTGTGTCACGGGCAGACGGGAGTAGGAGGCGTGCGCGGCCTGCGCTGCCTGCGCTCGTGCGACGTGCAGTGACCAAGCGCACGCGGCGGCGACACTCGCCTACTCTCGTTTTCATCAAGTGAAAACATCAAACATGTGGATTTGACGTACTTGCATACAATATTCTCTTACACTTGCCGATCTTCATTGCCCAGTGAGTATATCTTTAATTAACAAAATTTTTTTACAGCCTTGTTTAATTACTATTTGTCAATTTTGTGAAGCTGACGATAAGTACCGAAACAAATTCTAAAAACTGTAAGCCTGTGAAGTATATAAAATTCATAATATATATTATTAAAGATAAAATTATTAAAAGATATAAAATACATAACATTCTATTGTCAGACAGCGTGATGAACAAGCTACGTTGTTTCATAATACACTATCAAAATGTATAATTAAAACGTAAATGCAATTACGAAGCTGAAAAAAAGAAATTTAAGGTTCCATATTCATTAATACATTAATTGTTCTTAAAATGTAATTTTATTATGTGTGAACGTCATATTATTAGGTGTCATTAGTCTACTGTTACTTTTTTTTGGTTACGAATTGAAAATTAAAACTTTACATTGAAATAAATTGTAGTACAGAACAAGATGTAGATCATAACGATTCGAATTAAATCAAATTGAAAATAAATAGTCTAGTGGTTAGGCATCAAACCTTGAGCTTGTACGGAGGGATTAATAGAAATCGTAGTATTATTCGTGTCATTCGACTCCGTATTACAATAATTATGTCTAAGAAATATAATAAATTGCGCAGTATGTATTATAATTTTGATCAATAGTATCCGAAGCTGAATGAACTGAATAATGTTCTATTCATTTCAATTTAATTAAATGGTTTTCATATATTCAAATATTGATTGAACCTATGATTAATTTCCGAATATTCTGTAATTAAATATCATAGGACTAAAACTTTTCTACAGTTTATAAACACGTGAAAGCAGCCTAAAACAAGAATAAGACATTACTAGATACCTATAAAAGGCGCCAAATAGATTGCTGCAATTCACACACAGCAGACAGGCATCGTTTGATTATTCTTTCAGAGTGGGTGGATAAAACATTGATTTTTTTAATATATTATATATAAACTTTGATACAGTGAAATTATATTTTAAAATACAATAGTCTAACCGCAATAAAACAATATTATGTTGAAAAAAGTGTGAATTATGAGATAACTAATAGAAAAGAGTAATAAAAGAGTAGATGTGGTGCCGGACCCCACATAACATAACGGCAGGTAAAAGAATATTTGAAGCGAAAATTGTGATTACGAATCAAAAATCAAAATAAACATGCATTTAGAACAAAGTTTTAAATTTAAAACATGGTTTTAATTGTGAAGATTCATAACAAGAAATGTAAAATTCAATCTTGAAAATTTGAGTTAATTAGCTGAAAGAGAAAAAATATATTCTTTCATATATTCAAGTGTTCGTTTACCGCATATTTTATTCTTCCGCAACGTATTATCCTTAGAATCTGTAATCTAATACATCTTTTCACATCGGAATCTTTCTAAATAAATAACTGTCATTTTACCAGGGTTGAAAAATTAACCTAAAGGTATCCTTTCTTTGTATCTGCAGCTGACTAGCTTGTTGTATTCATTTGTATTCATTTGGGGCACTTTGTATAAGAACTGAACTCGCCACTGTAAATAGACACTAGTTTTGATTGATTGATCGATGTAAGTAAATAAGTAATGTGTCACTTCTGAAACAAACTGTGTCAGCACAGCGCCATCTAGTCTAAAAATAAGCAGCAGATACCTTGTGTTATGGGTACTAGATAACTGATATGTATCCATGTACTTATTTGCATAGAAAGTATATATGTATATTAGAAATAAATAACCTGGCTCGGGGCGGGAATTGAACGAAACGCAATGGAACCCGCTGTTGTTCCAATGTACGAAAGCCGTTGGATCACGGAAACAGTTGATTTTTGAACTCTAAGTTTGATCTTCGAACGTTTGCAACCATTTTTCAGAACAACAATTCAGAAAGACACCTGCATCCTTATTCTGTCACTTATACCTCACCACTAAGTAACCCACCACTAATTAAGTACATTACACCCATTTTATTGAATGAAATGAATGAATGAAAACTCTTTATTGTTCACCTTAAATATATATACAAGAAAATGAAATAAACTTACAAGCTACTGAACAATGGGTGGCCTTATCGCTTAGAGCAATTTCTTCCAGGCAACCCTATTATGGGTGTAAGAAGGCCTACTAAACCTTCTTGTTCTGAATCAACCTCGACTGTCAACTGATGTCCTCTGCCAACTAACGGATGGGATCAGACAGCATTTGCATTGGCATAAGAACTACATTTAAATATATTTCAATTTTTATTTCTTCGGCACACGAAAATTGCATGGACGCTGACGAATAACTCGTATTTGATTCAGTTCGAGTATTATTTTTTAAGTTTTAGGCAAATGTTTAGAAGGATTCGGCATTAATCACTTGGATGATGTAAATATTTTTTAATACACATATTAAAGCAACTTACGAAAAAAGTATAGTATGAAAATAAAATGCATCGAAAGCATGTCAAACATTAGCAATTTAAAAAAAGCATAAAATAACACTAAGCGCAGCCTTGAAGCAAAATTGCGAATGTTAGATTAGCAATTACAAAATCCTTTCAATTAACATAATTGAGTGTTTCAACCATATATGGCCCGTATTCCAATCTCGGCTATATTATAAATTATTATATTACAATATTAACACTACTTGGCCGAGACGTGAATATAAAACGTCAGATGTTTCTATTATTGATATGCTAATCGACAGGCAGTGGACCGATCATGTTGATCGCAGAAGTTACAGTCGATAACCCAACGGATCCCGGCGATGACTCGAGCCCGCAGTCCGATGGAACAACGGTCTACGCAAAGTTGTCTGTTGAGGCTGAATGGGGAAGCTAAGAGACATATAAGTGAGGTACGGTAGTAACTTGGAGGCTTATGTACGTCAGTAGAAAAAGAGTGACTTATGACTTCGGAGAGTGCTATTAAAGCCATGCTGATTATCTAGAATATGTGTATTATAAAAACAGTGACAAAATAGAACAGGACAGGAGTGACAGGAAGAGGAACAGGGATAGGACAGTGTAAGCATAATAATTTCTTGTATTCGAGAAAGTCATTCATGATATCGGGAACAAGAGTCTACTGCGTAGAAGTTGTCTGTGTATCATGTATTACATGTACAGCATGTAATTGTTACCTTTAAGTAAACCTTGAAGTTGATTGATGTAATAACTAAAAACCGTGTGAAATGGAAAAAGTTAGGAAAGAAAATTTTGGTAGTAAAACCAAATTTTAATATACAACCGAAAATCTTAATAGGCTAAAATATTATATTAATTAATGAAATGATTATCAAATGAATTATCCTCTCTTCGGCTCGCTCGCACCTTGAATGGCTTGCCATTTTCAAGTGAACGGATACTTTAATACAATACTACTGGTCGCCCAGGGGTCGAAAATTCGACCATAATTCATTTAATTTTTAAGTTTGAACTTTATTAAGGTTAGTTAATATGTCATTTTCCTACATCAGTTTAAACAACATCACTGTAAAACTTTAAAATGGTTTGCATTGCAAAACCTGCATTTTAGATCCGTTTCGTAACCATATAAACACTACTCTCACAAAGAGTAAATCAATTCCTAAAATCGATTACTTATACACCATTTTCTTTATGCTTGAGCAAGATGAGATGGTTTTCACAAAATACAAATAAAAACAATTTCAAAGTTTCATTCCTTGTTACTGTCAATTTTGACTGAATGTTAATAAGACCAAAGAGAATATTATCACTTATGGCCATAGACAATTAATGTTAATATACATTAATATATTATTAATAATTGTATAATATTATTAGTAATATATTATTATATAATATGTTATTAGTAATTGTATAATATTATTATTATTTAAGTATTTACTAATGTATATTATGAATTTAAATATTACTAGAATATTAACTTTAATGGTCTTTAATACCAAGCCATAAACCCTTATGAAAAAAAAACAAAAGTGTAAGTAAGGTATGCATGTGTGTGTACGTTGTGTATAATTTGAGTAGTAATATGCGTAATGTTTATTTTAATTATTTTAATGTATTTCTAATGAATTTTAGGCAAGAAAATGGCTTTCTGCACTTCTCCATATAAACTTTAATTGTGCCAAATTTCATACTCCTTCTCTACTTCAGACTTGTGTCTGAAGTAGAGAACTCTCTAGAGAGAGTCTCTGAATGGGGACGACAAAACCTTGTCCAATTCAACCCCTCGAAGACGCAAGTCTGCGTATTCTCTGCCAAGAAAACCCCGTTCGCACCTGCGCCACAGTTCCAAGGAACCCCTCTTTCCATCGCAAGCAGTATTGGGATCCTTGGTGTTGACATCACGAATGATGTGCAGTTTAGGGGACAATTGGAGGGCAAAGCTAAACTTGCCTCCAAAAAGCTGGATGTGCTAAACCGATCCAAGCAGTATTTCAGTCCAAGACAACGGCTTGTGCTATACAAAGCACAGGTCAGACCGCATTTGGAGTACTGCTCACATTTATGGGCTGGAGCACCTGCCTGTCAGCTCAATCCCCTAGACTCCATCCAACGGCGCGCAGTTCGTGTTGTGGACGATCCTATACTCACAGATGGTCTAGACACGCTTGGACTTCGGAGAGACTTTGCGTCTCTTTGCATATTCTACCGTCTGTACAACGGGGAGTGTTCTGAGGAGCTATTTAGAATGGTGCCCTCGTCGTCTTTTTACCATCGCACTGCCCGCCATCGGCTAGGTGTTCATCCCCATTTCTTGGAGCCTCTTCTTTCTTGTACGAAACGGTTCTCAAGAACGTTCGTGTTACGTACTCTCGGGATCTGGAATGAGCTTCCGGCTGAGGTTTTCTCAGCGCGGTACGATATGGGGTTCTTCAAAAAAGGCGTTATCAAATTTCTTCGAGGCCGGCAGCGTGTGTGTAATGCCTCTGGTGTTGCAGACGCCCATAGGCGACGGTGACCACCTGTCTGGGTGGGCCGTTTGCCTGTCTGCTGAACTTTAGCTATAAAAAAAAAACTCCTCCGTCCGCGCAATTTTCGTTAAATGGAGTACAAAGTTTTTGCTCAACGTATTATATAGATAACAATACATATTACATAAGTTTCCGTTTAGTGTAACAAAGCCTAAACAATTCAAGAGCTAAAATAAAATATAAGAAAGTCGATAATGAGAAGACAATTTAAATTATACGTCAGTGGCATAAAAGTTTCTGGTGGACTGTTTCTCATACGCTATCATTTCGATTACTGAATGTTTATTTTATTAAATTATGGCGTTATATATGTTTTCATAAGAACTTTAGATAAATATTTTATTGACTTTTTACAATTCAACAAGTCTGATTATGTCACGTATACCAAGGTATTACGTATGCTAATTAGTACAAGCAATTTGCAGTGATCATTTTCTAGTTTCGAATTAATCGTGATTAAGCGAATGTTACCTCTATTCATCGACAACGACAACCCTGCCCTTTTACGACTACTACTTATCATTGTTAACTTCGAAAACTTCAAGAATACAATTAGAAAAATTGAAAGTAGTTCTTCATAAGTCAATATCGAAAAGTAGCAGTCAGTAGCACAAAGACAAGATTTTTGATAATGCATTTGCGTTTTCCAAATTCCATTTCCGATTTCGTACATGGCTTCATGTTTCGTTATCAAATATCAGTTAATCTCCACGACCTATTTATGGACTTTAATGTATAATGTCGAATTATATTTTATGTCTGTTGTTTAAAAACTAATGAACCAATTTTTATGAGGCATTTTTGAGACAGTTTTGACTTTGTTATGAACATAATACTATTTATGGCCACGAACGCCTCGAGCATCAATTTTCATTTTTTAAACATTACAATCCGCGAGGAGTTTGAATTCACAAACACGACTCTATATGGCCACTTACGCAGGCACTGAACCAGCAGTAGAATTTAAATACAATGTGATCGATATGCTTTTTTAACTAAAAATTGAGATCAGATCCAGATTTTTCTTTTTTGTCAATTTCGTTTGTTGCATTTTAACTAAACAAACGGGCTTATGTGGTAACAATTTTATTTCATAGAAATGTATTTAACTTGATCACATTACAAAGTTTAACTTACTTTACAATTAAGAACTATATATATATATATATATATATATATATATATATATATATATATATATATATATATATATATATATATATATATATATATATATATATATATATATATATATATACTCGTACTTTAAGAACATATCTATTAATCTAAACTTATCCGCACTATTTCTCTACATATCGTAATAAAACTTATCAACTCTGACCAGCGTAATCATACCTCATGCAATTACAATTTTTAATAACAAACAGAAAAAGCATTTTTATTGAAATATTCTAGTAGTAAATATGAAATACAACCCATCTCAAGATGTGTCCTTCTCGTTTATACTATTTTTATACATTTCATAACGTATATTATTTTTCAATTTTGCAAATACAAAAAATTTATAAATCTTATAATAAAAATAAATAATAAAACGTTCTTTTATTATTTACGTGCTAACCAAGCGTCATTATATTCAGTCACCGGTTCTAATCCCACGAACAATTTCATTTACATAATTCAAAACGTAAAAATTTAGTTAATTTTAATTACTTGTATAAACAATACAATGAGCCGAAAATTTTATTTTAATCTTTATTGCAACGCACTTCACGGCCATAACGAAATATTAACAACACTGTGCGCATGCGGCATTACTTATTTTGCGTAAACATACTCGTAATTTCATATTAAAAATAATTTCATATTTGTGTAATGTTACAATTGAATATACATACAATTAATATAATATTTTCGGGTTAACCAATGACGTACGTGCACGCGAATCACTGAAATATCGCCCAGAATTATTCCTATATCGAAAACATTAAGCTAGCAAATTTTAGGTGTCTAATGTATACGCAATTTAGTCGATTGAACGTATTCTTTGCTTTTTTTATTTGTGGCTCCAATGCTTTAGACGCTGATTTTTCCAATGTCGATGTAAGAAAACAGGTGGGTTTTTCACAATAAACACACTTTGTGACCGGTAAATTATTTTTCTAAACACTTATGGGCCAGGCAAAACTGTTAAACTAAACTACAGTATAATAAATATGTTATTTAGATTTAAAAATTTGGAAAGAAGGCATATATGTTTACTATGAATAAGGTGAGGAGATAATTGATATTTACAGGTCGAGGGGTAGATAGAGGCAGGATGTCATGTAATGGAATATAAATATTTGGGCAATGGAAAAAAATATGTTCGAGAGAACCCTCATTATGGAACGTATTTACAACATAATTACAATGTCTTGTGTGTCTAATTGTCTATGCATAGTTGTGGAGACAGTAGTAAATTGATTAGTCTTATACGTGGACATTAGCAAACCAGTGAGACACCCATGAGAATGAGGCGGAGAAAAAATACTAAACTCTGCGGCCGGAGTCAGCCTGTCATAAAAGGCGACAAAACAACCCACCCTAACTTTGTAGTAGGGCCACAAGCCTGTCTGGATGGCGACCACCTTTGATCTTAAGTATGCCGCCATAATAACCTTGTGTTGTGTTCCGGCATTAGTGACCCAAGTTCCTGTACCCCTATGCGACAGCAGCGTGTTCGCAATGCTACTGGCGTTGCAAACACCCATAGGCGACGGTAACTGCTAAATTCTAAGCGGGCCGTCAGCCTGTTTGCTGTCCGACAGCAATAAAAAAAAACTATAGCGTCATTTTTACAACACCCCGTATGGAACCTTTTTTTAATATATTGAGGCACTAATACTGAGCGTTAGCCTCCATTTACGCCAGAGACCTACCTAGGCTTTCTTGCCTTGCACTTGTCTCTGCAAAACCATATTTAATCTATTTTGTTTTCTTCTCTGTATGTAAGATAGAATAAGAAAGAGTCACAGATGGACAGGGACTCCGAACTGTGGTAACTAATACGAGTAAGGTTTCAATGTGAAAGCGTACGATGTAATCAGTAATGACACGACGCACTTATTACCATATTTGACAAGTGGCGCAGTTGTTTTCGCACGTCGAAATACCTGCAGGGGTCACTAGATCGATTCCAATCCCGGTGTATATAATAAATATTTGTTTGAAAAGTATATAAGTAGTATATCGATTGTCTAGTCTACTAATAATGTAAGTGATGTACTGCTTAGTTTAAGAATTAATAAATATATTGGGACATTTCACAAAACGCCATCTAGTCCCAAACTAAGTTGCATAGCAATTGTGTTATGGGTACTAGACAACTGATATATTACATACACACTTTTCTTTTGTAAAATAAATACATAAAATATTATACATAAACATCCAAACCCGTACTAGCCGTGGGTTAGCCGTTAAACCAGGAGGTCATCGAATAAAATGGCGCTCCCTGAATTGACACGGTATATTATACTAATTTTACTATAATTATTTATAAATAACTGATTTAGTAACAACTTGCCATAAATTTGTATGGCCATGTTTATGTATTGGGGTTCAATCTTGTTTTAAAGAAAATATTTTACGATCATTTATGCACAAATTCATTTACACAAACATACAGACACTTGCACACACACACACACACACACACACAAACATTTGTTTTTGTTTTTAGTAGCTCTTCTTATATTAACTGAAAGAGCGAAGAGGCCAGAAAAACAAGACGGGCTTCTGCTCAGATTGGACTCCTCCCCCTCTACTTCATTGAGCTACTGATATTACTTTTCATAATACCTGTTACACTTTAACTTAATATCTGTTACACTTTTATGTGTATGTATTTTCTACTATTTTGTGGGAGAAAATAAAGATTTTTTTACATTTCATTGTAAAATCAGGCTCTTCTTTTTAAACGTGAAATGTCTTTTAATTATATTATTTTTAATTTGCGCACAACATTCAAACATTCTACTAATAAAATAAAAATATATATTATAAATAGAGTTCGAGGTATTTTTACAACAAATTTGTAACTGGTTTACATTTCAAGTCGAAAACCAGTTAAGATAATAAAATTATTTAATGTAATACTTTTGTAAACGAAATGTAAATTTATTATAATTCTTTAATGCTCATTAGAATATCATTACTAATGAGACGGTCGCTTTAGAAGTTTCAAACACGCATATACTGCGTTTTAATCAACGTTCACGTGTATTGCGCTTACTGCGAATTTTATATCAATACTACATAAATACTATATTCTATTTGACGAAGTTCGTTTGGCTTTGAATGTTGTAAGGCGTGCACATGCACATTGTTTAGTTCGTTTCATAATTAATATTTTATTTATATTCATTGCAACCTATAATTCTATAATATTATTTACTTTGCTACATTGTAACTTTCAACATTAAATTTTAAATATATCTATAATACGTGTCAGATTTCATTGCTAACGCTGCCTTCGTTTACACACACAAGCGCGCTTATCGGTACATATTACTACAACCAGAGCAAAACGGACTTCGTGAGATAGAATATCTATATTACTGATAATACTACTGACTCGGCAAACCTTATTCTGTCATATAAATTTAAAAAAAAATACATTTTGGATAGCAGTTCGGAAAAATTCGTTCTTAGTGAGCTACTTTGTTAAATTTTATGTCAATCGGGTGAATAGTTTTAGAGATCTTCTGATGATTCGTTTATAAATATGTAGCACATGAACATCGATCACAATCTTGTGGAGTATCTTCACAACTGTCAAAATTGTATAGGTCGTTAACATTTAATGTATCCATTATGACTATATTAATTCTTCTTCTTCTTCAAGTAGTTCTTCTTTCTTTCTTAATAGCGTGACGGAATAGTGGTTTGAAACAAGTTATACCGGTCTGCTCCTTGATTTTTCGCAACCAGGAATTCTTACGTCGTCCAGCGAGTCTCTTTTCCTCTCCCAACTGTATTAATACGTGAAGAAAAAACTTGGTATCCCTGTTTATGAAAACAACACAGACGGTGTAATAAATTAGAAACAAATTAAAGTTTATGCGGAGAAAGAGTGCAGTAAGAGAATATTTTTTTTAAATTAATGCGTAAATAAATACATTTAATATTAAAAACATTACACACACTACCATAATTTTTATACGCACATATAATTAGACACTCTTTTGTTTATACGAGTAGCTAAAGTCTAAGGTGAAACTAAGAAGGTCTATAATATAATATTATTTGTTTATAATCCTAATGAATAAAATGTTAATAAATTTTTAAACTGAAAATTTTAATGAATTACGGTGGAATTTCGACCACTGAGCACTGACCACTCATTATTATTTGATGACTGTAAACTTTTACGACTGGCAAGTAAATTGAGAGGATTGAGGTACGGACTACGGAGGACGTACGGGCGCATTGCACGGAGATTCCCATACTGCCTCACCGACCGTTTCTACTAAAGGGGTTGATATAAATATTATATTTTACTGGAATTACGCGGCCAATGTTAAATATGTTTGATTACTGCTTATTGTTTCCGATTATAATAAGAGTGATTAGTGGGTAGGCTTATTTCACTTCTGACTGAGATATGGTGGGTTCATAAATTTGACAAAGACGATGATGGCTGGCATTTTTTATAAGATGTTCCTGTATGCTTGATCCCCACGGAGGACAAGATGTTCGTACGGTCCGCATATCCGCAGATCCGTCTGTTCTGAGCTGGGTTCATGTGTCACTATATAGTATGTTAAAAAAATAAATTACAGTTTAAAAAAAACTAAAAACACGCTTTTATAGTTAATCAAACTGAAAAGTTAAAAATAATTCTTAACATAAAAATAAAATTACTGACGAGAAAATTAATGTCACTGCTCTAAAAAGCGTGGGGTGCTTGATATCAATTATTATAATTTTTTACTAGTTTCATTCCGAGATGCTGAGTTAGTTTAAAAATATCGTACAAAGTACCCCATGCTTAAATAAAAGCGTGGTAAAAAAAAGTCCTACAATACAGTCAGAGAAAATAAGTTAAACAACAGCTAGTCAAAAAACATACACTTAAATCGATTCCTAATATGTGATCGGCGAAACCTACGGCGGTCTGACCTTCCCCCTCAACCTCCAACACAGGTTCTCTCAGAGCGCGAACGCTTTGGGAAGTAAATGTGTGACATAGGGTGGGAGGAGACATCAGGGTGTCATTGTGACGCAGGCGATGATTAAGACACGAGAACCACACGATTATCGTGTGCCCAGCGTAGCGGGCAGCCCCTTTGTCGCTGTCATCGGATTTTTAGTGGGTAGTTTTACGGATTCCCACAAAACGGACCATGGGGAAGTTGGGGGATAGGAAACAAGTTTTTCCTCGCTGAATATTTTTTTTTTTTTTTTTAGTATTATTAGTGGCGTCGTGTCGTGTAAAAAGTCATCCGATAAAGATATTCTCGTAGAGCGAGGAACTATATCAATCTATTTCCCAATGAAAACATTCAATGAATAAATCAATTTGTGTCCACTTTGTTACACCATAACATTTTAATTATTAAATAACTCTCAAACTGGATTTAACACTGAACCATATGTCATTAAATCTAGAATATCAAGATAATTACTATTCAAAATAATTATATATGCAGCTTTTACTCTGCATACATTAGAAATGCATGCATTTTTTTATTAAGTTTTTTCAGTTTGCGTATCGATTAATAGGAAATGTTATGTAATTTGGTCAACGACTGAGGAATCCCGTTTATTTTATAAAGTTTACTGCTTAAGCTATTGGCGCCAGAAAATGCATTTCCACGGAACAAGTACTAACAACGCTAAACTAAATTTGAATCTGGAAGAAATGTCTATAAAAATCTTTCTCCGTGCAGGGGCGCAGTAAGAATACTAACCCTACTGCCGGGGACGGTCTGTCTTAAAAGGCGACAAAACAACCCTAGCTACGTGGCAGGGCCCTGTTTGGATAGCAATCACCCTTGGTTTATAAGTATGCCGCTATAATAACCTTGATAGGGGACAGCAGCTTGTTAGCAGTTAGCGATGCTCCTGGCGTCGCAAGCATTCATAAGCGAAGATAACTGCTTACTATTAAGTGAGCTGTCAGCCTGTCTGCTGTTCCTCAGCAATAAAAAATTAAAGAATAATAACAGTTCATAATGTCCCACTTCAATTCAAAAGGCCAGGTCAAGAGTACCCTAAACCGAAGGGCATGTATGAAGGGAATAATGAAAGTGGACGAAACGAAACAAGTATGTAAGGATCGTAGCAAGTGGAAAGAAGTGGTCTCTGCCTACTCCTACGGGAAAGAGGCGTAATTATATATATGTATGTATGTATGTATAATGTCCCACACTTGAATATCCCCAGCTCTTGAGGCAACAAAAATACTTGCTACGTGTGAACAAGGCTCATTGTGGGTTTACATACCGCTAATCTCAGTATTAAGGTTTCCGCACGATGTATTCTAGTATATAAAACGAAGTCACTGTATTAAGCAACTCTAGATGAGCCTTAAATTTGGTCCGAGATCCAGAAAGCTGTATTCCCTCGCTATCCAGATTCGTCAGAATCTAGTGAAGATGTCGGGACAGGGTTTCAACAACCGACTCTTTTGGATTCGGGCTTTGTAGGTGTCTATTAACGGTTGCGGAATAACGTTCATTTGAATACTTGACCATTTAATTAAACCTATTTTAGACATGTGGTACAGACTTTCGAGAATAATAAGTGTAACATATTGTTAATAATTTGTTACATCTTGTACATCATCTCAGACAGCAAAGACAGGTTCAGTTACTACAAGTATAAAAGAAACAGTTTGATGATTATAATATTCGTTTAAACTATTAATTACCAACAATATTATATTAATGAATGTGACCTAACGATTTAATTTAATTACCAACTAGACCTAGATTTCTTCACACCATTACGTTTAATTTAGATTCAGAGGAGGCAGTAAAATTTAATTTAAAACAAGAATGAATAAATAAAATTTAGCGAGGTGGTAGGGCTTCCATCCAGTCTGAATGGCCCCTGGTCTCAAAATATGCCGCCATAATAACCTTGTGTGGTGTCCCGGTACAAGTGACTCAGGTTTCCAGTTCTCCTAAGCAGACGGTAGCGTGTTAGCCACACTCCTGCTCTCAACATCCATAGGCGACGGTAACTGCTTACCGTCATCGCCGATATGTGGGCCGTCAGTCTATCTACTGTTCCAGAGAAAAAAAATACTCTCATCAAATATCTATTATGACAAACAGTTCTCTGCACTAGACTTAGTATTTGTGTCACGGAATTTTTTACAAATATATAATTAAA
Organism: Malacosoma neustria; assembly: GCA_963693495.1. Taxonomy (NCBI): domain Eukaryota; kingdom Metazoa; phylum Arthropoda; class Insecta; order Lepidoptera; family Lasiocampidae; genus Malacosoma; species Malacosoma neustria. Next base: position 5,459,242 of record OY856392.1, on the reverse strand, counting down.
ATACAAGTACATTCAAATCAAAAGAGACAGAAGATGAAAGAATTGGCCTTTGCAATTTGAGTTTAATACTACAAAATTAATAAATCTCTAATTCCGCAAATATTACGGATCATAAGATAGATATTACATGTATATGCGGAAATAATCAAAAGCAATATTTGAAAACTTTTTCACATCAAAAAAAGTATCTCTATTAATACGATAATATCGTTACATATATTATTTCGTAACATGTCTAATCCAAAAAATACCGGAATTAGATGAATGAATTCAACTTAATTAATAAACGATTTCATTCAAGTAGTTCAGTAGTTTAATCAATAAAAATATAGAAAGAATAAAATACAAAAATATACAAATTATATGACAACGGTTCTGCTTTCATAATATTCCAAATATTCAGTTAGATAGGTCTAACCATATGTTCAGGTTGTGTATTTAGTGCATAAGTTTCAGAACTAGATCACTTCATAAAACTTCACATTACTTCGAAATCAGTTACAGGAAATTTAAATACAAAAAAGCAATAGCAAGAGTTTCATTGATCCTTCAACCCAGATAAGTGTGTCCGACGTTAGAAATTGCGGCAGGGTACTTTGTTATTTTTCGTCAGTATGTGATACTCGTTTCTGTTCTGCAAAGAAGATGAAGATAAAATAGATGGAATAGTTGTGGCTATTTATGCAAACTCAACAAGCAAAGTGAAACTGGAAACAAGAGGCGATGAAATAAGAATTGAAAAAGGCGTACGACGGGGTGACCCTCTGTCGCCTAAATTATTTATCGCTGTCTTAGAAAACATATTTCAAAAATGCAGTTGGAAAAGTAAAGGCTTCAATTATTATTTAATCCAACTTAGATTTGCAGATGACATCATGCTACTCCCCGAAACTTCAAATGAGATTGAGACACTGCTACAAACTCTAGATACGGAAAGCTGTAAGATAGGTCTTGAATTAAATGTCCGCAAAACAAAGATAATGATCAACAGTCAAAAAAACCTATCAGTACTAAAGAAAAGAATATAGAGTATGTAGATAAAAACATCTATCTTGGCGAGCAGATGTCATTCGATAATTCATGCAACCAGCAAGAAGTTGAAAGAAGATGCAAAATATTATGGAACAAATATAGGAGCTTAAAGGGCATTTTAAAAGGAGACTATACAAGAGATATGAAATATAATACCTATTTTCTACCTAGCTTTATTATATGTATGTTAGACATGGGTTTATACAGATAAAACAAAACAGAAAATACTAACCACACAACGAGCAATGGAAAGAAGTATATTAAACATAAGGAACATGCAAAAAATAAAAAGCGACATCATATGGGGACAGACAAAAACAATTGGCTCGTCAATCGTTTTTGTCTATTCTTTTGTTTATTTAAGGCTTTAAGACTAAAACGGCAATTGGCCGGTCACATTTCACGACTTAAACCTGTCATCGATGGACCATAAAAACCACCAAATGGAGGGAACCAGTCGGAAAAAGATATGTTGGTAGACCATTAAAACGGTAGGCTGATGATATTACAGCAAGTGTTGACCACAACTGGTTAACATTAGGAAAGGATAAAGAAGCATGGAAGAAGAAGGAAGAGGTCTTCACCCGATCAGGGATCCACACTCTCACAACTAACCAACTAACAAATAATTACGTACGTAAACAATAAGTTAATACTAACACAGTTAGTTTGTTAGAAACATTAGAAGGTACAACAAACAATGTATGAGTTGGAAAAATAAAGGATTTTTTATTTGACTATTATTTAGTTGTGGCTCAATTTGCATTTAGGTGGGCGGCTGCGTTCTGAACTTCTTTGCTTCCTACGCAACTTTTATTTCCTAACTAGAACAAGTTTGTTTCTCATCTTTTCTCTTGTGTGAGGAATTAGTTGATAATGTCCTATTATTCTCGTAACACACTGCCGTTTTTGTTTTTATAATATCTTGTATAATAGCGAGAGTGGATATTAAGCTATTAAGATTCTAAACGTTCCATAAATAAAAAAAAATCGCTATTAAGTTCATTATATATCCATTTTGTAGCCACCATATCATATTAATAAGGAACAGGGAAGCTCTGAAAAGTCATCATACATAATCGTCGGCCACGTCGCATATGTACTATCCACGAAACATCGCCCTCAACTTCATTACATTTCTCGGAAGAGACTTCGGGCGATAATAATAACAACGTACATATTAAATCGACAACGCGACCACACGCTCACTGCGCAACGTCTCAGCCGGGAATGACCGCGAGCTGCGAACGGCGCGAACGCGCGTATCAACGTCGCCTGCGGAGGCGGCGTGCGGGACGAGGACTCGACCAAATTTCGAGGAAACGATAATCCTGTTGTCAAGCCATGGTTGAAATATTCAATTTCCAAGAATTTGTGATTATTTGTATCGTGTAAAAACACCTGCATTTGTTTACTTTTTAAACGCTTCTGATTGGTCGACGATCCCCAGCCAATTCATATATAAAGAGCACGAATTTTGAAATAAATTATTCAGTACGGGATCAGTACTCAATACGGCTTCCGTATTGATTCAGCTAAACCATCCCTGGTGTTGTTTCATTTATAACCCAAATGGTGACCCTCTGAAACACTGAACCCGGTCACCAAAGTGGTGACGCCGACGTGATCCGTCACCCGACGTGATCCAACGGCCGCCATTCCATCCGTCAACCGACGTGATCTGTCAACCGACATGATCTGTCAGCCGACGTGATCCGCCGCCCGGCGTAATTATATCACCCGTCACCCGACGCGGTCATTCCGCCCGTCACCCGACGTGATATATCAGGACACCGAACCTCTGCCCGAAATTCCCAAAATGGAAGAACAGAACAACAGCACCAGCTATACTGAATCCACGTCGAAGCAAGCCGCCGGTATCTCCCTCACCATGAGGCTACCACCATTCTGGCACGATAGACCCAGGCTATGGTTCATCAGCTTCGAAGCCGCAACGAACGACCTGAATAAAAGCCAGTCACAGCTCGCCCAAATGGTAATCGCCCAGCTCGAACGCCAGGACATCGAGCAGATAATGGATCTCCTCTACAACCCGCCAGATAACCAGTACGACGCCATTAAGAAGAGACTCATATCAGCGTATGAAGAATCGGACAGCCGGCAATTCCAAAAGCTCCTCTCCGAAATGGAACTCGGCGACCAAAAGCCTACACAGCTACTGCGTCGTATGCGTAACTTGGCCCGAGACAAGGTACCGGACTCCACCCTGCGCCTTATGTGGACCAACCACCTGCCACCACACGTTCGCTCCGTGCTTGCCGTAAGCGAATCCTTCAGCAGCAAGGCAACACTGGAGGAACTTGCGCTACTCGCCGACAAAATACTGGAGCAAACCGCCGTATCCGAAGTCGCAGCCATCAAGTCGCCTACAACCTTACCTCCATCACCACCGTCAGATAAACAATATCTCATCAACGAGATACGAAAACTCTCACAGGAAATCGCCGAAATGAAGTCACAAAATCATCGCCGCAGTCACTACGATTCTCGCCGCCGTGATACTTCAACATCACGACAAACACATCATCATCGCAGCAGAGAGAACGCGCCATTACAGTACTGCTACTACCATCAACGCTTCAAGGAAAAAGCCAGACGCTGCACGACACCATGCGCATTTAAGAAAAACGCACAGCACAACACAACGACTACATCGGTAAACTAGACCGAACGCTGGCGGAGGCGGACACCAGCGTTCACAGTCAATCCTACCGCCTGTACGTCACCGACAAAAACTCACATTTATCTTTCCTGGTCGACACCGGAGCCAACGTATCCGTGCTACCAAGAAAGAAGGGACAAATTGCAACAACACTACCATTTAAGTTATACGCAGCAAACAACACGACGATTGCAACATACGGTGAGAAGACATTAACACTCGATCTCAACCTTCGACGCCCGTACAAGTGGAAATTCATTGTAGCCGACGTGTCTAAGCCCATACTCGGAGCCGACTTCCGTAAACACCATCAACTCATCGTAGACCTGCAGAATCGAAGATTAATTGACGGTGTCACACAGCTAAAAGTCAAGGCCCCGCTACGAGTATCAAATACACCCACCGTGCGCAGTATCGACATGTCGCAACCATACCACGACATTTTAGCAGAATTCCCTGGTGTCACAAGACTGTCATCGATGCACTTAAAGTCCAACATCAACGTTGAACACTACATCGAGACCACAGGACCACCTATACACAGCCGAGCACGTCCTATACCACCTCATCGCTACGAAATTGTCAAGAAAGAGTTCGAAAACATGATAGAACAAGGACTATGCAGACCAAGTAAGAGTCCATGGTCATCACCCCTTCACATCGTCCCGAAGAAAAATGGTGACATAAGGGTATATGGTGACTATCGCCGTCTTAACGCCATAACGAAGCCCGATCGCTATCCTGTACCTCGAGTCAAAGATTTCACTCATCACTTAACTGGAAAAACCGTATTCTCTACAATAGACCTGAATAGAGCTTACCAACAAATTAACGTCAGAGAAGAGGATATTGAGAAGACCGCCATCATCACACCGATGGGCTTGTTCGAATTCCCTCGCATGTGCCCCGGACTCAAGAATGCCGGGCAAACATTCCAAAGATATATTCACGAGGTACTCCGCGGACTCGATTTCGTATTTCCGTTCATCGATGATCTGGCAATTGCGGGAACCGAAGAAAATCATAAGGAACAACTCCGCACCGTACTTAAACGACTAGAAGACCACGGAATCACTATAAACCCCGCTAAGTGCAACTTAGGCAAAAGCGAAGTGCAATTTTTGGGCTACACCGTATCAAAAGACGGAATTAAACCACCACAAGATAAAGTAAAGGTCATTACAGAATACCCCAAACCAAAAACAAAAGAAGAATTACGAAGATTTCTCGGAATGTTAAATTATTATCGCGCTCACATTCCAAACGCCGCCACTATACAAGCGCCATTAAATGCATATCTCCACAACACCAAAAAGAAGGACAAAACAGAAATAATGTGGACCCAAGAAGCCATGTCAGCATTCGAGCAATGTAAAGCCAGCATCACAAACGCAGCTTTACTTGTACACCCTTCTCATCATGCACAGCTGGCACTCTTCTGCGACGCATCCGATAACGCAGCTGGCGCCGTTCTACAGCAATACATTAATCAAACATGGCAACCACTCGGATACTTCTCAAAAAAATTTACCGACGCGCAGAAGAAATATTCCACCTACGATCGGGAATTATTATCGATATATATGGCAGTCAAACATTTCCGCAAAACATTCGAAGGAAGACAACTCATAATATTCACCGATCACAAGCCACTTACATTCATCATGACAAAAATGCAATCAAACTCCGAAACGCCAAGACGAACAAGACAAATTTTGTTTATCAGCGAATTTACGACAGATATACGTCATATTAGCGGTAAACAAAATATAGTAGCCGACGCATTGAACCGCATAGAAACGATATCCTGCCCATCTACAATCAATTATCAAGATATCGCCACCGCGCAAGAAAAGGACAACAACATTCCGCAGTTACTACAGGATAACAGCTGTTGTACGCTCAAGAAAATAATAATACCAAATACCAACGTCGAGTTATATTGCGAAACATCCACGCCATACTTACGACCATACATACCGGAACAGTACAGACAAGAAGTTTTTAACGCCGTACATAACATCAGCCATCCCGGAACTCGTACAACACGCAAGCTTATTACGCAAAAATACTTCTGGCCGTCAATGAATAAGGATATCACTCAACGGACTCGAACCTGTATACAATGCCAGAAAAGCAAGATACATCGACATACATTCTCGGAAACCTCTACTTTCCCGCCAACCGAGCGAATGCAACACCTACACATAGACATCGTCGGAAGATTGCCTACTAGCACCCAAGGGCACTGTTATCTAGTCACCATGATCGACAGAGTAACGAAATGGCCAGAAGCAATACCCACGGACACAATATCAGCTGAGCGAATTAGCGATATTGTTTACCAACATTGGATATCACAATTCGGATGCCCTACAACAATAACTACAGACCAAGGTCGACAATTCGAAAGCCAATTATTTCAAAACTTAATGAAAATAATGGGTATCAAAAAAACTCGCACAAGTCCTTATCACCCGCAATCAAATGGGGTCATTGAACGCTGGCATCGTTCCCTCAAGACGTCCTTGCGCGCGAAATTAAGCGATACAAACACGTGGTTGGAACAACTGCCTACAATATTACTTGGACTTCGTGCCGCGCTACGAACAGACACAGGTGTAAGTCCCGCCGAATTAACCTACGGATGTAACTTACGACTCCCAGGAGATTTCTTTACACCAAGTACTTACACGACTACTATGGATTATACTTACGTCAAAAAATTACGTGATATTATACAGCAAAACAAGCCACAAGCCATTACTGAACACCACAGCAATAATAAACGCGTATTCGTGCATGAAGATTTATACAAGTGCAGTCACGTGTTTATGAGAATAGACGCAGTCAAGAAACCACTTCAAGCACCCTATGAAGGTCCCTACAAAGTGCTAAGCCGAACAGACAAAGTGTTCTGTATACAGCTGCCTGGACGACAAGCAAACATATCTATAGATCGCCTGAAACCAGCATACCTTTTAGAAGACACCGAGATCAGGGATACCATACCTTCAGAAACCTTCATAACCATACCTTCAAGTACCCGTACCACACCAAGCAGTGTTACCAAGCAAACGAATACCATACCGAACCCTGTTACCATGCATAGAACCCAAGCACCAAGCGCCGCGATTACATCATCGCTCGCGGATCGCAAAACGACGCGGTCGGGACGCATTATCAGACCACCGGTACGTTTTGCTTGAAGGGGAGCACTGTAGCCACCATATCATATTAATAAGGAACAGGGAAGCTCTGAAAAGTCATCATACATAATCGTCGGCCACGTCGCATATGTACTATCCACGAAACATCGCCCTCAACTTCATTACATTTCTCGGAAGAGACTTCGGGCGATAATAATAACAACGTACATATTAAATCGACAACGCGACCACACGCTCACTGCGCAACGTCTCAGCCGGGAATGACCGCGAACGGTGCGAACGCGCGTATCAACGTCGCCTGCGGAGGCGGCGTGCGGGACGAGGACTCGACCAAATTTCGAGGAAACGATAATCCTGTTGTCAAGCCATGGTTGAAATATTCAATTTCCAAGAATTTGTGATTATTTGTATCGTGTAAAAACACCTGCATTTGTTTACTTTTTAAACGCTTCTGATTGGTCGACGATCCCCAGCCAATTCATATATAAAGAGCACGAATTTTGAAATAAATTATTCAGTACGGGATCAGTACTCAATACGGCTTCCGTATTGATTCAGCTAAACCATCCCTGCGGCCCTACCACCATCTTTTACAAAACAATCTTATATCCAGAGAGTTTTGTTTCAACCTTAAATTAACATTACTCATTTTCGTACCATGAACATATAGTAGCAATATTATTATATGAATGCTTGGTGACTGGAAAGAACGAACAAATTGTCTATTCCTTACTTTAGTAGAAAAGAAACAACGCTATATGAGCTTGTATAGCGTTATCTCTATCCACAAGCGTGTTCCGAATTGTACTACAAAGTCTACTATTTTGAAGCTAAATTAAGTATTAATTAGCCAAATATATAATAATTAACTTTAAAAAATGTGTTTAAGTAAGAATTTCTAAGTTTGTATATAATTTTAGAGGAATTTCTATAAAATGCATGTTTATGTTGAAATATTTTACTGTTAAAATATATAATAAGCTGCGACGGTATGACGTGCAATAAATAACGGAACAAATTTTGACATATTACATTGTTTACTTTATCAGCTGTGTAGCGCGTACGAAATTTTGAATCTTAATAGTTTTCAAGTGGATAAATAAGTGATTGAACTAATTTTTATCTTGGATGCAGTTACGATCTGACTAAGGTGACATGGAATCAAGGTAAGGATAAATACTGCTATTCATTACAATAAATATTTGTTGTAAATGCTTTGTAGAAGTTAGTTTGAAACAGTTACGTATTACTGATTGTGATTTGTTATTAGTTTTACAGTCGAAGAATTCACCGAGTTTCCCTTCGTCAGCTAGAGATACTCTGGGAATTTTTACATAGTAATAGAGATATTGCTACCGATGTCGCAGGAGGTTGCAAGACGGTCCCTTGTTCGCTCCTCTCAAATGCATGCCGAGGTTGCTTTAAAGACTGCCATTGCCATAAAGAAAGGAGTTGATATATTGAAAGAATTTCAAAAAAACAGCAATGAGGATTGAGAGGTACACACAGGTAAAAAAGAAATCATAGTCTTTTGATTAGCAGTTTGAGGATTTAAGAAGTGCTAACCAAAAGTGTATGATTTGATTTTTAAATTTATGGAATAATCTTTATTTTACAACATCTATAAGGTAAAAACTATGTCAAAAAAAACAACAGTTGAAAAATAGTTTATTTAAATTCATTTTTATCTATCCTAATTTAATTTACCATGGCTTCCAAAAGGGCAACACAACTGAGAAGAAGCCACAAGAAACTCAGTCAGCCTTTTTTAACTTCATTCAGTTTTTACATTAGTATACAAATTGAGCAATTCATATCACTGCCAAGAAGCCTTGTCAGTCAAGAAATATTTAATACTACAGTAAGCCTTTAGGTATAATTAATTTGTAATAAAAGTTTTAAATTTATGTTGTGAGGAGCTATGCAAATTAATTGGCAGTGTATTGTACATACATATACAGTGACTTGCAAAAGTAACTTATTTTATGAAACCAGTTTTCATTACTTTTTAATTTAATTTATGAAGGTTACTATTTTCACTAAACTTATGTATATTCTTATGGGTATATACATTAGGTTTTCAAAGATGTACTGTGAATACACAGTCATAAGAACATAAAACCATACATTTTAAAGATACACAATTCCAACTATCAGACAGAGTTTACAATAAAATAATCTTAGCGTTTATAATTTTTTTTTGGTTTTCTAGGTTCTTATGTGTTGGCTCTCCTACAGTCGCTGAACCAGACGATTCCGAGTAGCCATATCCTGCTGCAGAGCGACGTTACTGCTGTGCGGCTGTTCACTCGCATTGTCTTGTGGCTGTAATTGGACTTCTCGAATCACCTCTTCGTTGTTTAACTGTTGCACAGTAAAAGATACCCGGAATCCCCTAATAATAAATTAATTTAAATTATTATGAACTAAAAAGTACAAATTATATTTATTTAATGTTAAATATTTAAAATAGTTAAATATTTAAAATATTTAACATTAATCAAAAGCAAGTAATGCATACCAAGAAACCAAGTATCTTCTCTGTTGCTTAGTTCTTCCAAATGAGCTCTTAGAGGATGAGTAGCCCTTATAAAAGAGTCATGACTTGCACCACCATAACTTGCACCTACACTCATTATTTGCATGTCTGCATCACAAATCTGAAAAAAAATATGATTCTGTATCTGGAAAGACTGTAAACTGTCCTAAATGTGCATAACTTAAGGATCTCATCAACAAATTTTATGATTTGTTATGTTTGTTACTATTTTAATAAATAAAAACTTAAGAATTTTATGTGTGTTTTTTCTTTGAAGAAGTTATAATTTTTTTATTTATCTCTATTTGTAAAGAAAGTTTTCATTTTTACCTATGCTCAATTTTATTGTAAATAGTTATCTTCTACTGAAAGTTAATGAACACTTTCCAAGAATACGAAAATTTTAGGGACATTGGCCATCTAGAATCAGAAATATTACTATATAAATAATAATATATATGAAAGAATAAGAAATTAATACTCATAAAGGTGCTAAAAACGCCAGAAACACAATTCATTCGACAAATTCACGTAAATAAATGAATTTTACTTACTATAAATATCACTAAAATATGTGTTTATGTTATAATAAACAAATTAATATTATATCCGTCTCGTCTGAGCAACTTTTTTACTATTGCTAAATTTGACATAAAAACAATATTGCTTGTGTCAAAAAGCACGTCGTGGTACGAATTGAATGAACGATTTAAAGGTGACGTCACAAAACTGCTAAGAAAACAATATTGTTTCAATGTTATTTTTTAGGGGGTCATGGTACGAAAAGGCAAAGTAAGACTATTTTAATACTGCTTTAAGAGATGGTGGTAGGTACCCTGGTGTTGTTTCATTTATAACCCAAATGGTGACCCTCTGAACAATGGTGAACACTGAACCCGGTCACCAAAATTTCAATTTATTAAAACATGTGTATTCATTAATATAATCTATCACACCATGTTACGTTAGCTCCCGATTAGATCCTTTTAGGAATGTCATATGATGCCAAATTACTTCATCTATTTATTTAATTAATTCTGATTGAACTAATCTTAAATTTTTAATTAAATAAACTTGAAATACAGTTCAGTGAGTAGGATTAATTTTGGACGCATTGAGACATCACGACAGTGGCTAAAAAAAGTCGCCTGAAAATTATTTTATTTTTTTAATTTTTTAATGTATTTTTTTAGCATTATACGTATGTGTATCGTCGTCAGCCGTCCGTTGTCCACTGCTGGACGTAGGCCTCCCCAAGTTTGCCCCACAAATCTCAGTCCCTGGCTGTTCCAATCCAGCCCCGACCAGCAACCTTCCGCAGGTCATCGCTCCATCAGTCTGGGGGACGTCCTACACTACGTTTGCCGAGACGCGAATTTATAAATGATTTTAAATGTAATATGGATGGAAGTGTAATATCGATATCTGTGTTTGTGATAAATTGCAATTAAATTAAATTTATAAATTATGTATACATTTTACGACATTTGCATGTTAGATTTATAGCCTTACGTGATAATAAACTTGTAAATTAAATTATGAACTAACCTTTAGGAGATTATTCTCAGAAGATTTAATTTTGATTGCGTCTGGGAAATCATTGGTTAACGTTATCACAAACAGCAAGATCACCTTTTCGCATATCTTTTTCATGTACAATAACCGAAGATATAATATGTTTTTTGCAAAAGACAAGCATGCCAGTAGGTTATATAGTTTTAATGTGTAATATAATTCACAATTAATAATTTTTATATATAAAAATTACATAACATCCGAAACTAAGTTAGAAAGTCTTTACATAAAAACAATAGATTATCGAAAATATAATAATTTATCGTTCGCATCGTATTGTCGCATTCATATGTTTATTGTATTATCAAATTAAAAATAATTTATCGTTTTTTTTAACCTTTTATTATGTGAAATAATATTAAGATCAATTATTACATAATACTATTAAGATTTTGAAAGTTCAAAAAACACATCAGCACCCCACCAGATACACCTTTTTTCTTACTTACTAAATTATTTTGTTGTATTTTAGACATTCAATTATGAGTTGCTCGAGATGTTTTCTTTTACCCTATAGCTATGTGGCGTTTATATTATAATATGCATGTATATAGTGCAATGCATTTTTTAATGGCGACAATGCTAATGCAATGCATATTGGAAATAGACACTTGAACGGTTACTGATACTGCGAACTAATTTTTAAATTATTACATACTAGCCGCACCCGCACCGGCTTCGCACGGGTATTTAACAAAAATTTCAAAATTAAAAATTATAATACACACACATAAACCCATCTAGTTGCATCAGGTTACTAAAAAAATAAAATTATAAACAAAGTTTGAATATTATTATTTTTATGAATTTTTATTTTAACATTTTTTTGTTATTATTTTTTTATTTAGTTTTTGTTATTTTTTAATCAGTTTTTTTTTCTAATTTTGTGTTAAAACCCCAGAGGCGCCTACATTGCATAAGGTGCTGCCTAGCTCTAGCCGAACAGGGTGAGCGGCTACCACGCAACATTTTTCTACTCGTTATTACTAACATTTTTAAACTCGTGATATCTTTCGAATGGAATGTCCGAATTCAATAATTCGAAAAGTTATATAAAGGTATTGAAGCAATATTGAATATGAAGTAATTTATTTTGATAAGGATTAATACCACGATACAAATAAAGAGCCTTTTCTAGCGGCAGCATTTCAATTAATATTTTATAATAAAATAACACTTGTTGTGGCAAAGCTTATTATAGTTAGACATAATGCTGTCGCGACACTTTTTGTAAATAATGATGTGTTCTGCAGCAAAGTCGTAGTACATCATTTTATTCTATCATCAATAGTTTTGCAGCGCACGCAATTTAAATAATATTTTAGGTAATTTTTTTACACTTTGGGTTACATTATTTGAGTTTTAGTAAGGATCGCTAATTTTTTTGAAAATGTAATATAGCCTATGTCACCCGGGGATAGTGTAGCTTCCCAACCGTGAAATAATTTTTTTAAATCAGGTCAGTAGTTTCGGATTCTAGACGACATCGATCTGTGCATTCTGAATGATGGCTCTCCCACGCGCATTGTTGTCCCTACCCAAAATACCAGCTCTCCAGATGTATCTTTATCTTCTCCTTCTTTAATGCATACCCACTCCTGGTCAGTTTTACCCTATTCTTTTGGCGGTGACCACCATCCAATTCTCATTTCCTTTCCTAACCATTTTCGGAAAAACCCTCTCCAACCTCTGTGAGTGTGTCTTGGGCGAAAGTTCAGTTATACATATATTCTTCAATTACCAAAATGTCTTATATGATATCCTTCCCAACGACATTCCGCGTCCCATCAATGTAATTTTTTTATTAACTATGGTAGATAGTCAGTTTATTAATGTTTTAAGTAAATTTTTAAGTTTAAATAATATTAGCGTTTAGTGTAAATAGTAAATATAAATATTTAAAATACTATGTAAAAAAATATGTTTTCTAGTCGTAATATACTGTAAAATAATTTGACATTGGCAAATCAGTGCCTAAAGCATTGGATCAACATAAAAAGAAAAAAAATCTAAGTTTAATAACTTGTGTTATGTTAATTAAAATTAAAAGATTTATTTTCAAAATAAATAAACAACATTTGAAGATCATCCGCCTATCATAGATAATTTTAAAATCGGAAGATATTTTTGGCGTCCACAATGTCGCAGCTAAGAGCAATACGAGTGCGTTCAAACCAGACACCAATTTTTTTTAAATTCGTTATTAAAATTTCATCACTATATCTAATTTTTAATAATTACGCCACTGAAAAGAAACAATTTGATACTAAGAATTTAAAGTTATCAATTTAAAATTGTCTATTCCGAAAATAAATTCCTGTGAGAAAAGAATACTTGAAAACATATCTTCTTAAAACAATTCTATATATTACATACATATATTATAAATACCTTTAGCCAGCGAAGTAGAGTGAAAATTATTTACTATTTTACTATAACAGTATTTAAATTCTACAGGTGGTTACTTCCAAAATTTTACGTTCGTATCACAAGTCTGCTAACTAAGAGAACAAATAGAAAAATTATACGACGATTAATTCACTTCACACTTCTTACTTAGTTATTGTATAAATAATTCATACAATCAAATATGTTATTTATGGTCCTATAAATTGGTAGTTGGTTTTTAAATTGATAGAATATGGCTTAAGGGCATAATGTATAATATAACAATATATATAATGTATAATACTAGCCGTTCCCCCCGCTTGACTGCTCGAGTAACAGAAAAAGAAGTTTTCGTACGCATTTTATTAACTTTATATTAAATGAAGATATCGCAATATTATTTTTTTAAATAAGGGTCAAGTGTCTTAAGCAATAAAACTTAGATAATTTAACTGAAATCTATCCAGTAGTTTTGCCTTGATGCGTGCACAACTGCAGACCTCTATCATTTTATTTATATAGATAATTTCTTAATAATGACTGTTTAGAGATATGTTCTTCTCCGTGCAGGGGTAGAGTAAGAGTACTGACCTCTGAGGCCAGGAGCGGCCTGTCGTAAAAGGCGACCAAACAACCTGAACTTAGTGGTAGGGCTCCAAGGCTGTCTTCAGTACAACCACCCCTGGTCTCTGAATATGCCGCAATACCTTGTGTTGCGGCCTAGGTGACCCAGGTTCCAATTCTCTTACGCCGACCGCAGCGAATTAGCGATGCCCCGTGTGTCGTAAAAGTCTAAAAATTCCGTTACATAGATACATAGATATTCGTACATATAGGTTAATAAAAGCGTGTTATAAAGGAAAATAGGGTTCCTTTGACGCACCATCACTTCAAAACTACTGAATATATCTGAATAGGACTGCGACTATTCGACCCGAAATTTTCGTATATGGTTCTAGGCTACTTACTTTTTGGATTCCATTGACCCTTTTTCAATTTATCGATTTTTTTTATACGCCCAGCGAAGCGTATGGGAACGACAAGTATGAAATACAAAATAGTGGATATCACTACAAGACATAGTATAAAACAAAGTCGTCCCGCTGTCTGTACAGACAAACAGCCCTATGCGTGCTTAGTTCTTTAAAACTACGCAACGGATTTTGATGCGGTTTTCTTTAATATATTCAATAGGAAGGTTTATATATATAATATATGCATAATATAGTAGAGAAACACTGATAATTCTAGAGGTTTCTAATGTGATGTGATGAATACATTTTTTACGCTTACATTACAAATGCTGGCTGAACCCTACGAGATAGATCAAAATAATGTACTACAGAATGGTACACCTTAAAATGTGCTACAAAAAAGTCCGTGATGGTATATGTCTATCTCTTAGGGATAACCCACAATAACCATTTTTTATCCTTTACTTTTTACGAGAAATAATGGCTTATTTACGAAGCGATTTTAAGCAATACAACATTAATCCTTATCCAATTAAGCATGAAATTTAAATGAATATTGTCGAAGATATTACAGATTTAAAATGCAGGGACATATCGGTTACGGCGATAGCGGCCGAGGGGCCGACGCTTCGCCCTACAGCATTTTATAATTAGCAGCGATCGCACGCGTTTATTGGAACTTATAATTATTATAAATGTGAATGCCTCTGTATGCCTGTTACGTTTTCACGCCTAAACCACTGATCCAATTTTAATGAATTTCAGTATAGAGATATATTTGGACCTTGGAGAAGGACATAGGCTTTTTTAAATTTGTGTGGCAGAACAACGTTTGCCGGGTCAGCTAGTTAAAAATAAACTGTAGGTATACGTGTTATTTTGGAAAAATTAAATTTACTCTTTAGTTAAAATTATCTAAAGGTGAATTACAAGAACTGAAAAGTGAGCGGCTATTAGCTGTCATGTGTGTGTCATATTAGACCAAATAAATATAATTTACTCTTTCGACGACCTCCGTGGCGCAACTGTTTTGCTCAAACCCCTTTAGAAGCGTAAGTTCAAATCCCGTCCGGAGTTTAGTTTTTATGTATGATATCTATTTATTTATAAAGGATAAGTACATTTTTTTTTAATGCTGTAGGACAGCAGACAGACCGACGGCCTGCTTAGAATTTAGCAGTTACCGTCGCCTATGGGTGTTTGCAACGCCAGTGGCATCGCGAACACGCTGCTGTCCCATATGGGTACAGGAACTTGGGTCACTAATGCCGGAACACAACACATGGTTATTATGGCGGCATACTTAAGACCAAAGGTGGTCGCCATCCAGACGTGCTTGGGGCCCTACCACGTAAAAATACATAAGTAGTATATCAGTTATCTACGAGTAGTATACACAACTCAAGCGCTCTGCTGCTTACTGAGGGAGTAGATGACACAGTGTCAATTGTCTCAATACATTTACATTTATTTCATTTAAAATCAACAATATGTATAATACATGTAATTTTACAATAAAATACCATAGATTGTGTTATACGTATTTTTATTATTAAAAAACCTGAATTATTTTAACTTATTTAAAGTATTCTCGGCCGAACCATATTAAAGACGGGGTAATGTAGGCGGAATAGTCTAAATCTTGATGATAAAAAGTTGATGATAAATGCAATATACTTATTTAATTCTGTTGACTTTCACTAAACTGTGTGGTAGTTTTAACTAGAATAATTATCATATGTGCAAGTAAGTGGAAACAAATAGATTAAGAATTTTGATGGACACCGCTTAGTATATTATGAACATTTTATACTGGTACCGCGTGCGCAAGAAGACCTCAATTAATTTTATTACACTTTGAGTTATATGGCGGTTATACTGAATGTTGCTTTCCGGAAACCATTGTATAATATCCTTGACTATAGCAGTTAATTTGATATCACTGAAAGCCAACTAGCTAATAAATATACTCGCACAATTCACACAGCGCCATCTAGTCCCAAAGTAAGTAGCAAAGCACTTGTTTTATGGGTACTAGACAACTAATATACTACATATATTATTTTGTAAATAAATACGTATTTTACATAAACACTCAGCGCAAGACGGGAATTGAACTCGTGTCATCAAATTAAGAAAAAATATTTAGACAAATTAGAGCGTCTCCTAAATTTTTGTATTCGATTCATATTTGGTTTGCGCAAATATAATCGATCACATTTCTTTATTTCTGGATCTCTAACCGCCTGCACCGGATTTCTTATATTCGTTTTATCCTATATAAAATCCTTTTCTGTGCCCAAAGTTCTTTCAAGTCAATACACCAAGACTTTTGAAGTCATCAGCAAATTTACAGTTTGTTACACCAATGCAAGCTGTAAGACTTTGGAAAACGTTAGCTTTTTATTTTTATTATACCAGAGTGACACTTTCTGTAATTTATCTCAATGTATAAATCAAATATTTGTGTAAAGAAGTTCTGTGTCGTGCATTTTAATTAGAACTACGAGAGAAGAGTATACATATATTATAGGGTACATTTTTATCCTTTAATTCGTTATTTCAGCCCTAAACGCCGACGTGGTATAACTTAGTACGTTCTTGTAACGAGATTTATTAAATGAAAGAATGATCTCATCAATTTGTATTCGGGAAATTATTATTATAGTGTCATTTATCACATGCACAAAAAAGGTTTGTGTTCTCACATAAATCCAAAATCCTCTAGTGAATAGTCCCGATCTCGCCTGGCGTTGGCCAATAACTTTCATAACGTATTAAAAGCAAACAACGCTTAACATTTCGATGTAAACATAACATTTTACACGGATAATATAAACCGTAGAATATTATTTTATTGACACTTAAAGAGTGATATACAAACAGAATAAATGACTACTTTTAACTAATATTTATTATAAGTGAACATACATATGTGCAATTTATATATTTTTGATAGTTGGAGTTTGGCACACCGGCAAACAGCCCACCCGATAACAGGTGGGCACCGTCCCGTATGGTTGTTTGCAACACCTGAGTACGAGTATATATGTACAGGGCCAAAATTAAATTTTAAGGACAGTGAAACTAGGTGTACATCTGCGCTGTAGCATCCTACGTCGTCCGGCAAGTCTTAGCTAGACGGAGTTTCGAAGTGAGTTTATGGAGCCCCATATATAAAAAAAATATAACATCAAAACACAGACACTTAAAAATATAAGCAAATATTTTTAAGTAGTACGGGCTACTTATTCCGGTTATAGTATTGACTAAGTCAGCTATCCATCGGTAGTAAGCAATAGGAGAACAGCGGGTCTTTTTAGTGAAAAGTCTCACGGAGTTCCATATCCCCCCAACTCCGACCCTCCGACTGAGGGCAGTTGGGGGGTTCGGAAATAAGTATTCCGTCGAGAACAAAGGGGTTGTATGATATATAAAAATAACCTATTTTACAGGTTTTTTTTATTTAGATAGATAGATAATACTTTATTGTCACCAATTAACCAAATAATATAAGTAAAAGAGAATATTCTAAATATTGGAGACAATGGGCGGCCTTATCGCTTTCAGCGATTTCTTCCAGGCAACTCATTATTTATTTATTTATTGTTAGAACTGTGTATATTATATGGTATATATTGGTTAGTACGTTTTATATCAACAGTTCGCCTTTTTAATAATATTTATAAAAGGTAATTTTTTGCTTCAAATTATAACAAAATAGTAACATATTCATTTATTTGTAATTATTATTTTATTATATCTAATTGTTTTATTAATTTGAAACACAAAAACTATAGAATTAAATTAATTTTACAAATTAAAAAAAATTAGAAGTCATTTATCAAATTAATAAAATAATATGTATAATTTTTTAATATCAATTCCATAATGATTTGCCCTTAATTAAGAAACTTATCCTTCAGATATTCATCTAAGTTATTATACCACTTCTCGATTAACAATTGTTTCAATTTGTTTTTAAAAGAATATTCCGAATTAATATCTTGTAGCAATTTGGGCAAATGATTATATTTTGGGGGCCAAACAAAACTTGATTTTGTTCATGGGTAAGTCGTATTACTAAGTGGGCAACAAATTCTGTTTTGATGGCGATTCATTATAAATTTATTAAATAGATGCCTATTATTTCTTACAAACACTATTACTTCATAGATATATAAACATGACAGAATAAAATCATTTAGTTTAGGAAAGTAAGGCTTACAACTTTCAATTTGCTTTAGATTAAATATGGACCTTTTTTGTGACATCAATACACACACAAGTTCGGTACTCTTGGGCACAAGAGAATCTTGCGTTATTTTTCAATAAATAATGTCGTAAATTAATTTTTTTTAGTTCTGTATTATTGTTGTACTGCTTTGTAAAAATTTCTCGGTTATATATTTATTATTTATATGTTACACTAGCTGACCCGGCAAACGTTGTTCTGCCATATAAATAATAAAATGTCAAAAAATTAAAAAAAAAATTTTGGGGGTGGGTCACCCCTAACATTTAGGGGGATGAAAAATAGGTTTTGGCCGATTCTCAGACCTACTCAATATGCTCACAAAATTTCATGAGAATCGGTCAAGCCGTTTCGGAGGAGTATGGCAACGAAAACTGTGACACGAGAATTTTATATATTAGATTATTTTTAAGGGGGAAGATGTAATAATATGTGGGTGTCTTACGGATAAATATAATAAGGAGTAGGGGGTAGTATAAAAATATAGAATAACGGATTGGTAATAAACAGTTGAGCAAACCAACCTCGTTGTATTTATTACAATATCTTTATCTGTTGAATTACCCCAAAATAATATACCAAGATGTCACATTGCCAGTATAGGCCGTGATAACAGTAAACAAGTTGGCTTTTTTAGACAGCATGCGTACAGTGTATGAGCATTGATTGATTTTTGCATTAAAATTTTCAACATGTAATTTCCAATTTAATTCACTATCTAAATATACTCTTAGAAATTTTGTTTCTTGTACAGTTTCTAACGATTGTCCTTTGTAATTTACTAGAATGTTGGTCATTTTAGGTATTCTATTTTTAAATGTCAGTAAATTAGTTTTTGTCAGGTTTATCTTTAACTTATTACATTTAAGCTAGTCAATAATTGCGTTCAAAGTTTGATTAATGTCAGTTGTTAATTTTTATTTCGGCCACGTTTTACGGCAACCGGATGACTACTTGGGAAACAAATGTCTGGCTATGCCGCCTCCGCCGGGCCCCGGCAGGAGGGGTAGACCCAAAAAGTGCTGGCTTGACGTCGTAAGGGGTGATATGCGTGCCAATGGGCTCAATACCAGGGATGCTGAAGACCGTGCGAAGTGGAGTAGAAAAAGTCGGAAAGCGGACCCCAGACACCGAAACGAAAGTTTAGGTTGCAACCGGGATACTACGCTTAGATGATAATGATGATGAGTTGTTAATGTTTATGTCATCCTTACCACTGAAAACAACAATGTTGTCATCTGCAAATTTAAATTTTCAGGTTTCAAAAGGTATTTGCAATCGGTTCAGTTGCAATTCTAAAAGGATAAAACCAAAACATTCGCAGCAAATTCACATGCTTACTAGTAGTCAATTCCGTTGTTTAACAGGAGCATCGCGAGGGAGGAACAGATATCAGTGGCATCTGTAATTCCAAATTCAATCTTAATGACGACACGGCTGGCTTAATGGCTACGTACTTACGTCGGTCTGTCTGAAACGGTCGCACATTTAGCTTCGGTCCTCATGAAGGAAAAAATATTTGAAGGATACAAGTCTTCTGGTATTTATCCGTCAACTGTATGTTTGTTACTGTTTTGACAAAAATCAAATGGTGATTTACACAATAAAAACGCCGACACTAAAGAAAAAACCTTGTAGTGCAGGATTTTTATGTTAGTCAAAATGACCAACATAAAACTGATAGTACCATAATATAGACACATACCAAAATATATCATATTCAGAATTTTATTCATGCGATCGAACCTATAGACACGAACAAACGAGGTCATATACATAACCACGAGGCGTATTGTCATAGCAATCTAACAAATGTCTCTTTGGAACATTACTACAAATTGTGTGTTTAAGTTGGAAGCCACAATAAGTCGCAATAACGTTCACGACTGTTACATAACAATCGATTTTAAAAAGAGCATAGATCTTTCTCCAACCGATTTCACGATTACATACTCGTCTAACACTTACTACATGTGAATCGCAAATGTAAGTATTTTTCATGTTTTGATTAGAAAATTCCGTTCTAAACTACGTCCTTGGTCTAACACTATTATAGTCATTGTTCATAGCGTTGCAACTCGAGCCTTATTTCAACCAAAACATTAACTTCGCACACACACGGTCTTTGACAGTTCTGATTCCATTGATATGTCTTTTCTATAGCTAGATTTCAACAGACAGGTAAACAGCCCACACAGCAGGTGGCCACCGCCATATATTTACCTTAGCCCATTACAACAACAAACCAAGCACTATATATGACAGAGATAGCACAGCTACCCGATCGCCGTAAAACGTTAGTACACCAGCTAAGGAAAATATCCTGCCAGGATAGGCCGTCTGCCTGTCTGCCAAACTCTAGCTACAGAAAAAAAAATGCCACAAATGTGAAGTCTTTTTCTTTTATCGAGATAGAAATGCACACCGCACCGCTTGGGGTACGCGCCGAGATAGCGTGAACTAGAAGTTTTCGTCAAATGCGTGAAACTTCTGCGTCAGAACCTCAATCGTAGTATAAGGTGTCGCTCTAGTGCTTGATGCATTTTGGAGTCATATAAAAGAAAGCCAACTGTTGCTATTAATTATCCAAATCTAAGAGTATATGTAATAAAATGTATGACTCGATATTTCCTTTTCGGGGTTAAAAGATAGAGACAGATTCCCCGTTAGTGTTAAATTGACTTATTACATATGAATTGTTCATCGCTTTTAGACACGATACCGACCGTCTTGAAGTCACTAGTTTCATTCTGTGATAATACAAAACGGCGGAACCCCGGGCTCTAGAAAGAAAGACAGGTTTTGATCATGTATAGTATAATTATTATACGATACATGATCATGATAATTACTTGGATAACAATATTTTATGCATCTATCTATGTAGGTACTATATATAAGACTATGTAGTCTTTTATAAATATTATATGAAACGTATTAATAATTCATTAATAACGCCTGTGTTAAAAAAAAACCTCGTCCGTTGTTTGTAATCTTGCTGATAACGTTGACTTAGGCTCAAATAGTTTATTAAAAAGACCAGCGAACCGCAGTCCAACTATCGACACCGAGCTAGTTTATGGTAGGTATACGTAGCAATATAATTCTCTCGGTCAAAAGATGGGTCGGTCCCCAGGGAAGCGGGATGTATAAAAAAAATTCCCCTCTAAGAATAAAATAGCGAATTAGTGCATATTTTTATATTAATGTGTAACAAACAAATCATTCATACAGCAATAAATAACGTTAAAAATATATGCAGTATTTGCATTAGCAAATTTAAATCATAGTTTACATAATAATCAACAAAGCAGCTATCCGTGCAGGGGCGGAGAAAGAATACTAACCTCTGCGGCCGGGGTCGGCCTGTCGTAAAAGGCGATAAAACAACCCACCCTAGCTACGTGGTAGGGCCTCAAGCCCGTCTGGATGGCGACCACCTTTGGTCATAAGTATGTCGCCATAATAACCTTGTGTTGTGTTCCGGCATTAGTGACCCAAGTTCCTGTACCTTTATGGGACAGCAGCGTGTTCGCGATGCCACTGGCGTTGCATACACCTATAGGCGACGGTAACTGCTAAATCCTAAGCGGGCCGTCAGTCTCTCTGCTGTCCTACAGCAATAAAAAAAAAAGCAGTTTAACTCTTGCTATGATCATTTTAGTACATATTATAAAAAAATCTATACATATTTGATATTAAGAAAATGTCCTAGCGAAGAACTTATTTTGATTAAAAAAATTGAGATTGAGTATTAATTAACTTCTGCTCGCTCATGCCTATAAGGAAATAAATATGTACGTCTGGTTTTCTTTCGTGTTTGGCACATCAAAGGATAGAAATTAATCACATCTATTTTCCTATGCTCCTTTTCAGATACAGAACTAGTACGGAAAAGAGCGTCAATGTTAAAACATTCAAAAATTTTCCATTTAACCTACATAATTAAATGCGACTTAGGATTATAAAATAAGAGCATGGTAAAAGCTTAAAAAGAGAAGAGAGCTTCATTATGTTTCTATTTACTTCTAATTTTTAATATGATCAATCATCCTCAGCGTTTTAATTATTGTTTGTATTTTTTTTTAATAAATAAATATGTATTTTTTTACAATAATCTCCCGCATTAAGATATTTTTAATTTATTTATATCTGGTATTTGGGCATATCTCCAAATATCTAATCTAAAATCACTGTCAAGCCGACTATCAAAGGCTTTTTTTATACTACCTTTACCAACCTTTACTAACTATACTTTGGGAAACCATATATATTTTTTAAGAAATTTTTGCTCTAGTTGCATATAAAAAAAAACATAAAAACAACTTACCGTAGTCGGTTTACAAGAAATAGTGCTTATTTTATTGATTTGCGGTTCATATGAAGTGTACCGTATTCATGTTACATCTTTCCATTATCTTGATCCATTCCTTTTCACTAAAATTGTATACAGAAGCATGCACACTTCTTATTTATTTTACAATGCCACCTATTGACAAAGAACTGATACTAATATTAATAATACTTCTACTGTCTTATAGGTGGCAGTTACGTGCACAAAAGCATTTGTAGATGGCAGTAGCGTAGTTCTGTTTTAATTGATCGTCGCTAGATGGCCTGATACCAACACAATATAGGAGCACTTGTAGCACAAAGAATCATAAAACTTGAAGCTTAATTTAAACAAGATGATGAAGGAAATTTAAATGCGGAGTGCGTTATTATTTAGAATATTGGACCTCATACTTCAAGCACATTTTGAATTAATATTGTTTAATTAAAGATTTAATTTATTCTTTCATAACTATTTATTTTCATTATCAGTATTTTATAAATTAATTTATTTCATATAAATTTTGATTATTGAAGTTTAAATTTGTATGTCACTTACGTGCACTAACTTTCAAATTTTTAAAAAATTTATTTAATTTCACAAAATAATTTTACTAGACATTTCTAGTTGTTCATTATCAACTTTTGCTTACAACATTATTACATTACCTACTAGTAATTATCGATTTCGACTCAAATTTATAGTACGTGTAGGACATGGCTAGAAATGACAGTACTTGAAGTGGGAAGTCCAGATGGCCAAGCGTTTAAAAACAAATGGGTGCGCGTTTTGCAAGAACGCGTAATGACGAGTAGGCAATGTCATCCTGTTAGATACAGGCTCTTGATCAGACCGCGAGTCGCCATGTTATAAACAAACTCAAAATTTTAGCAATGAATACCGAATAAATGCCAGGGTTGTTAGGGATGTACTAGTATAATTTCGGACCTGAATATGATATGGATAGAAATATGCTATCGGTTTCGTATACGGTAATTATTTCGGATTATGCTGTTTTACTATTTTATTATATATAATAATGTCTCGTCTTTATTTTTAGTTTATCATTTGATACTCCAACCAGTCTAGTTATATTAGCGCTACTCATTTTAAAGTGTTACCTACCGATTACAAAAATATTTTTTTATATCCGGATAAAATTTTATTCCGGATATCCGATAGTTTCAGTTAAGGAACTTAATAACATTTCTAGTACATTCATAATTAAGTTAAAGAGCCCGGAATTCTACAGTTTGCTAACAAGTTATTAGTGTCTTTTTGAGGAACATACGAGTATATGATAGCCACTACCCTGTCCTCCGTATCCGAATAAGTTTTCCCCAGAACCTAGTCCTTTGATACGATGTAACAAGTAGGGCAGGATGAATTATATCCCAAATGTTTCCTTGAGACCCCATGAATTTATTGAGTCCATGAATTTAATTCACGATTTTAGTTATTAAAAAATTAAGCTATAAAATGTTGCCATCGCGCAGGAAGTTCAAAACGGCAAAGCAATAACGGTTTAAATAATTGCTTTGAATCACTCGATAACTGTTTATTTTTTAATAGCTGAAACAAATTCATAGGAGTAAATTAAAAACAGCATGTAAACTACATATTTTTATTAGTTTTTTAAATTTAAAAACCTTTCTTTCGATTGCTTCCGATGTTGCAACAAAATACAATTTGGTTCAAAAATGTATTTTATATTTCGATTGCTCAGATTTAGTTATAGTAAAGTATTGTATAGTGTAAGAAGTTCCACCGATACATTCGTAGCTCGTGAAACATATCAAGAACGCCCATACGATAAAATAGAAATTGGAAAATTATAACAATCTGATCAATAATTAAGAAACACATAGAAGACAAACATAGAAACCCTTATTTTCATTTGTACATAAAAGATATTGAATGAAATCTGCTTTGTGACCCTAAAAATCTATAAAAATCCAAAACCGATTCATGAACATATAATAAAATGTCCATTTCGGCAAAATGCACTCGAGAAAATTTCACTTGATACGTCCCTTTCTATCTGATATGAGTGAAGAAGAAGGACGATACTGGCCGGCAACTGTGAAAGGTTGCATTACCAGAAGGTTCAATCGAACAAACTTTTTTAAATAAATCATGATTTGCGAAACGAAAAGTCGGTCCCCTACAGAGATCAATCACAACTCGTGTAATTCTTCTTCTTTTCAACGTCTAATCTAGATGTAGTCCGAAGCGCACACAGTATTGACACAAAGCCGAACTTCTGCGAAGCTATTTTGTATCGGTACCTACGATCTCCGTGGTGCAATGGCTTTCGCACATTAGAACAGTTAGTCAGTCTGCGACGGTCACACGCTGGATTTCTTTCCCGAGTCTGGGTGTTTATGTAATAATATGTATTTATTTACAAACTAGCTGTGCCCGCGATTCCGTCCGCGTGGAATAATAACTTTGGGCAGAATTTTTTGGATATATCATAAGGTTTATTTTGGATTACAAACCTTATAAACCCTAAAATATAAATGAAATATGCAAACAGTCAGTATTATCGAATGCAACTGTTACGCCATGCGCCTCCGAAATATGTACAGTCGCCGTCAAATATATTATAGCAGACAAGGTGACCAAATATTTCTGAACAATTTAAAAAGTCAATAAGTTCCATACACTACAAGTTACCGTTAATATCTGAACATTCATTACTCCATTAATATCTGAGCAGATGCTTGTCAATAATTTCTATGCAAATAACTAAGCAAAAATATCTGAACACTTACAATAAATAATGACAACATGTAAATAACGTTTGGGAATCTTTCAGAGGACGAAATTTTTGTGAGAAGGTTGTTGGTTCCATGCGAAAACGGTTACAGGACGTATTAAATGCAGAAAGAGGTTACTATACTTAAATAATTTAAGTTGACCTCGCAGATTTATATCAACAATCATATGAAATAGGGTTCAGCTTAGGCTGGACATTGTAGGTTTTATTTCTAATTTAAGTTGAGCTCAGATTTATATCATCAATCATATGAAATAGGGTTTACCTTAGGCTGGACTTTGTAGGTTCGAACGCAAGTATTCCGGAGGCGCATGGCGTAACAGTTGCATTCGATAACACTGACTGTTTGCATATTTAATTTATTTATATTTTAGGGTTTTTAGGGTTTGTAATCCAAAATAAACCATAAGATTTATCCAAAAAATGCTGCCCAAAGTCACTATTCCACGCGGACGGTGTCGCGGGCACAGCTAGTCAGTTATATAATATATATAGCGCAAGCGCTATGCTGTTTACTTGATAATTGTCACATCATACATATTTACCTACTCGTGACACTTTCTTCTTAAATAGATATGAAAAAATTTCAGCTCTCTGTGAACTCTCAAAAATGCACGTTTTCCACGATTCCCTGAGATAGTGGTAGGATTGACATACACTATTTGTGTACACGCACAACTACCAGACCGTAAATAAATAACATAATGACCTATGTAATAAATGTCATTCAACAAACTCACCAGGTGTTTTTTTAACTAAGTTTACGAAGAGTCATTTTTACCTAGATGTATTTTTAATTAATTTTCTAAATTATTACCGAATGTATCATTTTTTAAAATGTCACCTATAAGAATATAAGTCAAAGAATATAGATAGATCATAAAAATATATTCAAACATCCTGATAATTTCCCAGAAACGTTTACAAAAAATCTTAAAACCATGGATTACTCATGGTCTATTAAGTCGTATGTAAAACAGAGACAGACTTCACAGACAGGCCAAGAATTTTATTTATACGATCTGCAAATAAATAATTTGGTCTATCTAGTCGAAGTCTAGATGTAGTCGTATACTTGTAAAGAATGTCCTGTGTTACACTGTTAATTATATTGACCTGTACACAACATAATAACTGTGTCGCAACCTCGTATTACTGCTAGTTTCCAATGCGAAAGATCACGCGGCATATCCGATGATAGCGAAATAAAGAGCAAATAGAATTAATATCATTGAGCAAGCCATCACTATCAACAGCTAGAGCCGGTGCGGTCTCACTCGCCGTGAGCTGTGGCACGTCACCACACGCCTCCGAAAGAAAGTCACCGGAACACTCGATTGCTTTCTACCTACGATAACAACCATAGGAATTTGTAAAGAACACGATTAAAAAAAAACAATTTAAAAAGTTGTTTGTCAGATAATATTTTGAAAAATCGAAGTTAGTGATGTGAACAAAAGTGAGTGAAACGAAAGTGATTAGTGTGGAATGTTTAGGAGATAGTGATTACCCTCTCGAAATTTACGGTTCATGGTGAATTGAGTGAGTTAACGCAAAAATGGCTTCCAGGTAATTAATTAATCTCCTTAGCGCACTAGAAAACGCATTACGATTTAATAATTTATTACACTTAGGAAATAAATTAGCATAAAATATGGATCGCTGTGTTTATGTAACTATTTTATACTTTCGGAGCTCAAAATATTTGGTAACATGATAAACATTCTAGAAATATTTTTTACTTTAAAATTGTTTAATATTCACTAATGAGTACGTAACTTATGAACATCTCAAACATAAATAAGAGATCAAACACTTAACAAGGACATTCCTCTAATTCAATCATCTTAGACGGAAGCAAAATTAATTTTCTATAAAATAATCAATTCCAGTGCAATAAAAGTATTCTCTACATTGTAGTGGTCATCTTTTAAAATAATTTTAACATTAGGTTAGGTAACTTGTAGGTCATAAAATAATTATTCAACGATCCGATGAAAATGGCGTATAAACTTAATTCGTACATGGAAAGTTGCCATAGATCGATTCGACCCGAATTTTTACTTCAATAATTCACCAGTTAACAAACATTCATTTTATCTACGTGTCATGGCCGACTTGAATTGTAATTATAACCATTAGCGGTAATAAAGACTCTTATTTCCACATAGATGGTTATTATCAATAATATGATAACATTATTTTTAATATTTGTTTGAATGTTGATTTATATACAGACCGAAATTCAATTCCGATGCAATTAAAATTTAATTGGAAATAATAACAGGACACTATTAATATTCCTTTCATTAATATCTTTCTCTGAAACATTACATCTTATTAGCATCCTAATCCTTCCATAGGACCTTTCACTTAGAGCCCGAATTGTGTTTTATACAGCGCAGAACTTCTACGATTCCTTTCAAAGTCAAAGCATCTTTATTATGTGAACACATGTTAATATGGATGTCAATCATTACAAGTTGTTTCTCTGTACCCCACCTGTAGCTTACACTTTTAAGTTTTTGTGCAGAGGCAAAACAAAATGTAGATCTTTAGTAGGCAGAATTGAATCATTCATTAAAATGACGACACATTTTTTTTTATTGATGTAGGACAGCAGACAGGCTGACGGCCCGCTTAGAATTTAGCTGTTACCATCGCCTATGGGTGTTTGCAAAGTGGCATCGAGATCACGCTGCTGTCCCATAAGGGTTCAGGAACTTGGGTCACTAATGCCGGAATACAACACAAGGTTATTATGGCGGCATACTTAAGACCAATCGCCATCCAGATGGGTTTGAGGCCTTACCACGTAGCTAGTGGTGTTTGGGTGGGTTATTTTGTCGCCTTTTACGACTTGCCAACCCTGGCCGCAGAGGTTAGTATTCTTTCTCCGCCCCTGCACGGATAGATAGGATTATATATTGAATTTTAAATATATGTTACATGTTTATTTAAAAAAGACATCTCGAATTTACAATAGTTCCTTATTTTTATATATTGTTGTCCTTTTTTCACGGTTTTATAATGAATATATTCATTATATATTCTTGAATTATTCTCTTCTTCTTCTTAAAAGGCTAGTTCAAGAGTATCCTAAACCGAAGGGCATGTATGAAGGGAATAATGAAAGTGGACGAAACAAGTATGTAAGAATCGTAGCAAGTGGAAAGAAGTGGTCTCTGCCTACCCTTACGGGAAAGAGGCGTAATTATATATATATATATATATATATATATATATATATATATATATATATATATATATATATATATATATATATATATATATATATATATATATATATATATATATATATATATATATATATATATATTATATATTCTTGTAATAATGTAACATACGTCGATACACCTGTTGGATGTCAGAATTGACTTTAGCACATTATTTTCTTTACGGGGTTACGAGATCAAAATATTTTTATCTATAATTCATATAGACTAAATTAATTATAGATCAGTAATAGAGGCTTAAGTTTCAACAATAATGAAACCGTTTGATATTACTTCGGCATCCGACACCAGATCACGCCATACCTCTCGGTCTTGCGATTGCTCTCGCCAGTCGTAACTTGGGACAACCAAACGGCCCGATTAAACGTCCTAGATACCGCTGGGAAGACGTAGTAGCTCAAGACCTGCTCAACCTCGGCGATAGCGATTGATATTTAAAACTATATTGTTAAATGAGCATGAAAAGTCATTTGATGCACGCACAATGTTTTCCGTTACATTAATACTAATTATCTTACGTAAAACGAAACATTCGTCTGGAGTAATTGTATGTATTTATTGCAAATTTCCATAATTTACTACCTTAAACACGCGATGTCGTAACTTCTAAATAAGTTTTACTTCTATAAAAATATCGAATTAAGATATACTTTTTATCAAGCTATGTAATAAAAGATAGGCTGACAACCCACTTAATGACAAGCGATTAATGTCACTTATGAAAGTAAGCAACACCATCGCCAACATACTGCCGACCTCGAAGGACTCTGTGGTGTCCTTTTTACTCCATGTCATAGTTATTTGATGGTAACTACATACAAGAAAAATGTCGTTTGAAATGTAGAATTAAAATTAACCATTTATCACTGTTTAAGTTAAAAGTCACAGAAAATTGGCATACATAAGCATGACGTAAGAGAGCCTAATGTAAAATAAATTTAACCACAATTTAAAAAATAAACAATATCTATGCGAGATACACCGTTCTTAACATAAAGTCCCTTTAAGAGATATTAAATCGCAAAATCTTTTAGACCATGCTAGGCAACAATATCCACAATAATTCTCAGCAGTTTGGAGATGATAACAATGAATATTTTAAACCAGAAATTTAACAGTCTTAGATTTGGGTGGCCTCAGTCTTTAGCTCTACAATTATCATTTAATAAATCATGATTGTTATCCCAGTTACATTATTTTAATATTTCATTAGTGATTGCTTAATTCGATGCATTCTCGACTTTCCAAGATTACATGTTGATGCAAGAAAAAATGTTCCGTCTCAAATGCACTTACGTGATGTAATGTAATATATAATTAATTTTCAAAATAGTTATTTTTTTTTTTTTTTTGAAATACAAATACTTTATATTAATACAATAAATTTAAAAAATTTAAAAATAACTAGGCTAGCATAAAAAGTAAAGAAGAACAGTTTAAATATAAAATAGATTCTCATCAAGGCTGCTGCCCTTAGGGAGAGTGCCTAAAATGCTGGCGACATTGCCCCGCTGTAAAGCCAGGCTTAACCGCTGGCCGAAATAAGCTCCAGCCCTCTGGTCACCTGTGCGTTCTACGAGGCGGGATGATATACAATTGAAAAGCTTTTTCATATCATCTCCCCATGGGCCTAACGTTTCAAACGCCAGCGGCAAAAATATGTAGTCACGGCTTAAAGATACATATTTTCGCCGCTTACGCGTTTGCGCTTCGGACGCGGCCGCACCAGCCGTCACTGATGTTCCATGTAAATAGGAGGCCGCCAGTGTGTCAACACATGTTGCGTCCCACACCAAGCACCTCCCACCTTTCCATGGAACTAATGTTAAACCGTCGGGTCTCCTGCCATCATCACGAGCAATACCATTCGGCTCTAAAATAGCCGGAACGTTGATGGAGACAAAAGCCCGACGAATAACATCATTCAGTGCTGCGTGGCGCGAAAGACGACCAGCGCTCCGCTGGCAAGAAAGCCCATGGTGACCCAGACGATCTACCATAGATCCACAAGGGCAGCAGTGTGGATGGTTTGTTGGCAAACCTAGTCGCAGACTGATGGCAAGGGAGAAGGTGGTATTGTCCAGAAGCGTTCCTAAATTTGGAGATGGAAGTGCTTGGAGCCAGAGTCCAGATTCCCAAGTTGCAGCAGCAAGAAGACGGGCCCTCTCAGCCGCGTCGGAACTAGAGTTAACTAGCTTATCAAAGACAACACGGCAAAGCGGCTCATCCCAAAGACGCTGCAAACATAGGTTGACTGGAACGGCCCCATTGGCACTAGCTTCTCTCCAGGCCTCTAAAGCTTCATTATAATACGGAAAATCAAAATGACCAAGAGAAGGGAAGAGAATTTGGCGAATCAATGGACTAGTGCTATTTACGGATGATAAAAAGGCTGGAAGAGCAACATCTGAAACTTTCCTGATACCTATACCCCCGAAGCGAATAGGGAGTGATGCTTGGCACCACGCCCTATCTGTGACTGAACAATTAAAAGTATGGGTCAAAATTTTAAGGATGGCTGCGTCAAAAGAGGCCAAACTATTGGTAAATTTCCAAATTGGTGAACACCTTAAAAAGTATGTAAATTTTGGTACAAATAAACAAAATTTTATAATTTGATAGGCCATATGAATATTAATTTTTTCTAAACGATCATAAGAATTTTGAAATTTCCTCATTTGTTCGTCTAGGAAAACTGGAATTGACTCCTCCAAAATAGGTGCTCCTAAAAGACGCAGTGTGTATTTGTCTATTACTTTAATACTAGGGGCCAAGCTATTAAAATTATTAACTACAGCGGCTTTAGACTGAGTCGTAAATTTGTCACAAAAAAAAAGCTCGCATTTGGAAAAATTTATGTTTAAACCAATTTTTTCCAATTCACTTATTAGACACTTTAGGTCATTCAAAACAGTGGTAGGATGGCCTGCAATAGTCCCATCGTCAAGATACCAAATATTTAATTTTGAAGTAAGGGTTGAAATTATTGGATGAATGGCTAAACTAAAAATGGCCGGCCCAAGGGGATCTCCTTGCTGACAGCCAACAGAAGAGTCGATCAAATGGCCCATATAAACGAGTTGAGTAGGCGTATTGTAACATTGCCATATAAAGGGATAAATGTCAGGTACCATGTCTAAGCACTGATTAAGCAGGGCACGGCGGTCGACCGAATTAAATGCATTCTTGATATCAACTTTGAGAACTACAGCATCGTCACAGTTTTGTATGAACCCTCTGAGGCTGTGGACAGCAGCTTCACAACCGCCTTTGCAACTGAAACCTAATTGAATTGGTTTGAATTCTGCATTCAATTTAGGATATATATTTTTACAGCAGATTTTGGCAACTATTCTACGAAAAGTGCTACCCACAGCAATTGGGCGGATTCCCCCATCTTTTTTCTTAAGAGCACAGAGATTAGCGCCGTATAGTACATTTAAAATCTCCGAGTTCACTTGCCCTGAAAGCATTAGGTTTACGATATCTGTCAGGTCACTCAGAAGTATTTTACCAGCATCAGCAGTGGAACTAGAGATTAGATCTTTGAAATGTTGCGGTGAAAAACCGTCCAAACCACCTGCCGAACCGTTTCTAAATGACATTATGGCAGACAACACTGTTTTGCTTTCAGCAATTATACCAGAACTAGTCGGTGCAGGGAGATTAGGAGGTAGAGAGGTATACGGATGTTTGTCTTTTAAAGCAGCCAAAGTGTCTGGGGAATTTGTAGCCCGCACATCCGATGAAAATAGGAGATTAGAAGCGCCTTTTAAGTCCCCGTCACAGATTTTCGCTTCTATGATTTTGTTGACACATAATGGCTCTTGTTGTTTATATGTATTATTTCGTTGAAAATCACTGGAGGAATATTGGTTAAAACTTTTTTGAACGCAGTTTTGTTTTATAGCTTTTGTAAGAGAATGTTTTTTTGAACTAGAATTTGCGTGGAAAATATCGTATGAAAAGACAAAAAGGTTTTTCCAAGCGTCTATTGAATTTTCCTTAGTAACCCGTTTTAAGACTTCGGAAAGTTTCAGAGCGACGCTCACACGGGCACCTCTTGGGATTCTCTTTACAATAGGGGTGGATGATTTTAATCGATAAAGTAGAGAACACAGATCCTCGACTTGATGTGACTGACCTGTATGCGAGGGAGTGCGTGTAACCTGTACATTACTATTTAAAGACTGCTTATGGCATTTACTTACATGTATGCTTAGCCCTTTCGAACCCTTAAAAAATTTTGGTTGCGAACAGAGCAAACACTGCGTCTGATTAGAACTATCTTGACTAGGAAACACGCTTCCAGAGGAAGGGCCAGCAGACTGCGACATTAAGTCTAAATTATTGTGGTAATTAATAAATAGATATGTAAAAACAATTAGAAGTACAATAATAATAGTAAATATCGATAAATAAGTAGCATAAAGACTAAATTAAAAATAATAACATCAATTTAACTAGACTTAAAATAATAACAACGTATGAAAGAGATATTTAACAATTAAGGAAAATAAGCTAAAAAAAAAACAATAACCAAGCATTGGACGAAACACTTTCTTCCAGGGACTGGTCACAATAAATACAAAATGGCAATGTCACAGTTTTCCTAGCATTATGAAAAAGTACTCACTCCATAAAAGCTCTTGGTAAGTCATCGCCAACAGATAATTCGATGGTAAGGAATTATACCAAAGGAACTTTCTTTACAATAATTACTTGTTGAGAACATGAACGACGTCATAAAGCAACATGGGCACTTCACCGGTCATACTTCGGATATTTGGAAAATAAACAGAGAAGCGCATATGCGCTTAACTCAGGCGAAAGCGCCTACTTATTACAGCTATTCGCACTGCAGCTATAAGCTATGATCCATAATTTATAATAAATAAACAATTTAGACGAAAAAAATAATTATGTTACGTTATTGACATTTTTGACAATAGTTATTTAATTTTTAATATTATTATTTCTCCTGGCACGGAGTGATTTTAAATAATATCTTAGAAGTTATCCGTATAATCTAAATAAGGAAATCACAACACTTATGCGAGTGGTTTTTATAATAAAAGTTCCTTATGAGTAGGTTTATCTCGATTATTAATAGTCTCGATCATTGAGTCTCAATAAAGCTGATTCTATATTAACAATAAGCGAACTTCGTGCTTGAATATATCAGCTAACCAATTCACCAGTTTTTCAATATCGTAGTGTGAACCTACATATTTCAACCAGTAAAGTTATCATTGTTTTACTTTACTAAATGAAGGCAAACAAATTTAAAATATCCAGGAAATATTGAGCGAACAAATCTTGTCACACTTGATTCGATCAACTTTCGTCCTGCGTCATTATGTCCACTTTTAGCGTCGCCTATCCTTGTCTTCATCGTTCCGTCTTTTTCCTCTTGGTATTTCTGATTCCAATCAAGGTTAGCATCGGTGGCTTCCTCTAGAGAAAGTTAAGGTCACTGCCACATTTAGATTCACTGTGACTATTTTTCCTTTATATTTCAATATTTTATAACCTATCAGGGATAAATACTTTATTATTGCCTTTTTTTGTATATATTATTATTTATATTATTAATTTGTATTTTATTCAGAAATCAGTTTCGTCAGATTTTGTTGCACTTTACAGCATCTCAGAACCGCTCCAGGTGCCGCCTGGTATTTTAAGTTAAGCTTTGTTCTTATTTTTATTTCAAGCTCATACCTGGGCCGATCGTACAACGGACATTCTAGCAGGAGATGTTGTATCGTTTCGCTAATACCGCGGCTATCATTTAGCAATGTAGAAAATCTGTCTTCTTTAAATTTCCCTGAAGCTGATATTTGTTATGCAATTTTTCTTTAAACATTTCTGAGTCAAATACGTAAAAAAAACTTAGCGATAGCGGAACAGTAAACAGGTAATTTAATAATAATACCTAGCTCACTTACTAATAAGCAGTTACCGTCGCCTATGGATTTTAGCGACACTAGGGGCACCGCTAACACGCTGCTGTCCCCTCCCCCTCTTATAGGGGTACAGGTACATCCCTACTCCATCTCCACGTACATCCCTAATAACGTCGTCTAGTAGCGATGGCGAATCAAAGACAAGTGTCATTTAATTTGTAATTTGAAAAGGGTAATACACTAATTAAAATGTAGTACACATGTGAATTGATAGTAGCAAGTTAGCATGACAGCCAACGTGCGTTACACTTACTAAGCGTAACAGTTACAAGACATGTGGATTTCGAGTCAATTGCTTCTTACTGAGCAACAAGACTATTAATGAAACACGCAAAGTTAACACTAGATCTTTTTTCTTCTTTTTCAATTGAAATTCAACTTTTTTTATGGTATTCCTGAGGAACAGCAGATAGGCTGACGACCCACTTAATAGTAAGCAGTTACCGTCGACTATGGATGTTTGCGACACTAGGGGCACCGCGGAAGCGCTGCTGTCCCATAGGGGTACCGGAACCTGGTTCACTAATGCCGGAACACAAAACATTAAGTCGGCATACCTATACACCAGGGGTGGATGCCATCCAGACGTGCTTGGGGCCCTACCACGAAGCTAGGGTTGTTTTGTCGCCATTTACGACAGGCCGACCCCGGCCGCAGAGGTTTGTATTCTTACTTCGGCCCTGCATGGAGAACTTACGTCAATTCTTCGGACTTATGCCGTGGACCTTAATGTGTTTGTATACTTTTTATGACATAAAAAATCAACTTTACGTATATTTACACATTTACATTTTATTTCACACATTTGACCTATTTTTTTACCTTTTCGAGCTTAACTAATACATCCATTTGTTTAATTATTGCTTCTTTCTAATTCGTTTTAATTGCTTTGTGTACTATTAATTAATATCATAGTAATTGTGTCGGTGCTTTTTTTTTGAGGTAGTTTTTTGTTTGTACAAAGAGACGCAAGGAAATAGGTTATAAAATGATTTTTATAAGTATATCTATATATTAGCTTTTTTTTTTATTTTTTTTTTTGGTGTCGGGGAAAAACCTCTCTTGACGGGTTCCCCCGGCCCGGGGGGACCGAGGGATATGTGGGACTCCGGGAAAGATGTTTGGCCATCCGACTACCCACTAAAAAACCCCGCTGTTCTCCTATCGCCTACGCCCGGGCCCACGGATATATGGCCAGCCGATCTCGTGGCCCGGGCTGGCGCCGGCCCGCCCTTTGTCTTGAGGCGGGCCCCTTCTAAAGTGTTGGCGCCAGGGGGTCAGGGTTTCGTCCCCGTCGTTGGCGGGAGGGGAGTGTGGTGGTCGACTCCCGCTCCCGCTCCGCCGCCTCCTTTGCGGACATGACTGCCTCGCAGAAGGAGGCGACGGCCGTCCATCCAGGATCGCTCCCGACCATGGACAGAACCAGGGCCGGGAGCGACAGGTCCACGCCGATTTGGGCGACGAGGGCGCGGCGCTCCTCGCGCCACGCAGGGCACACGGCGACAGTGTGGTTCACCGTGTCCTCCTCGTCGCCCGCGCCACAGTGGTGGCACCCCGACGTCATCTCCCGCCCTATGCGACACATTATTAGCTACATTTATGTCACCTAATTAATTCTTACAAAGGCGACTATCATGTATTCCTAGGTCCTGAAGACAAATCGAACGGTTTCTTTTTTTTTTGTCTCTAAGCTAACAGAATTACTAATTTGTTCATTTCCGCATTTGCATATTGCACATTCTTTAGTAACGAGATCCCTATTTTCTTATTATAACTTATTTGTCTTGTAGACCGTACCTAGACGGCCTTCTTAAATTTTATTTGGCAGTTAGAAAACTTCCCTATGCACTACATGTTTAAGTTCATATAATAAAATATAAATTAAGTGGATCTGTTATTAATCTTACTGCACTTCGTGAACTTTAGCAAAGCATTCAAACAAACCTGCTCTTTGCCAACGGCCCTGGCACAAATGGACATGAGTTGAACCTGCACGCACCTACTGGCACAGATGCGGTGACCTGTCGTCTTAATTGCCATATCGCAATAATGATGGCTTACTTTAATGCCATGTTTAAAAACCACTTTTCGATTATTACAAAACTGGTTAATACTACTCGTATATTCTTACCGACAGGTAGAACAGCACTCCCCCCTTTTTTACTAGCTCACAGGTACTAAAGAAAAGATACCAATTAATTTTTCCTTTCGGAGGCAATTAGTTTCACGGCATTTCTATTCTAAACTATAAAACTCCTGTAATAACCATATTCATCTAAATTTTTACATCTATATTGTCATTGATCAAGAAAAAAGAGTCACGGAGAGTTAACGACGCAAAATGCACTGAAATTTTAGCCTGTGACTGGTCAATTGAACAATGAACATAGATGTGAAGTGAGAACTGTGGATGTAGTCGGGATGAAATGACTGTAAGCAGATGAAAGTTTATTATGTCGATAATCTTACCTGCAATATTTTTCTATATTATCTTGACTATAATTCCTTTAAATCGCCTTTAAACAAATATTTTAATAGAGTACACTCACTGTAAAATGATAGCAATTGTTCCGTTGAAGTTTTTAATTAGCTCAAAATAGTTATATTTGGGCTGTACATGGGCATAAACTATTGTTTATGCCAATGTGCAGCAAAAAAGGATTATTGCATTTCGGGACATTTTGCGAAATCCTACTATCCTACCAATATTATAAACGCGAAAGTTTGTAAAAATGTCTGTTTGTTACTCTTTCGCGCAAAAACTACTGAATGTATTTTGATAAAACTTTATAATAATATAGCTTACACATCAGAATAACACATAGGCCATAATTTATAAAGACATTGTGTGAATTGTCCAAAATATAACGATAAGTGTGAAAAAATTCTGCCATCTGCGAGCTATTCTGGCGTGCACTGCAAAAACCGTTAAAATTACACGTCTAAAAAGTATAACGGAAATGTTTATCTTAAATAATCTTACAAAAAGCTCACGATAGCATAAGATAGCATACCTATCTCTTATGTATAAGCCATTAACGCCAAAATAGTAAAATTTCAATTGAATAGAGATAGAGTAAAACTTGAAGAAGGATATAGACTACTTTTATTATTGTTTTTTTTTACATGACAGAATAACGTTTGCCGGGTCAGCTAGTGAAATATAAATCCTTTATATTTTACTAGGTTAACATTAAAATTCAATTTCTTAACTTAGGAAGTAGTAAAACATCCCTTATAACGTTTCAACACTCGTGGATGGCACAATGAAGCCATCATTTAATGCATTGACGAAACCTTCCCATATAATAAAAGAGAAGTTACGAGGGCTTACTTTTGTCTTTATTTAAGAGCGTATTCTTTAATAGAATATGTAGCTCTATAAAAACAAACTTATACATAATTAATGAAATTCTCTTTTTAACTCTTTTTAACAATATTAATAAGCAACCGAGCTGATTGAGACAGAGCTGACTGACTCTGTCAGTGGTTGGCGAGAGTATGACTATACATTCTGACTATGTCTAATTTATTAGAATCAGCAAACTTATTTTTAGCAGCTTCGTTTCGAACACACTCCAGCATAATATGATATGCATATTTAAGTTGCGCAATAATTGAAATTTAGTGTCATGTAATAGCCATCTTTAATTTACATTGCTGTTATATAGTTACACTATAATAATTACCTCTAACGACGAGTTTTGGTAGTATTTCATTTAATTTTTCATTTAATTTCATTTAATATATCAAAAGTTCATTATAACATAAACTTTAGGACGTCGTCGTGTTATTTCGGCCGGAAATAATTATCAGACTAGCCTATACAGCAAGATCATATCAAAGGGCGTCTGCTTCTCCATTCGCGACCATTATTGCTCAGTAAGAGGAAATGTCACTAGTCATCCGGTGTTCCCTCCGTACGCCTCGAGCGGCCTTTGCAACCCAGACTGGCACTGACCCGTTTTTAGAAGCCTCTTCGAATCGGTAGGTGATGGGACCCCAACTTCTTTATCTCACGCACTGTAGGGCATGCAGAAAACGGATGCGGAGAAATTTAGCTTTGTAACCATACTTAGTGATATAGCGTCGGCTTAATTATTATCTGAATGCATAACTCCATTTGGGTAAACTTTACAGGAGCAAGTAAACACTTTGTTTTAGCTATGCACGGGAATTATTATATTTTACTCACAACAAATTACCAATATTTTTATAAAACATACGAAGTAATCAAATAGATACCTAGTCAGGTCATAAATTCTGTCACATGTTTAATGTAAAATAATTGTAACAAGTTTATTCATTATGTAACCATTCATATACCAAAATGAACTTAACAAAACATAGATGCTTATGACATTAAAGTTTATTCAAAATGACCTCCGTGATTTAGAATACAGGCCTTCAATCTGCGCGGCCAGTCGTCTATCGCAGCACGAACGAGGTCCATGTCAATATCGGCGGCTGCCTTAATCAAGGATGTCTTGAGTGACTCCAAATTGGGATGAGGCTTTGAGCACGCCTTTTCTTCCAAGTGTTGCCATATCTTGTAATCTAACGGATTCAAATCTGGACTGGAGGAGGGCCAGTCTTCGTGTCGGATGAAGTCGATTTCACGCACCGCCAGCCAGTCTTGTGTGCTCTTCGCTCTATGAGCTGGCACCGAATCTTGTTGGAATACCCAGTGCCTGTTATTGAACATGGTATGAGAAACAGGTTCCACAAGGTTCGTCAGGACTGTATTTTGATACACAACAGCATTCGTTTTTACACCTTTCTCACAAAAATGTACCTCTGTTAAGCCCCAATAAGAAACTCCCAACCATACCATGAGCGAGGATGGAAAATGACCTCGTTGGACACGCGGAATACGGTTGCTCGCTTCTTCACTACTGTGTGCGTACACCTTATCATTTTGTTTGTTGTAGCTCTCTTCTACGGTAAACATTTTTTCATCCGAAAAAAGAATTTCCCGATATTTTTTTCTCGTGTACCGCTTCAACAAAGCGTGGCATCTCTTCAGTCTCAGGTCCATTAGACGAGCATTCAAACGATGTCCTGTTTTTCTTCGATATGCCCGAAGCCCTAAGCCTTCATTTAACACCCTTTTCCCCGTGGTTCTGCTTAACCCCATCTGAAGGGCCAACAGTTTCTGCTTACGTTTGGGATTTCTTTGAATTCGTGCCTTCACAGCTTTTATCACTGCTGGAGTCCTAACAGACCGAGGGCGACCACTTCTTGACCTGTCATCTACACTAGAGTCTTCATTGTATCGTTTGATGGTACGATAAACGAATCTTTTGGTTATATTCAAATTTTTCAGTATGTTAAAAATTTGAATTGGCGCGTAACTGCAACGATGCAACGCAATAACTGCAACACGGTCTTGTTTAAGCGTCCACTCCATATTTAAAAATGAGTAAAATTCTAAAAGTATACCTTTTTTATTTTCGTGAACAATTCGAAATTCGAAATCAATAAACTTTTTTGTGGCCAGCATTCTAAAAGAAAAGTTTTTACTGTGTGACAATACTTATGACCTGACTAGGTAGATAGCCATCTAGTTCAATTTAAAAGTTTTATTTTGATATTTTGTAGAGTTACGCATTCTGATAATTAAGCGGACGATAGATATATCGGGCTCACATGTACCTATAAAAGCTTCAGGTAAGGCCGTGATAAAACACTTGTAAGAAGAAGATAATCAAAAATTAAAGCAAAGATAGGATTAGGGAATAAAAATAATAAGATTTTAAATTAGTTTTGTGAACTCATTACTTTTATAAAGTAGTCGCACACTTGGTTCCAGTAACTATTTTATTAGATGAGAATGTTGTCTAGCAGCTTGTTGGATAAACTAATCAACAAATAGTGTCAAGTTAAATAGGAGACGGTGGCACTTCAAGTAACAACTTTACTTGCTTATTTACCTCGGTAATAAATAAATATACTACATTTTCTCTATGAATGCATTGTAGAAAACACAGAACAAGTAAATGTAAAGCATATTGGCAAGAAAATATAGAATTTCATGTGTTTATTGTCTTTGAATAGGACGATGAAACGCAAAAGAAACAAAGGGCCGTTATTGTTGTGAAAGTTTACATTCGGAATAACGATCCAATTATTGTTAAATGAGTTATAAGTTATAACGCTTGATTGAAGTTATACATATATTGTTTAGATCGTATTCCATAAAATTTTCGTATTACAATTATAATTAGGTAAAAGAAATTAATAGAAAACTTAACATTCAGCTTACATGTTATATTTTGAAAAAGTATTTTTTATTCACGATAATAGATAGATAAAACTTTATTGTAAACCAAATAATTTATAAAAACAATGAAAATTGTTTACATAATCAATATAGATCTACTTGGACTTAAATGGACGATCTTATAGATACAGAGCGACATCTTTCAGGCAACCCGGCAATAGAATATTCGCTTATATATTGATGAAGAATGGAAAGATATGGCAGTAATAAATAATAATATTTTATTTATATCAATATTTTGAGGACGTTTTTTTGTCATCATCATCATCATCGTCTTGGCGTCGAAATCCGGTTGCAACGCAAACTCTCGCTTCGGCGCCCGGGGTCCGCTTTCCGACTTTTTCTTCCCCACTTCGCACGATCATCGGGATCTCTGGTGGTCAGTCCATTGGCACGCATATCAACCCTTACAACGTCAAGCCAACATTGCAATTTATCTGCAATGCCACGGACACTAAGGCTGCCGCGAATGCGAGAGTTCCTAACGCGGTCCGTGTTGCGAAACGGATCTTTCGAGATGTTTGGGCTGCGTGAGGGACTATCGTCGTCAGCTAATAGCCCTTGTCCACGTCTCACAAGAGCCAGGCGAAGCTCTTGCGCGCCGTTATGCGGCGGCGCCCTAGCCCATATACGATCTCGCATTCCTTGTCTCTCCATAAGATTTGGCTGGTTTTGGCTTTTACGGGGGCGACTGCCGTCAAGGAAAGCCGTC
This sequence comes from Malacosoma neustria, assembly GCA_963693495.1. Lineage (NCBI taxonomy): Eukaryota > Metazoa > Arthropoda > Insecta > Lepidoptera > Lasiocampidae > Malacosoma > Malacosoma neustria. The sequence continues at coordinate 5,417,293 of OY856392.1, read as the reverse complement.
GTCAGGGCCTCGTCCGTTATCCTGCTGGGTGCGCCGACTTGCAGGTGAGGCTGACTTGGGCCCCAAAGATGTTGGTAGGGCCCCTTACACCCCAATTTTTTGTATATTAATAAAATTTACAAAGAAACAAAGTAACATATCGACCAATTATTTGACCTTTTGATACATGACGGCATCTGGTCCTTTCCTTTTTTGTTCTATATTTGATCTTTTCAATATTATGCTTCTGCTTATACTACTCTTTCACTTTTTGTTTCTACACATTAAGTGTAAAATCATGAGATGACTTGTGATTCAGAAATAATAATTTATTTTCTAAAATTTGCTATTCCAAGTAATTTTAATCTATATAAATAAAATTATAGTGGTCTGCAGTTGTACACGCATCACGGCAAAAGTACTGGATAGATTTGAATTAAATTTTCTAAGTTTTATTGCTAAAAACACTTGGCCCTCATCTAAAAAAAAATTATTGCGTTTCCTTCTTTATATATATTAAAGTTTTAATAAACAACGATTTTTATAAGCCCTACCTACGTGTTCAGTGATGTGTGTTTTTTTGCCGCGGAGAAATGGGGCAAGCGGTGTAGCACGCAAGCGTATGAAAAATTCTCATACTTTTTCGATTTATTTTTTTCTGTTATTCGACCAGCGAAGCGAGCGTGAACGGCTAGTACAATTATATAATGCGAAAGTTCTAATAAAAATCTATCGCTTAAACTTTATGTAAAAACAATTTTGCTAAATTTTGGCATTATTCGCGAATATTGTGGTTACGAGGTTAATGCCTTGCACATTTCGACAATATTCATTTCATTATATTAATGCTTTGTAAATATTATGATACTCCACAATATTGATACTCGACCTACTTGCAATCAGAAAGCCTAGTGTTAGATTATAAATATAGGTCTAGACGAAATACAATTTACTTTTTTCATGCGAATAAATGTATTTATCCACTGTAGTGGAATAATGCTAAATCTTTCCATTTGTACTGTAACAAATGCAAAAAAAAAACAGCTAAGAAATTTCAAATGATGTCTATAGTACTTTTGTTTAGCGTTAACAAGTTTTGTTCAAGGCTTGTTTCTTTTTAGGTAATACAATGTTCTATTAGAAGTTGAAGGTATACGTAATTATTAGCAGGGATTTGTTTAAAAGTAGGATAATGAAATATTTTATCCAAGCTGTTAGAAAGATCTATGCAACTAAATTTTAATACACGTCGATTACATCAATTGCATATACATACTAAACTTCCTTCAACGATTATGCATTGGCATGCAATTTTAAACATTGTTTCATATACTCGTAGAAGCGTAATGCGTATTTCCTTTTAGTTGTTACGAAATTGCCACCAACTTAGCAATGCTAGCTCGTCTATTCATTTAGCACTATTAAATACATTTTCGTAATCTTTTGCAACCTCTTGTGCGAATGAAACTGTTAAATAATATATTGACCGTCGTTTTAAAAAATCTCTATTTTTCAAATCATCTTTATTCATTTTGTGACGGAATATTGTGTTGTTTTCTTAATTTTTTACTGAGTCTATGATTGTTCTTCAAGTATCAATGACTATTTTGCAACTAATTCTAATATACTGGCGCGCATTTCTTTGACATTTATCTTCTAAAAGTTATATATTAACATATTATCGAAGCTTGTAAGGCAACTTGCAACAACTACTAAGAGACATTGAGTGAACTTTCCAAGAAAGTGATATGAAGTTCAAATATTTAGAAAAATAAATATTATAACTGACCTAATTTGGATTGAAATGATCAATTATATTCTGTTGGATTGTTTTGATTCAACAATTAGGTGAGTTCAACAGTTAGGTTGGCTTTCAAGTATCGATATATTATTAAAAATTATTCAATATGTGCATCTGATTCAGCATCAAATATATCAAACATCACCTGATTTCGCACGCATATTTTCGCTACCGGAGTTCAAGATTAATGTATTCATACCGTATTTTGATGTATAATGTTTATTATAATTGATATATTTCAATATATTTTGAAGCTTTATTCGCTACTGATAATGACATAAGAAATATTGTGCGCATGAACTATTTAGTCACCGTGATACTTATGCAACGTGTCAATACATAAATGGCGGTGGTACGATCCAAAATCGTATGTGTCAATAGAAATTGAGAGTGACCACTGTTATACGTAGTTACGACATTCTACGTGGCAAGACCATCTAAATGTTGTGCTAACATACCAACTTGTGCGATCTTGTGCTTTCTCTACACACTTAGTTCCCAAAGTGGTCTAGGTGGACCCCCAGGGGTCCACGGAAGACTCGACGGGGGTCTACGTTGGCATGAGAAAAAAATGGGGGTTCACAATTCGTAAGCGGGGGTCCACAAAAATTTATTTTTTAACATTTCATTGAATCAAAATCAGATTTGAAAATATTCTAACGATGGAAATACCACCATGGATCATAAATCCTTTTGATGAAACAGAAGTGGAGAATGTGATATACAAGAGGAGCTACTTGAGCTTATCACTAATGAGGAGAGAGGGAGAATAAAGGTGAAATTTAAAAGAGAGCATCAAACATTTTGGCTGCCGGCAGAAATACCCGAAAAATATCCTGGACTCTGGGGAATAGCAAGAAAGCTTTTGATAGCGTTTCCCTCGTCATATTTTGTCGAAAAAAGTTTTAGTTTTTGTTACAAATCCTAGAACAAAAAAAGAGCAGATTGAATATCACGGAACGGGGAGATTTGTGTGTATTCCTAATAAAACTAAATCGAAATATTAATTATTTACTGTCAATCCATCAAGTACATCCCATCCCTCCCATTAAAATTATGACTATTTTGCGATTGTCATTGTAGAAGTTACGTTACGTCATTAATATTTAATTTTAATTACGACTGTTATCACATAACAATGTAATATGATAAATATAATAATTAATAGTGTAATAATTACACACTTGAGTAAATACAACACAAATTTTTTTTTTATTTTTACCACTCCGAATGGGGAGTTTTCTAAATGAAATAAGTGATAATTGATTGGTTCCTTGTGCTGTAAGTAGATGTCAAAAAAGTAAAGTTGGATAGAATCACTTTTTTGATTGGCTAATTTTACTTTTTTGACATCCACTCACAGCACAATCAATTAATTAATTAACCAATTAACTATTCATTTGTGGTTGGAACTCAGTCGCAACGCAAATTTCCATAGTAAGATCTAATCTTCACATTTTTTGTCGAGTTTGGTAGAAATGTAGCTGCAGGGGATCCACCGGAACCAGCCAAATTTTAAAAGTGGTCTATGAGAAAAAAGTTTGGGAACCTGTGCTGTTCACAAAGAGTTTGAATGCAACGAAATTAATCATGAGAATTCAGCACATCCGTGAAATAATGGTTGTGGGTAATTATACTACTTTGAAGACTTAAGAAATCGCGAGTAGTTGCAAAGATTTCAGCGATTCGAGATTGTATTGTATTGCTGAACTAATGAGAGCATAAATAAAAAATATTTTAGCTAATATTATAAAACAAAGAAGTCTGTTCTTGTTGTTTATTTTTTATGTAACGTTTCAGCCATCTTTTAGTAGACGTGTTCATAACGTTGACTTGTGTTCCCGGGTAAGTGACCCAGGTTCCAGTGACCCTACGCGGACGGCAGCGTGTTAGTGATGACTTTAGCGTCGCAAACTTCTATATGCGACGGTAACTGCTTACTACTAAGTAAGCCGTTAGCTTGTCTGTTGTTTCAGTTATAAAAAAATACAGGCAAACCATAACTATTGTCATTAGAAGAATGGATTGTGATAGATTATTAAAAGGCGTTTTACAAATTAATAGAGATTTATTAACAAGGAAAAATGACCAAAAAAGTACTACAGTACAATACTTTTTTGCACATAAGAACAAGAATCGATCAAGATGAATCTATCAAATATGCCCTAGAGTAAAACTGTATTTTATTTTAAACATTAGTGCTGCGTTCACTTCCAACAGGTCGTATTGGTTATGGCGCTATATAAATTAGTGTTTAATTATGCTTATATAATTTCATAAATAAGCGTTATATAAATTAAATACGCTTCTATATTATATAATATATATAAGAATATAACAACACTACAAAATTTGGTGAACTGAGTTTATATACCTAGAAACAGTTAACCGTCAAAATTATAAAAGCCACCAAGCACGTAGGCAAACGGAAAGGCATTCAACGGTCCACTTACGCGGCTGGGTACCAAACGCGCTTACTTTTACGGTGTGTTAATTAATTTTATTTATTTCGTCCGCAACGTGTCCTGTCGCACGTAATTTTAATGTGTGTGTGTGTGGGGGGGGGGTTCGATTTCCTATTCCGATGGTATATTTTATGTAACGTTTATGTAATTGATCTAACTATGATGACATCAACAGCTCTCTTAGTATTCAATAGTAACTATCGTTTATTATCGATTAGTTTTGACCATCTGGTGACCACCGCGGTGCGGGTCACTGTTTCGATTACCGTCCCAGTCTGGGTAAACACCTTATAAATGCAAATATTACACTTGCTTGTTCAGCCACATAACTTACAAAAAAAAAATACATTTCCGCGACAAAAAATAGCCTTCTTCTCCAAGGTCCAATCTAACTCCATATCGAAAATCATCAAAATTGGTACACTTTAGGCCTGAAAACGTAACAGACAGACGGAGTTACTTATACATTCATAATATTAGTATGGAGTATGGATAAACATGTAATGAAAAGTAGATATACGTAGAAGACACACTAGAAGTACTTACAATCTATCCGTGCATGGGTGAAGAAAGAGTACTGACCTCTGCGACCGGGGTCTGTCGCAAAATGCCATAATAACGTTGTGTTTGTGTTCCGGCATAAGTGACCAAGTTTCAGTACCACTGCGGTTAGCACCGTGTTAGCGATGCCCCTGGCGTTGCAAACACCCATAGGCGACGGTAACTGCTAAATTCTAAGTGATCCGTCAGCATTTCTGCTGTCCTACAGCAATAAAAAAGTAACAGTAGTATAATAGTATATCAGTCATCTAGTACCCTTAGCACAAGCGCTATATTGCTTATTTTGTGACTAGCTGGTGGTGTATGAATTGTACCAGTATATTTATATATCTATAACATAAAATGCAATCTAAGAGTAGTAAATAATGAATCAAACAGATCTTTATGAGATCTGGCTTAATGAAAACAGACGCCAAAAAATTTAAAAATTTATATAATAATCAAGTAAGTGCTAAGTGAAGCTCAAGTTTAATTGATGATTCAAATAGACAATGACGTCGCTGTAGTGTTATTTTAAAGAGGCCCACGGCAAATATTTTTAAATGGATTTAAATATGGATGAAGTTACCATGATAGCTGCCACAGACGACGTGAATATAAATGTTGAAAAATCACTTCCACATATATACGAATACAATAGAGTACACGTGTACAATACATATTGGTAGGAAATATAACGTCTTAAGAAATTGTTGTCTCAAGAAAAAGAAAAAGAAATTGTTGTTTCAATGTCTCAAGAAAGTTACCGTCGCCTATGGATGTTTGCGACACTAGGGGTACCGCGAATACGCTGCTGTCCCATAAGGGTATAGGTACCTGGGTCACTAAAACTATATCAGTAGCTTTGAATGGTATATGATTACCAATTCGATTTCGCAAAGGATTTTAAATCGCATTACCAAAAATGTTCATCCCGATGACGGTAACGGCATTCATAGAATATTTCATAAACCGAGACATTCTAATAGCTTCTGTACTGTCATCAACATAACAAAATAATCAAACATAGTTAAGCAATCCTATTTACACTGATTCTTTCAAAACTTTATTTGACTATTCAAGGCTATGAGTAATGGTTGTGTAGATTTTTGGGAGTAAAGTTATTTATCAAATGATGAATATGAGTACATTACAATGATGAATACATTTTTACTATGCAAATTGCATTATTATTATTATTTCATTTTATTAATCCGAACTATTTTAATTAAAGCACGGATTTTTGTAATCCTGCATTCGATATATTTATATTTCGTCTTCTCGCATCCTTAATCCATCCTCACATTCAATCATTACGGATAATTCTATTTTTTTATACATGTTTTTCTTTTTTAGTACAATAAAGAGTTTTCTATCTATCTATTGCACAAATTAGCTGATATTTAATATGACCTGGGCAGTATATGATTACATCACTCGGTGTGTCTACAAATTCAAACTGCATTTGATGAATCTTCAAATGATACAACGCAACAATGAATTGCGGTTTTGGAACTTGTAAATAAATGTCCAATTTGAAGTTTTATAATGTCACCAAGCAAATAAACTTGTAAATTTGCTAAAATATGTTCGGTACGATGCATTTCATAATCTCATAACTCAGCTCACTTATATATAGCGACTGTGTGCAAATATTTGAAATATTTTTTAATATTTGTTTATTATGCAACGCTTCTAGAATTTAACCATCTAGCAGACTTTGTAAGTGGTAAGAATTTTAGAACTTTTACCAATCTGGTTACATTGGATAGTTATAAAACAAACGTGTCCTGTAACTTATCCTAAATTAGAACAGTAATTTAGTATTACAATTAACAAAGGCAGTGCAACGATATTATGTTAGGAGATTACATTTCGATCTCGTACTGAAAATTAAAAAACTAAAAATCATATTTTTCTTTATATTAGTAACGTAAGAGAAATCAAAATTTTACATTAATAAAACAGGCCTAACAGTCTAGACCGGTGTAATAATTATCGATGCACAAACAACGTGTATCGTCAGAATAAGCAAATTATACTTGTTTTATTGATAATTTATGGAACCTAATTCCCAGAATATTCAAACACAGAAAATACCGGAACTAAAACCGAGTATTAACAACACGAAACACTAGATCAAATGTTTATATAAACAAAGTATAAGTAAAAATAGAGACAATTCATAGTCCGATCGACAAGTAATAATAGTGTCGAGATGTCTAAGAGCGGAATCGAAGAGAGTTTAGTGGTCAAACTGGTTTCTGCGCGGAAACCGATCGAGTGAGCAAACATGTGCACTGTACAGAAACTATGGAAGCTTAAGATAACGGAACGAAAGGAAACTAGAAGTCGTATCTAAAAATACTTTTATTGAAATTAAAAGATCATTTGTAATTATAATATAAAAGCTCAAAATTAACAATCATCCTGTTCATTGCGACTTTTCGGACAGTAAGGGAAAATCGTTTATTCAAATGCAAATAAATGATCATCATTGAACAATTTTAATACTTAATTTGCTGTGTAGTTTAGGTCAGAAATGATAATGACTTTTCCAAGATGACTTAAAATCGATTACACCTTTTACTAGTCCACACACATCAAAATAATTTTGTCCTAGATTACTCTGGATAAGGTAGCGTCATATTTTAAAAATATGTTATAATTTTATATGCATAAACCCCTAAAAAGAACAAAGCTCAAACAACAAGCTTATAACACTGAAACGTTTAAAAAATTTCAAAGTAAACCACTTTGTGTTTACGCGTAAAACCTTTTAAAATGTTGTGAATGTAAAACAAATATTAGTCCGAAGGATTTAACGCCATAATTCAATGCATCAACATTGAACTTGCAATTTGCATTACTGAAGAGTGAAGACAACCTTACAAACATACACTCTCCTTCTTCGAAAACAAAATGATAAAAATAAACCTTATTACCGTGTTTTAGAGATTAATATTAGCGTGGGATTTCCATAGTGGGTAATGTTAGGTTTGTTTTCAAAAACAATAGAAATAACAAAAGGTTTTCCACGCTTGTTTGAGACATTTCTTTCAATGCCTCCACGTCCGATTATACTAACCATCAAATTACTGTATTGTTAGGAACTAATGTAACTTATTACTATGTAACTAGGCGAGTAAAAAAGCGAGACATGGTCTACATTATAATCTGAAACTCCATCATTGATACTCCCACATTTTTATTGGTTGCAGTAAACTGACAGATAGTCAAACTCACTCCGAGTTTTAGTCCACTAACTAAATTTAACTTTGAGTATATGTATATAACTAACAAGCTGAGCCTGTAAACGTTAGTCTGCTATATATGTGTATGTAACTATGTATATCAATTAAAAAGTATTACATTTTGAATAGGATTTCCGTAAAATCCATTCTTAGTGAGCGTGAACATTTCGAAATGAGTAAAAGTTCAAGTTAATCGGGTGTATAGTTTTAGAGATATATAATAGGTATAGGCATGTATAGTACATATATTATGTACTATACATGTTTGTTATATGCATAAATTTGTTCAAGTTTCTGCACGAAAGTACTTATGATACCTTTATAGCGTACAGCTGTCACAGGTCGAAACGCTTGCGGCAGTCACGGGGTCGATTCCCGCCGCGAATCTAGGTGTTTATATAATATTTTAATTTCAAAAGGCAATTGTGTAAGTAGTATACAGTTTTCTGATACATACATATAATACAAGCTTGTTGCTGCTTACTTTGGAACTGATGGCGTTAAGTGAATTTTCATAGTATATTCATAATTAAATATTTATTTATATTACATATTTAAAGGTGAAACTAACTACATGATTTGCATTGAATAAAATAGGAAAAATATAGAGGAGGCACATTATGACATTAGTTTCATATAAAATTTATTTGATTGTGTTGCTAGCAACGTTCGTCAACTACCCAGTTTAGTGCCGAAAGAACTGCACCATCAAAAGTGCAATTCATAATCGTGTCACAAACCGTAAAGTTTATATAGATGAAGCCATTTCACGTTGCTTATCTCGACTTACTGTTTTGATTTAACATCATTACTTTCGTATAAGAAATCTAAAAAATTAATTTAGTTTCTGCGGTTTTTCACCACCAAACCAAAGACATTTTTGTTGCAGCAGAAATAAACTTTCACTTGTTTAAAATTACACTTTGCTCTTCTAAAGTTCTTAAGTTCAATGACATTAGTGATGTACCATAAATGCTTGATTCGAATCATAATACAATTTAATTCAACATCAGAATTAAAGCGTAGGTCAAAAAGACTCTGAAAATGACCGACACGTATAACAATTTATTTACAACAATGTCAGGAATCAGGTACTCGAATTTGATTAGTTTTATACGAAAATAATTGAATTATTTCAGCCTGAATGATAGAATGGATTAGGTATTATGAAACCTATAAGAGATTTTTCTTTATTTTTATTGAATAAATTTATCTGGCCTATAAAGCTTAATATTTTAAAATGGCATGCGAAGATTATAAAATGGGAGGCGAAAATTTTAAAATAGGAATCCTGTGTTACGTTACGTTTAATACAGTAGTTGTACCTCTAAAACTAGATTTTTTCTTAACAATAATCAACGTCGGTGGTACATCGTAATTTCAATAGCGAGTTAAAAAATCTTTATTACTTGCTAAAGGCCTCATAAAACCTTTGAATTCAATTCGCTCTTTGAATTTGATAATGATAAAAAGAACAAATCTTCAAAGTATTCACTATTCACCGGAATGTCCTATTTTTAGATAGAGATTAGATAGATTTATTTGCCATACAAAAACTAAACAAATTACATCGTTCACATATAAATTTCACGGTTGATTTCACTCTCGAATGTGTTAAAATGTTAAAAACCGTCGTTTATACTTGTTTTTTTGCAATGATAATATTATAATAGAAAAACGTCTCAACATACAAGCTTTTCGGACACAAAACACATGGAATATTGTAGACCCTGTTAGTATTTCCATTGTGTACGTGCCCAACGCTCCCATATGTGTCCTACTGACTTAAATTAAAAAAAATTAACCGTTAAATATAAAACATAATTGTTTTAATATATGTACTTGTAACATATTTTTAATACATTGATGTATCTGTAACGGTAAGAATGCCAAGGTCACCGACCGTTGAGTTTGTATTATCTCACCAATAGATGTCACTATACGATTTTACAACGCGGTATGGTTTGCCATTCACACATTCAACATATAGTTTGAAGCGACACTGGAAAAATTGCCATCAGGAGGGTCTTAACTGACTCGACTGAACAGCGAGTGATGAGCTCGGATATGAATCTCTGTGATTCCACTCCGCTCGCACGTAGGTCAACTATCGCAGACCTACGTGTCGAAGGACTGACGCTGTTTTTGGCCATTTTAAAGCTATTTAAACCTTATTATATTATAATAATATAGACGGAAATATCATATTGTTAATTGTTTATTATTATTTTATTATTGTTGTTTAACTTGTTTATCAATAACTTAATATACAAGACAACAAGGTTATTAATAATGGTGATGGTAATTCGACGTATTCCCATTAGGTGACAGGGGGTGACTATTGATAATTTTAACCCCCATATGAATTATGCAAAAGTGAACCATTTTTGTTATGTTTTTTAGCTTTTTTCAAAATAAGTAAAAAATACATCAAAAATTTATTTCAAAAAAATATCTATTTAAATCTCATTTTTCTTCTGATTTATAAAAAACGATTAAGCATTAATTATTTATCAATATTAAAGCAACAATTATCAGTATTATTTCAATATTTGAGATTTTTTTCCATTAAAATGCCTTTAAAAAACCTTATGAAATTTGGTTTGCAGATTATTTTAAAAACATAACCGTATTCTTATCTCTCAAACAATGCATACAACTAGGAACTTATTTCAAAGAAACTGAAAAAAAAATCATCACAAAGGAAGCAGGCGGAAAATCGTATTCGAATTAAACTTAAGGTCGTTTATTAAAATATCCATAAAACTAATTAAAAATAATACCCAATGTAAATAAAACTAAAAATACAAATTTAAAATAAAATTTAGAACCAGTAACAGTTTAGTAGTAATAACAATTAATAATAAATAACAATTAAGAGGTTTTGTAATTTACCTTAATTTAAGTTCTTGTTCGGAATTCGTACGCAAAGTCGCATTCTTTTTCTGAGTTGTGACTTAAAATGAAAATACAGAATTAATAAAAATTAATAACTACATTTGTTAAGTAACAAACAAACGAAATAAGTTGTAGAGTCTAATAATACCTCAGTACTGCTGCAATATTTTGCTGATATTATTTACCTGTGAACAAATAAATTAATAATTAACAATTATGAATAAGCTGATATAATTTCAACATTGATAGCTTATAAAATCCTTCGGCAAATTTTGAAGACACCCTAAATTGTGTAAAAATAAATAAGCATTTATTTCTATTAAAACACTACATAGCGTTACATTGTATATTTTTATTTATTATTTATAATTATTATTTTTAGTTTTGAAAGAACATAAATAGAATACCATAATTTGATTCTTAATACTTATATCTTCTTTTTAATATATGATTTTCATCACACCCGATGCTTTCATATCAGAGTCCTGAGTACTTGAGTAGTATCACACGCAATACTTATGGGCCACTTTTCACTTTACTGGACACTTCCTTTTCCAGGGCCTACCTACAGGCACAAGTCGTTGCGTTAAACAGGAGCAACTAACTAAATTCTAAAAAACAAATAATCCCCTTCCGTCTGTCCAAACGGTGAATAACACTGGACATAATCTATAATTTAAATTAAAAAACATATATTTATAGAAAATGTATTTTCTTTTCAGAGGTCAAATCCCGAAAGAGCGCCGTCGCGTTTCACACAATGGGCCAAGAACAGTCTTACGCAGCTCACACTAGCGCTACCCAACGGCGATACCAGGAAAAGTACGACGATCCCATACAGTACAGGGGCTCGGCTTGCGAGTACCAATCGAGCAAATACGAAGACAAAGATTACAAGCGACACAAAGCGCGAAGAAGTGCCGAGAGCTTCAAGAGCGACAACTCATCGACAGAGAGCAGCGGTTACAGGAGCGGCTCCAGCGCCTACGACTGTCGCTCCGATAGATCCTCAAAGAGCGGCTATTACTGCACGTCTTTATACAAGAATGACCATTACAAAGACGCCAACAACGAACTGTACAAACCAGTAAAGATAACAAAAGAGAAACGATACAAATTGCAACTCTTCGAAGTGGACACGCAAGACTTGCAACGCAGTAGGTTAAGAGGGTACCTGAGCGAAGCGGAAAAGGCTAAATTGAAGGCGGGACCGACGCAAAAACCTAAAGCCGGTATAAGGAATTACAGACCGAAAATTCTGTCAGAAGAGGAGCAGAAAAAACAAATAGACAATTGGATATAAGAGAAATAAGACTAGTAGTATTAGTTGTACATATTATTATAGCGGTAGATGTGTTATAAAGACGAAGATGGAGGCGGCAGGAGCGCTGGCGAGCATAGCACCATCCCCCATCACCGTATTGGGTCTAATACCACTCCTGGCACTCGGGATCACGTACTTCAGATACCAACAATTCGATCCGGAGTCCTACATAACGGAAATCAATGCTGTGAGTATATTTCATTATATTTTACTTCTCTGAGGCGTTTAATTCTAATTGTAACAAGGAGTACGCAAAGGAATATTGTCATAAATAGCCCTATGACATTCCATATTGAAATGTTTTCTTTACTTAAATAAATATATACATTCATAAGGACGAATCACATATGAATTCATTGTCCATTTTGTTGTCTGTGAATTTGCAAAACATGCAAAAGGCCCACAAGATTATCTCTGTAACAGTATTTAACTGTGAACCTTGAGCTCCAAAGTGATTACGTGAATAATGTGAGAAGGTACGTGGTCATAGTCCAAAAATAAAAATAGGGCTCCCTTCATAGGCAGCCTTAAAGGCGACATATCTAGATTACAGAAGTTTTGTGGGTTCATAGGAATCGATTAACAAAGCACGCTGTTTTGCACTTTAGATGTCACCGAACCGTGCACCTCGGAAACCAAGCTATCTTCAGCACTACTTTGATGATGATGTTTACGGGCTCAAATATTCTGATAGCAAAACCTTCTTAATATTAATATATTAATTATCTCATTAGTGCAAACCTTTAAATGTTTGTCTATTATAGTAACATCGTTAAAATTGCAGGTGATGCCGATCTACGACTTCGTGATAGTTGGCGGCGGTTCGGCAGGAGCAGTAGTCGCGTCGCGGCTGTCCGAGATCGGCAACTGGACAGTCCTGCTGCTGGAAGCCGGCCAGGACGAGAGCGAAATCTCCGATATTCCCGCCCTGGCAGGCTACACCCAACTCTCCGAGATGGACTGGAAGTTCCAAACGACGCCCTCGAACAACCGCTCCTACTGCCTCGCCATGAACGGGGATCGCTGCAATTGGCCTAGAGGCAAAGTACTCGGCGGCTGCAGCGTCCTTAACGCAATGGTCTATGTGAGGGGCAACCGTAACGACTACGACCTGTGGGAAGCGCTAGGCAATCCCGGCTGGTCATACGACCAAGTTCTACCGTACTTCCTCAAGTCGGAGGACAACCGCAACCCGTATCTGGTGAATACGCCTTACCACGCGGCCGGCGGATACCTGACGGTACAAGAGGCCCCGTGGCGGACACCACTTTCGATTACCTTCCTAAAAGGGGGCATGGAACTCGGTTACGAGAACCGAGATATAAATGGAGAAAAGCAAACAGGTTTCATGTTAACACAGGCGACAATGCGGCGCGGTAGTCGCTGTAGCACTGCTAAGGCTTTTCTCAGGCCAATTCGTCAAAGAGAGAACCTGCACATCGCTCTAGGCGCCCAAGTAACAAGAATTCTCATAAATCCCACTAAAAAGCAGGCTTATGGTGTTGAGTTCATTCGTAACGGTCAGAAACAGAAAGTGAGGATCAAAAGAGAGGTAATCATGTCAGCTGGAGCTTTAATGACGCCTAAGCTGATGATGTTGAGCGGCATCGGACCGGCGGACCACTTGCGAGATCATGACGTACCACTGATCGCGAATCTCAAAGTAGGTCACAATTTACAAGATCACGTCGGTTTAGGCGGTTTGACTTTCGTCGTAAACAAACCAGTTTCATTCAAAAAGGATCGTTTTCAAACATTCGCCGTCGCCATGAACTACATATTATATGAAAAAGGTCCGATGACAACCCAAGGCGTGGAGGGGCTTGCATTCGTCAATACTAAGTATGCACCGCCTTCAGGCAACTGGCCTGATATACAATTCCACTTCGCTCCCAGTTCTGTCAACTCCGACGGTGGAGAACAGATAAGAAAGATCTTGAATTTACGCGACCGAGTGTACAATACGGTGTACAAACCACTGGAACAGGCTGAAACTTGGACTATATTACCATTGCTGTTGCGTCCAAAGAGTTCTGGTCGGATAAAGTTAAGAAATAAAAACCCCTTCACGCCACCGTCGATAGAGCCGAATTATTTCGCATACAAGGAAGATATCCAGGTGCTAATAGAGGGAATTAAAATAGCAATGGCTTTGTCAAATACAACGGCGTTTCAAAGGTACGGATCGCGTCCGCATAACATACCCATGCCCGGATGCCAGCATCACGTGCTCTTCAGCGACGAATATTGGGAATGCTGTTTGAAGCATTTTACGTTTACTATATATCATCCAACAGGGACTTGTAAGATGGGCCCGAAACACGATCAAGAGGCCGTTGTGGACCCGAGGTTGCGTGTTCATGGGGTGGCAAACCTGAGAGTTGTGGACGCGAGTATAATGCCCACGATTATAAGTGGGAACCCCAACGCTCCTGTCATTATGATAGCGGAGAAAGCCTCCGACATGATCAAAGAGGATTGGCTAGTATTATGACAGTGCTGTAGTGAAAAGAGTGGACAAGTAAAGAAAAAATAATACTCATGACTGTAACTATATTATATATAAGTCTGTAAATAAACTTTCTATGACAAGGTGTTGATTGGTTACGTTTAGAATGTTCTATGTTAATTTTATTATAAATTACATAAATTTATTAATAGATTGTTGGTTTTAATCTAGAGCCTTAGAGGTACATATATTGAATATTTGATTAATTATATTATAAATGTTAATATTATGATGAATGAGGTTTTGAGTAAATAATAACAAGCTTATGAATAAATAATTGGTTACTTGAGTGTTCCTCTTTATTTATCAAACCGAAAGCAACTGGTGACTATTTATATTTTGACGTCATACAAACATAATGTCGTTGTTACTTACTAGTTGCCGACAAGAATAAGCACTTGAATAGTTTTATGGATACAAACCCGTGAGACATTTTGTAGTTCAGCTCTTTTTAGGAGAGCTCTATCTCTTATAAAAGACTTTTTCAGAAGTGTCACTTCAACCGCGTATAAAACAATGTTATTTGTGTAAACGAGTCTCAACGGCTAAAAGAAGCTTGTAGCGTGTAAAAGAGTGTAGTTATATACGAGTAAATAGAAGCCTATTTACTCGTATGTTTCTAGGCTAGTCAATCAAAATTTACTTAATTATGTAACTTTTTAAAAATATTTTACTTATAATAGTTTAGAACATAAATTAATTTAAATTATATTTAATTTCATGCATCACTTTGAGAAAACTTTCTTCTGAAATAAATCAAATATTTTTAAATTAGTTATTATTTCATAATTTTTACTTTTCTATCTTATGACGGTCTATAAGACCATCATTAGGCCTGTCCTTTTATACGGCTGTGAAACGTGGCCAGTGTTAGAGCGACACAATCAAAAACTGTGTGTCACGGAGATGAATATGCTGCGGTGGAAGTGTAGATTGACGTGGAAGGACCGCGTTAGAAACTCCCGCATTCGCGGCAGTCTTCATGTCCGTGACATTGCGGATAAATTGCAGGAGTGTCGGCTCCGTTGGTACGGCCACGTTTTACGGCAACCGGACGCTTACGTGGGAAACAAATGTCTGGCCAAACCGCCTCCGCCGGGCCCCGGCAAGAGGGCTAAACCCAAAAAGTGCTGACTTGACGTCGTAAAGGATGATATGCGTGCCAATGGGCTCACTACCAGAGATGCTGAAGACCGTGCGAAGTGGAGTAGAAAAAGTCGGAAAGCGGACCCCAGGCACCGAAGCGGAAATTTAGGTTGCAACCAGGATACTACGCTTGTATGATGATGATGACTTTTCTATCTTACGAATATGAGGAGAAAGGCATCATTAATAAATGGAGGAGAGGTGTAGTGGAGCCATCGCTTTAAAAATCAAACAGGTCAAATTTATTTCAGTGGTACCCATCAAAAAGGCACTCTGTTCATACAAAATGAACTGTTTAATGTGTTACCATCTACATAGTGCACACAGTTCTCATAATTAAATAGATATTGTTTAATTCTACCTATCTGGACCGACGACCTCTCTGGCGCAATGGTTAACCCACTTCGGTACGCATGCGGAGGTCAAGGGTTCGATTCCCGTCTCGCGTCTAGGTGTTTGTGTATAATGTGTATTTATTTACAAAAAAAGTATATAAGTATGTATGTATATTAGTTATCTAGTACCTATATCACAAGTGCTATGCTACTTAGTTTGGGACTAGATGGCGTTGTGTGAATTGTCTCAATATATTTATTTGTCTCAGAATTTAAAAGCAAGTCCACTGGATTTGTGCAGTTATTTCGTCCTGCGATAATACTGAAACAAGAAACCCTGCTGTTGAAATATGATAATTATTGTGATTTTTATAAAAATCTCACCTCATAGCAATAAAGCAGTTGTACGTGATCTAGAGACTAATAACAATAATACTTTTAATTCTCTTGTTACACGATTTTTAACACAAATTTGATTTGACACGAGTTGAAAAGAAAAAGATTTAACACGATTTTCAATATTCTATAATTTTTTCGTATATAACATTTTGCGTTTCTTGATTTAGCCAGGAAATTAAGTAACAATTTTGAACAATATGATGATTTTACTCTGTTATATTAATAAATTACAGATACTATTTTCTTTCTTTCAAAATATAACTTATTTTTTATAATATAATTCATGAACTAAAATATACTCGTATAAACATAAATAATTTCTAAGTGAACTATAAAAAATGTTTGTATTGATTACCCCTAATTCTCTTTTTATATGATTTTATTTGTTTCACGAATTTTTGGGTAACGTGTAAAGAGATTTAGATGAACTCGGAAAAAAAAAACCGTATGGTGCGCTTCTTTTACTGCCTACAAACTAGCAACTTATCTATCAATCCCCTTTTGTAAATCTTTAGGTAAGTCAAGTCTAGATGGCGCTGTGTGTATTTTCCCAGTACATATATACTATTATGAAAACTCTATTTTATTTCTTGACATGACAAAGCGGCATGCAAATTCAGAAATTTTAACATATAAATATTCAATAGCGGACCCCGTGCTCCCATTGAAACTTTGGGACGATGAAAAATATATTGATCTTTACCTTTTAAATTACTATTAAAAATGCACCTGAATGATAAAAGTTACCATCGATGGAAAATGTCTAGCTTATATATTTACTATTAATTATGAACAATATTTTCTAAAATACGCGCACAAATAGCCGCCTAGCAAGTATTCACACACTTAAAGTACATACTCACACTACTTTATCCCACACATTTTATTTCTGAGAAAATAATTAATGTCTAGGGGCCCAGGATTGTGCTCTTTAGGCACCATCTATGCATTCGTCTTTTGATCAAAGAAGCCCTGTAGTACTCAAAATTCATAGCGCCATCTATTGTTGAGTAGCAATTATTTAATTCTACAAACAACTATTCGAAAATTTAAATTAAACTGAACAACGATAGATGGTACGAGTAGTAGTTAATCAAATACAAAGTATCAAATAATTTTGCAGAACTTGTATATTTACTCGCAGAAAATTGAAATATAAGAATGATGGTATTATACGAAATTTTACTAATGAATTAAGTCAGATATAGGTTAGGTGGGGGTGACAGAAAACAAACACCTTATCATAAGTGCATAGTTGAACACATTCTCATATGGCCAGACCAGCAATGTAACCTTTAAGTTTTAATCTATAAAATATTTTTATCATAGTAAATATTGACCCAAAAAATAAACACATGGCATGAGAATATTCAAGGCACCACGTTGCTTTGTTGGAGTTACTATGGTGTCAACCAACTGTCAAGTAACAAAGTTAATGAAGGTCTTTTGTTATCTCAAGGAAGAAGTACTATCCAGAAAACGAAGAAGTGATTCGGTCTACTTCTGCTTTCGAGTTTGCTTCACCTTTTTATAGCCGCAAATCATGGTCGTGCTCATTTTAGGGGCCATTCATTCCAACACATAATAATTTCCAAGTTTTAATATTTCCACGCATTATTTAGTAGGTAATTCTTTATCAGCCTATCATTGAGATTATCTTATTTCACTGGTATTTTTGAGAATTAAATCCCATTTTTGCATCGGGTTATGATTAACCCTGTGGTAGTTTTTTTAACGCCATTAGCGCGTTTAAAGTTTTTGAAATAAAACATCTAAACATAGCGAATATTTCTATTTCTTCATTCAAATATTTCATTTTTTGTTCAGAACTACCGCTTTGGAAAATTTCAGTGCGCTTTTTTGCGTTCATTCCTCCCGGTAACTCCTCAACCCCGAAAGGTGCAAATATTTGATTGATTGATACACATCCTACCGCTTGGGGGCTCGTGGCGTGGTAGTGTGGGATTCCCATGCAATGAGCCCGTATACCCCCAAAGTTTCTATGGTATCAGGTCGTTCTAAACAGATCTTCCAAAACCACCCCAGTGTTCCTCAATGCTCGACGCCCGAATACTATTGCGTGCGCCTTCGATCCAAGCGGGTAAGGAACTCTCCTGGAGTATCCCCTCCATTGTAATTTGTTGCCTACTCGTATTAAGTAGCCCTATTCAAATATATGGCCACCACCACCACAAACCGACAATCCATCTGGACAAATAATGAAAACACGCAATAAATCAAACTCAATAGAGAAAATTCTCATTACGCACAACATGCGTTCCACAGATTATGCAATGTTGAAGTGACTCGCACAGTTCCGCCATTTGAACAGGTAACTGGTTTCAGGCATTGTATTTTTTTTATCGAATTATCAAATAGTTAAATGCTCGGAATTTATATGAACTGATAATAATAATTGCGAATTTACGTGCATAATTTTTGTATATATGAATATCAATTTTTGTTTGAATAACGCAATTCTTCATGAAAACGCTTTAAAAATAAATATAAATATCACATAATCTTTATTGTTATTAACTTATTATCCGAATTCAGTCGGAATAATACTCTTCAAAGCCTTTATTTTATTGCCGAGAAATATGAGACTGGTTGACGGCTCACTTAATAGTGATTAGTTACTGTCACCTATGGATGTTTGGAACGCTAGGGGCACCGCGAACCCGCTGCTGTCCGTATAGGGGTACTGGAACCTGGGTTCCTAATAGCAACACAACACGAGGTTATTATGACGGAATACTTATAGACCAGGGGTGGTTGTCATTTAGATAGGCTTGGGGCTTAGCACTTAGCTAGGGATATTTTGTCGCCTTTTACGCGGGCCTACCCCAGCCACAGGGGTCAGTATTCTTACTCCGCCCCTGCCCTTGTACGAACCTTTGGTACATTGTTAAGTACTGTCTAAGGGCTGACTAGATTAAGGAATTGACTTAAAACAAAGCTGCTTATGCATATATGCACTCCAGGCATTCATTATTTTTATTTGTAAGGTACATACTCGTCTTTGTACTCTTGTCTACATGTATATCATCCTGACTTCTTGTTTAGGAATCCATTTTCATCTAGTCTGAGCTGAAGCTTGTACTCGTACATTATTAAAAATTGCATAAAATTAAATATATATTGTAGTCCCCAGGAATAAGTGTTTCTGGGTAGCTTTGGAGAGTCCCACATACGCTCTCCGTAATCGGGGGAACTAAACAAAATGTGTATTTCCTAACAAAACGTTACGGACGTGCCAATGCGTACTATGGGAAATTCGAATATTTATCATAGCAATATTTATTTTACTTGTATAGTCACTTTTGGCCGTCACTGAGATGCGAGGAGCTATCAAAAATATTGAAACCCGAGTCATTGACTCGGGTCCTGCTAGACGAATACCCTGCTATTATCAATTATGACTCTATGATAACGTTGGCTTTTTAATACAAAAAAAATTCTTTCCTTCTCACGAATCACATCTAAGTTCACTAGCTATAAAAACTGGCTATAAAAAATGTAAACCGAAATAAATTAAATAAAAAAATTAAATAAACATAACGAAAACCGCATTATTACTTACTTCGTACGGTACGTGACGCAAGCCCTATTAGATACGAAACTTTCATCTTCTGGATGAAATCGAAAACGCTTCCTCATTCGCGCTCACCTTGAGGCCACATTCACCTAGGGTTGCCATCTCAAAAATCTGTCAACCAGGACAAGAAACGCGAATACCCCGGATTTCGGAACTTACAGCCCGGACGTTTGAACAAAGTCCTTTTTCTAAGTGACTCAGTAGAATAAAATATAGTTTTGATGGTCATAAATCAACTTTTATTTATTGTATTTTAATACAATTTTAAACTAAATTACAACAAAATAGAATCGTCTTAAAATTTTAAGAAAATATTAGCAGTTTTCTTATATTTCTTTAGTAAATAAAACAAAATTAGACTCTTGTAACAAAACAAAATTATACTACTCTTTTGCGTCGAGTTAGGTAAAACTCTCAAAGTTTAAAGAAACTATATCCTACATTTTTATTGTCTGTACTTAAATAAAACAAAAAATTATACTCTTTAACTTCGAAAAATTCTACTTTACTTCACTTAAACTTTTCAATTCAATCTCACTTTAAAAAAATCTTCATAAAGTTCTGATAAACTATTAATAGTCTTAGATTTACTTTTTATTCTGTAAACTGCCTTTTTTTACTTTTCAGGTTTTTGGTATTTTTCAGTCTTTCCAATAGCCTTTAGAATATCTTCCTTGCTTATATTTGAATTAAAACCCAGACTACAAACAAAACCCCGCCGGGACGCTCCCCGGACGCCTTCTAAATTAGGACAAATCCGGGGAAATCTGAACGGATGGCAACTCTGCATTCACCATAAGAAAACTTTGCCATAGCAATGGTTTATGAAACAAACTTAGAGAAACCAAATTTTACTACATCTACGACATACTTACATTCTTTATTATCTTATAGTTGATTTTTTGCTAATAGTATAATATAATTTAACCGAAGATATCTTCTTCAAAAATTTGTTTCTGCATTTATACATTTCCAGATAAAAACAATTATTTTTATTATTTGTTATATGCTCGTTATATGTCATTATCCGTGCAGAGGCGGAGAAAGAATACTAACCTCTGCGGCCGGGGTCGGCCTGTCGTAAAAGGCGACTAAACAACCCACCCTAGCTACGTGGTAGGGCTTCAAGCCCGTCTGGATGGCGACCACCTTTAGTCTTAAGTATGTCGCCATAATAACCTTGTGTTGTGTTCCGGCATTGGTGACCTAAGTTCCAGTACCTTTATGGGACAGCAGCGTGTTCGCGATGCCACTGGTGTTGCAAACATCCATAGGCGATGGTAACTGCTAAATTCTAAGCGGGCCGTCAGCCTGTCTGCTGTCCTACAGCAATAAAAAAAAAAATTTGTTAGTTCTGGTGAATATTCACTAGATCTGGCTGCAGACCAATGTAGGTCGGGAATTTTTTTTTATATGTTTCCTTAGGTCACGCAAAACACACACACACACACACACACACTCACACACACACACACTCACACACACACACACACTCACTCACTCACACGCTCACACGCTCACACGCTCACACGCACACACGCACACACACACACACATATATATATTCACAAAAAAATAGCTAGCACCTCAGATACCAAAGGTTTAACTAATGATCTATTTAATTATATCGATCGATATGTAAGTTATATGTAATTGCAGCTTATATCACCTTCAGGAGCTATATAAACGTTATATATTCATAAATTAATTCCTTAATTGGAAGTCATTACTTTTACATAATTAATGAGCAAGGAAACTTGAATCAGAGCAGCAAGAACAATGTCGAAGAATATGTTATTGTAAAAGTAAAGACATTGTTATCAATTACTATATTATGTCAATGTCAAGAATACTGATAAAATTGTTATGCGACAAAATGTGGTTATGTCTTATAAAAATATGCCTTGAACCTCAAAAACTCAAAGGAAAATTTTAACGATGGCCGAAATTTTAACGAAGAACTAGCAAAAGTAATTTTAATCTGTTAGAATCATATCTCTAGGTAAGTAATGGGTGAGCCTTTACTTATTTCTATCTCGGTGTACACAAATGGTCATCGACCGGTAATAGTCCATAACCTTACATTGTCCTTCCAGACAGGCAGAGACGATTCATATACTATTGTATGAAAAAAACCAAGTAAATTCATAAAACAGCCATAATTAACACGTTCACTGCAACTGAGATACAAATCTGCCTCAAAAGTCATGTAAAAATAAAATAAGAAAACTTATGCAAAAATTAGATGAAATGCAGCGCGCAAAACTCGAGTTCTCTCTCTAGTAAGCTATTAGTCATATTATAGAAAAATTTATCAAGTCCAAACTTGATAGCAATAAGAACCTCACTGCAATAAAAATAATTCAAGTTTAAGGTCCAATATCTCAAGACTCCATGTCACGATATTTCTAAAACTACCTATATAACTATTACCGTACACTAAATAGAATATTTCAAAATTCACTTTAATCTAGTCCTCTCATTGACTAACGTCTGTAAAAAAGAACTTTCAAAAAAATCATATGTCGTCACTTTATTAATCACATAACAAAACAGGAAGGCCGAAGAAGCCGAGTACTCCCTTTTCGAGACGCTACAATGTTTCATAATGTAGGATTTAGGACGTGGAATCAAATCGGACTGTTTATTTTGCAATTGCGTTACGTGGCCGCTAGTTTTCGTCATACGATGAACTGAGTCGGTGTGAGCGCTCGAACTGTGCCGGGTCGGTGGGACATGACTATACTCACGTAGTAACGGATAGGTGGACAACCCATCTGATGATTGGACTAGATGGCACTGTTTGAATTGTCCCAGCATATATATTTGTTCTACTATATGTAAATAGTTAAGTGGTCCTGACCAACGACAAGAATAGCCCGATTTCTTACTCGCCATCGGATGGGCGTTCAGCCTCATTTACTGGAGCCTCTACTTTCCTGTACAAAAACCGTTCATGTTGGGTACTTTCCAGATTTGGAATGAGCGTTCTGCTAAGAATATCTCAATTCAATATGATATGGGGTTTTTACAAAAAAAGTGATTATAAAATTCCTTCGAGGCCGGCAGCGCTTTAGTAATGCTTATGGAGTAGCAAACATCTATAAGCGATGATGATCACCTGCTGCCGGGTGGGCCGTTTGCCTGTCTACTGAATTCCAGCAATAAAAAACTTAAGGGCACACAACCCAGAGACCGACTGCACATCGTTTGTGCAATTATATAATATTAAAAATAGCAATTACCAGTCATTATGAGTTTATGAGTAAATTATAATTAAAGCAGTCCTCAAGATAAAACTTTTTCGGCGTTTGTGGTGAACGACAACAGTATTCTCCATTGTAAAAAACCTAATTAGCCACACCTATCCTATATAACCGATTAAATACAACGAATGTGCTATGAACTAGTGTCAACACTAAAAGGCGCTATTTTTTGTTTTCCATATCCCATAATATGCATTCGAAATATCACTTCGGAGTCTGAAGTGCATTGTTGAGCCGAAGCTCACTCTTCTCTATCTTCAATAAATATACAATGATCATTCAGACAGAGCCATCTAGTCCCAAAGTAAGCAACAGGGCGCTTATTACAGTTACGAGTATTAGATAACTGATATGATACTACTTCCATACTTTTTGTTAATATAATAAATACATAATATTTTCACACACCCAAACTCGGGGCGAGAATCGAACCCGTATTATAACGTAGGCATACTGGCCTACCATACCATACCCGCAGGCGTACAGACATGCGAAAACTGTTGTGACACGGGGGTTGTCATCATCATTATTATCTAGCATTACATCTCGATTGCAACCCACAATTTCGCATTGGGGCCTGGGGTCCGCTTTCTGCATGTTGTCAAATGTGGCTAAATATTTATTAACTTAGAAACTAATGAACGTTTTGTTTATTTATGTATTTTTTTAGTAATAGACATCTCTACTTATTACCGAGTATCAGGCCATAATATAATAGATAACATTCCTTACTTCCTAAACTAAATATTATGCTTGATAATAACTTGAAACTAACTCTACATGTCTTGTCTTACTTTACTTTCTAAACATCTTTCATATAGATACCCAAAAAGTAAAGTATGTGCGACGCTAAATTATATTTGCGAAATATATTTTAGTAAGCCCTTATTTGTGGTGCAAACTCGAAGAGGTCTGCAACCAGCAGTGGACAATTGGTAATTGGCACAATTGGCTGACGACTACGACGATGAAGTCTCTTATTAAATAATAAATACACCGTATGTATTTGATAATCAGTACCCACGTAGAAGTTTTGTCCTACGACTATACTCAACAAAGGCCTGTCTCTACGATATCCCTACTCTACTACAATGGAACTTACGTATACTGTTTCTAAAAATAATATTCGAAATATGCAATTTTCCATGCTTTCGCTTGTTTTGTTAACAACGAGTGATGCATCGAGATATTACCAGCGTACATTTGTGAATAGAAAATTACTTATTGACATGCAAACTAATATTTAAGGAAGTTTAACCCAGCAGATGTAACAAATATTTATACTTGAATTTTATGTAATATTTTAGCATTAATATGTTCCATTGAAGAATTTTTTTGTGAGACTTATTTTTGTTGAACCTAGAGTGAAAAAAAATTATTTTATTAAGTTATTTTGATTTAACACCAACTTCACATCTTCCCAAAAAGTAAAACTGAACGTTTACATGTACCGACATTTACAACATCCTGTAAAACCCTGTAAGATGGGATGGCCCGATCCTTAAGACGAGATCACAAACCTTGGATGCGGTATTAAAAAAATTCTTCTACGTGATTAAATAATCTTAAGTGCACGCGAAATGGGTCTTACATAATTGGAACTATAAACAAGGAACCTCTTTACAATCGTATTTACGATTTAGTGAAAGTATATAAAGTACAGGTTTGTAAACTATTTTATAAGACCTGTCATATTGGAGTACAAAAGTTGGAATATTCTTACTAGTACTCGTACAGATGTCTATCTAGAGAGAATAAGGGCCCCATAAAAACATTCGGCTAGGATCTTTTTATATTCCGGGGAAACCAAATCTGGTTTCAATCTGGTAGTACTGGCCACCGGTAGGAAGCCGACGTGGCTACTGCAGGCCGAAAGGTGATGACCAGCGAAGGTCGCGACGGCACACCAACTAATACCCTGATGCATTTCATGAAGGTATCGTAGAATCGGCTTTTGGCGATTGCTCTGTGACAAGGCTTATTGGACTCTGGCCAAGACTTTCCTTTCGTTCTCATATTTCTAAGAGCAGTCACTACTGTAAAATAAAAAATATATAGTTAAAAAATACTTAAAAAACACGCTTTAATAGAAAATCAAACTAAAAGGTAAAAAATAATTTTCAATAAATATAAATTAAGGATAACATGATTAACAAAAAAATTAATTTTACTGTAAAAAAAGTGTAGGGTGCTTGTTGTCAATTGTTATATTTTACTGGCAGTTATTAGTAAAAGTACTCATTTTGAAAATATCTTAAAAGCACCCCACGCTTTTTTACAATAAAATTCATTTTTTAATTACACTATTCTTAATTTAAATTTATTAAAAATTATTTTTTGCCTTTTAGTTTGATAACTATAAAATAAAAGCGTGTTAATATAATTTATTTGCTGTCAATTCCCAATCGGTAAATGTATTTTATTAATATAATGTCATCTTCCGGCAGTGTTATATTAATTTAAGGCCATCTTCTGGCAGTGTTATTAATTAAACTCCAGATGGCGTTTCGGCAGAATTTTTAAATTTTTTGATTGTTCAAAGTGGGTAAAAATCGAGTCGAAATCCGAAAAATCGAAAAATTCCGTTATATAACGGAATTTTTCTATTTTTCGGATGTATACAGGTCAAGTTAATATAAAGCGTGTAAAAAAAAAGAGCAAAAAGCCACCGTCCCGCAGTGTTTCCAGGCGGTCACCTATATCAAGTACTGACAGCGCCCGACGGTGCCAACTTCGGTGATCGGACTACAACCAGTCCGAAAATTCATTAATCCTGATACGAATAATGATACAGACTATACATATTATTGCATTGTCATTGGTCCTTGATAAGTGTGCAAAGTTTCAAATCAATCCGACGTTTTGAAGAGGGTGAAAATCACGTTCAAAAATCTTGTTATATAGATAGATAGATACATACATACCAAACGTATAAAGGAGTGTTAATTAAGCCAAAGCGTCATGGATTAGAGCCATTTTTATACTGACTTTATACCGACACAAAAAACGATAAAGCCACAGACGAGAAACGGCGCCAAAGACATGAAGCTTCTCATGTTAAGGTATGAACTACAAACTTTGAGAGCAATAATTATTAAATAACTAGTAGGATAATAATGATGACTTTCCGTCAAGGACTAGATGGTTCGAGATGTCAGCAAACCGAGACGTATATTATGCCAGCGGTCATCGCCAGCTCAACTCGCCTGACCTACAGCTCCACAAAAGCTACCTCGTAACACAAAATCATAGCGCGGAACGTAAAAAGACGTAACTGATAATTGCCTACTATTATTAAACTACGAAGTGTCCTAGTAAAACTTGCTTAAAATTCTTGCTCTCGACAGATGTTTATAATTCAATTTTAAACCACTATGTATTTAACTAGCTGACCCGGCAAACGTTGTTCTGCCATATAAATTAAAAAATAAACTATGTTCTTCTCCAAGGTACAATCTATCTCCGTTACCGAAATTCATCAAAATGAAAACATAATAGACAGAGTTACATTCATATTTCTAATAGATGACCCGGTGAGCTTCGATCTTCTTCGTCATCTAAGCGTTGTATCCCGGTCGCAACCTAAACTTCTGTTTCGGTGCCCGGGGTCTGTTTTCCGATTTTTTCTACTCCACTTCGCACGGTCTTCAGCATCCCTGGTAGTGAGCCCATTGGCACGCATATCACCCTTTACGACGTCCAGCCAGCACTTTTTGGGTCTACCCCTCCTGCCGGGGCCCGGCGAAAGCGGCATGGCCAGACATTTGTTTCCCACTTAAGCACCTGGTGAACTTCGATATATATATATATATATATATATATATATATATATATATAGAGAGAGAGAGAGAGAGAGAGAGAGAGAGAGAGAGAGAGAGAGAGAGAGAGAGAGAGAGAGATAACAGGGCATTTCCGGGATGAGATTGTTTATACATAAACGGGAAGGCGTTGGCAATATTTTATTTGAATTTTGTCATGACTCTTAATCCAGCTGGCAGTCACGAAGGCAAAATAATTATCAACCATCAATAGTAAATATCATAAACAACATTTAAAATATCAAAAGAAATTCTGTTTTAACGTAGGTTGTTTTGTTTCTATCTCCACGTAGGTCTCGCAAGTTTGGGTTATTACAAATCTTTTGTAATCCCGAGTGATAGCGCGTGGGGCTGCCGCGTGTGCGCCAGCACTGCACTTGCAGTCAACCACGAGGAGTCGCGTCGCGTACCTGTCGCGAACCAATCGGATCCCTCAATACTGCGCTAGTCAGTTGATTTTCTTTTTCTGTAATATTGACCTCTATTCGAATTTTTGTAATTTTGTAAATCGTGTTATCAGTGCGGATAAATTATATCTTTTCGTTCATTATTT
The DNA here is from genome assembly GCA_963693495.1 of Malacosoma neustria. NCBI lineage: Eukaryota > Metazoa > Arthropoda > Insecta > Lepidoptera > Lasiocampidae > Malacosoma > Malacosoma neustria. Next base: position 5,389,408 of record OY856392.1, on the reverse strand, counting down.
TTTTCTTTATTTTATTTTTGTGCTGTATATCTATAAAACTAATTATATCATTTAAATCTAAATTTAATTTGAACCTTACAAAGGTCATAATATTCATTTTAATGGCAATAAATAATACGTAAAAAGTACATCCATTTATTCAAATTGCTAGCGATCGAGTTTGTAGCTAAAGATTCTTAACTTGGAACTTAATACTCAAAAATACATAATATTGCTCTAATAGTACATAACAATGACATTACATAAAACGACTTAACTTAAAAAAATATATACTTTTTAATAATTATTGTGCCTAATTCATCCAGTTACCCAATATTTTCTCAAACCTATCATACATTGTATATATATGTATGTAAGACTTATCTAACACCACGTAACCGAAGACTGGATCACTGGTTCTGCCACAGTATTATACAACTTACACAATTCCAACATGCTAGAGCAATAATGCACTAAGTGAAGTTGATTGCACCGGTATTTAATGAAACAAAGTATATGTACCTATATAATTAAATTTTTATACATAAACTGTGACGTTTATGTAATTTGTAAAAGTTCAAAGCGTTTCATCGTGTCTATTAATATTCTTCTTTCTTCTCATAATAGGTTTTCAGAATAAAAAAATAGTTAGTATTATAAATAATCTATATCCTCAAGTTAAGTCATTGTACTGATCTTATTAATGGTATATAAGGGATAATCTGATGCCATTCTAGATCTTTATGGAAAATACAAGAAGAGTAAATTCTCAATAACCTCTAGCTCGTGAAGGTCGTTCAGAATAAATTTAAGTATGTAAACATTTTTTTCATATTTTATTCTTATAGATCGAAGATATTTCAATGTCAAAGGGCATCGGCAGTGAACTGACGTGAGAGTCTCAGACAATAGTAAAACTATGGTAATATAACTTTCGAACTTCTTATGGTGTTGTGTAGTTTAATAAATCAACTCATTAGTGAGGTTTGAGGCATTAGTGAAGAATTCTCATAAACAGTGCTTTTGACGAGAACAAGTCTTTAGTTCATTGATAGTGTGATGAGAAGATAATCACAGAAATGAAGGTAAGTTTATTTTTATGGAACTTTATTTATGTTTTATTAGTGGTCAAAGACAAAGAAGAGGCTATCATTTTGATTTAAATCGTGATATTCACGGCTTAGGCAGTATTTAGCATATTTTCTATTATAACATTATCGGCACGTACTAACGGTAATCAACAGCGTTTATACTCGTACGCTTCCCACAGGAAAAGCATGTAGGTATACTGCCCGCTACCTTAAGATAAAGGTTCGGACCCTGGTGCAATGATATGAACAGTTACTCTTAATCATATAATTTAATTTCTTTTTGTAATGAATTTTTTTAATTAGTATTCTTTTTTAATTAGATTTAAAATTAATTTTAGCACACTTCTTGTACATAAACAAGCCAATATTTCATTTTTAAACTTTTTTTCTAATTAAAGAAATCCTTTTTATTTTACATTCCCATAGTAAAACTTACCTCTACGTTAATTTTCGCGATAGTGTATTTTTTTTTTTAATTATTAAACTTAGCCTATATTATGACGAGTATTGAAAGTATGCTCTTGGCACTTTAAAGAGTTCTTAAACAACTAATATTTTATTGTATAAACTTAGAAATGCCTTGTATAAAAATATATTTGCTATTCTATTAATCGAAATCATTTTATTATTTCTAAAAATACGAAAAATTAATTAATCTGGGCTAAACTAGCCATATTATCGAAATTTCATACGAATTGTGCAGCTACATAACTGGACATGTATGAGCTTGTATATAATAAGCTTCAAAAATTGACAAATCTTTCGTGTAAATTTTCAACAAATAATTATTCTTTCACAATATTGCACCAATTTTAAATCTAACAATATAACTTAAAATATTTTATGTATTACTAAGACCGAGGCGAAATACTTATGGATTTATATTAGACAGAAAGCGGAGCGTTCTGACTTAAATCAACGAATTATCATACACACAGAACATCAGAGACAGCGTAAACAAAAAAACACAAAACACTAAATTTAATCTTCCAATAATCATATTTCAACCTTTTGAAACTAAAAATTATGATATGCATTCACTTACATTTGTTTTTTCAAATCGAGTACAAAACATTTTAATTTACATCATCTCTACCTTAATTAATTTTTGTACAAAGAAAATAAGTAATTACGTAATAATTGAAACTACATTTTAGGATATTTAAAGCGCATGTGAAAAAAATACGCATTCAAAATTCTTTTACATAGAATGTATATTGAAAGCAAAGGAAACTTAAGAAAATATTATAGTTTAGGTGTACTTTAATGAAGTTATTTCATAAACACATGGAAAGCGAAATAAGCCGTCTTTATGACATACATATTACATAATTAAACAATAAACGTATAAAATGTGTAACAAAAGTATGTAACGTTTCCAAACATAGGTACTATTTATTTATTTATTTATTTTAATAGATCACAACATGGCACACATTACACAATTACAAATTAGTCAGACATAGTTACATTTAAAATGTTCTCACAATTATGCACTGTATGCTCAAGTAAATTGCGAAAACTAAAGATTTATACAAATAAAAATGAATCGCCAAATATGTTGCTAAGCGCAAAACTCGACAACGGCTAGACCAATACGGCTTATTTTTGATTTCATATATTCGTTCTTATGGACGGAAAAAACATAAAAATTACAAGGAAAATAGTAAAAACATCACCTTTCTTTTCCCATAGAAACCACAGAGTAAATTAAAACATCTGTCCCCAGCTGCCAAACGTTTGACATCAACCAAAAACAATAAACACATTATAAAAAAGCATTGGAACTATAAAAATGAAGGAAATGGAAGGTTCAATTTTATGCATTTTTTCTATTGGACTGCGTATGGACAATAACTTTTTACAGAATGAAGTCTGTCGGGCCAGCTAGTGTATATAAACACAGAATGATAACAAATCAATACATAACAACACAAACAAATCAATACATCATAACAATACAATTCCAAAAACTACCTATTAAGAAATAGTGTTGACAAGGGGATGCACGTCGCTGGTGAACGCACTAAAAACACCCCAGAGTTCCACTACAGTCTAAAGCCGGGAAATGCTTGGGGGATTTATGGTGCTCAAAAGTATTTTGACAACTATAATTTATTAAAAATAAAAACATAAATTGAATTGAATCAAATTATTTATTAATAATAACGGTATGTTTTTCTCCGTGCAGTGGTGGAATAAGAATACTGACCCCTGCGGCCGGGGTCGGCCTGTCGTAAAAGGCGACAAAACAACCCTAGGTAGGGCCCCCAGCCCGTTTAGATAGCAACCACCCCTGGTGTATAAGTATGCCGCCATAATAACCTTTTGTGTTTTATATTTTCATAATACAGTAAAATTTTCTAAGTATATAGATTTTATTGTACCTGTTTTATAGTACAAAAATAGGCCCTTAATTTAGTAAAAAATATATACTTAATGACAAATCAAATCGATGAATAAAATCACAATATATTGCCAGCTATAACTGAACTGATACTCTTCCTTTGAAGCCTACAGGGCTAATAAAAGATTGTATTCTCACATTTTATGATTATCTAGGAAACTGACAGATTTTCGTATTTGGAAACATACATATCTTATTTTAGGTCGATAAATCACTAACATGTATACAAAATTAGTTAAACCTAAATATTTGACCTAGATACGTAGTAGCCAAGTGGTATTGCTCGGACATCAATATTCTTTAGAGTTCACGGCTTTAAATCCCACGATGGTACCGAGATCATCGGTACGTTTTACCAGCCTTGGACAAGCGTGACGGGTATACTGTTCGTTCCCTTCAAGGAGAGGGCTGAACCAGGAACAGCAGTAGAACGTTATTGTCTGTTATTGTTAAAAATATCTGACACAGTAATTAAATGTAAAAAATTTATAACATACGAAATTATTTAACTAGATCGTTCGCAGATCTCTCAAGTTGGCAAACCCTGACATGAAGAACATTTCAAAATCCTATCTTACGTGAGCGGCGGAATTCATTTGACTGACATTTGTACGTGCTGCTCGTTAATGACGTGACCTTTAAAAAGTTTTATTGTGGCTTTTAAAGCTTTTTACGTAATACGATCGATTATTTGTATACTTAAACACTCAAAATTATTTTTTTCACTTAGCACAAAATAATAATTACCGTAATATTTTAATATCAGCCAGTAATTTTCTCTCGGAATTGCATAACCGTTTATTAAAAACCAATAGAACTTTTAAAATCACCGATACACAAAAATCCAAAAAAAGAATTATTTATCCCAAAATTATTTTTTGTCCATGCGGATAGAGAATACTAGCCCCTGCGGCCGGCGTCGGCCTATCGTAAAAGGCAACAATACCCAAACTACATACGTAGAACCTCAAGCCCGTCTGGATGACAACCACTCTCGCTCTAAAAAACGTCTTCCGCTCTATTAAACATGTGTTGTGTTCCGGCATAACCCAGGATCTTGTTCCCCTATGAGACAGCAGCGTGTTCGCAGTGGCTCGCGTCACAAACATCCATAGGCGACGTTGACTGCTTACTATTAAGTGGACCGTCAGGCTATCTGCTGTTCCTCAGCAATAAAAAAATGTAATGAATGTCCTTATCCAATATTTAATTTATATAAATTTACACAAGCAAGAGGCCACTAAGGTATAGAAAAAAAGAAATAAATATTGAGTCTGTGCCTTTAAAAAAAATTACGAACATTAATTACTTTCTTAATTTGAAGTTTTGCATACATTGTATTTTATTGTACATACATGACGACCTCCCTGGCGTAATCACTAACGCTTGCGGAGGTCACGATACCCGTCCCGTATCTGGGTGTTATTACAAATAAAAATTATTATTTAGTATATTAATTATATAGTACCCATAACACAAGTGTTAAGCTACTTAATTTGGGACTAGATGGCGCTGTGTGAATTATCCCAGTATTAATATTTATTTATTGTATACTGAGGTTTGAAATTGTAGAACATCGCTACAGGCTATCCCACAATACCTTTGCCTCATCTGTATACGAACAAGCTCCGGCACTTGGGGTTTAAAATTCCAGTCAACGTCAATCGCTTAATAATAAATCTACTGATAGATACATAATACTTTATTGTCACGAACTATAACACAAGTAGTAAAACAGAATCTTCTAAACATTCGAGATAATTATTGTTACTTATCGCTTTAAGCCATTTCTTCCAGGCAGTCCATTTCTATTTAAAATTTGTAATAAAAATAATTTAATTATTATATTATCAATATCAACCATTATATGAACATAGCGTGTTACGTAAATAATTACAGTCGTTAGAGCTCAAGTGTCATAATACAGTGAATTGTGTGCCAATGTCGAATATAATGGACTAACAAATCGAAATGCAAACAAATTGTTTCGTTATTCTCATAACGAGATCTGTCCATGACCAATGCAAAAATGTCGAATATTAAAATACTAACATTAACTATGTTTCAATCATTTTTATTTATTTACTGTTATTCTATTAACGAGGTTATTGGCCACTATAATAACTCAAACTACCCAATAATTGGTGCACTTCGGTGTTCTTCAGATAGTATTGACATTGTTCGTATTTATAACGAAAATCTAAATATCGATTAAAAATTCCTCATCACTAGGGGGGTACACTACTCGTCTGACAGTCGAGGCGGTTGCCGCGCTCTTATCCTATTGAGAGGTTATGTATACTCGGATATACGACAACTCTTAAATAGAGTTTTGAGTTAAGTTATTTCTTATCTAACAGTATTATCCTATAATAAGAACAGAAGACTTCATTTAAATCTCAGGATATCATAAAAGCTCTGGGGTAGGGATGATGGTCATCTAATAAAAGCTTAACTATCGCAAATTCATTTCATATATTTTTTGTGCTCATTTAAACAGGGCGTCGGCGTCAACATCTGCTACGTTACGCTCTGTGACTCAAAATTGTTATTCTACACAGACCTCTGTAATGAAACCATCAACATGAAGCGATTCAGAGAAGACTTGATTCCGATTCGAGCAGGCAAATACATCTTCTCATCTCTCTAGGCGAGATAACAAGTCCACAGATCGACTGGTAGTACAGGGAAACCAGATCGCGCGGCAGGTCACCTATGCGCTGGACTGACCAAGTGAAGTCCGCAGTGGGAAACCATGTGTCTGACTGCGCCAGACAGTCTGCCAACAGGGAGAGATGGCGGAAGATGGTGCGGAGAGCTGTGTCCGCCACTACCACCGACGTGGATGCCTCAACGTGACCACGACCGCTCTGACAAGAGTGAAACGAAAGAGAAGGAGAAGGCAAATACTGTATGAAAACAATGGACAAATTGGAAACATATTGAACAACCAAGCATACCAAAAAATCAAAAAAGTTGAAATCGATCGCCACTCCTAAGTTGAGCATTAAAAGGCTTAGGCCGACTTGCACAACCAATCACTAAACTGATTTAGCGCTAAACATATTTAAATCGTCATTCTGTCCCTGTCAAATGTTTTCCATGTGACAGGGACAGAATGACGATTTAAATAAGTTTAGCGCTAAATTGGTTTAGTGATTGGTTGTGCAAGTCGGCCTTAATCTTTGACCATTCACCGATTATCCACTTCCGATACGATTACTGATGCTTACATAGCATTTTTCAATACACTACAAATCTATTACAAAGTTACCTTACCTTTTAATGTCAATAAATAATTCATCTATGATTCGGCGTGAAGATGGTAACCGGCACACTTACGTCACGACTCTATTGTATATACCATTGCATTATACTTAGTCAATGTAGAATGGGAAATAATCACACCAGTCACTTCCTTACTATAGAAAAAGTCCACTATGAAATATGATTGTCATTTTTTAAATGTATTTTAACGTTTCAAACTTGGGATGTGTGCAGTAAATATATACCAGCGAGCAATAATAGACATTGTTATCCTTTTTGGACATTGAATTTATACGTCACATATTTTCATACATATAACATGTACATATAAACATGCGTTAACATAAGTACATACATATGTTCATTTTTTATTGCTGTTGGATAGCAGACAGGCTAACGGCCCGCTTAGAAATTAGCAGTTACCATCGTTTGCAACACCAGTAGCATCGCGAACACGCTGCTGTTCCATAAAGGTACAGGACCTTGGGTCACTAATGCCAGAACACAACACAAGGTTATTATGGCGGCATACTTAAGACCAAAGGAGGTCGACATCCAGACGGGCTTGAGGCCCTAACACGTAGCTAGGGTAGGTTGTTTTATCGCCTTTTACGACAGGCCGACCCCGACCGCAGAGGTTAGTATTCTTTCTCCGCCCCTGCACGGATAGAAATATATCATTTGGTTCTTATTTATGAACTAACATTTTTATTTATAATACTTATTTGGTAACAAAAAATTCTATTTTAACATATTATAGTATTTTATTTTTTATCTACGTTAGAGTAATGTAAAATTGGATCAATGTAATCTGACATTAAATAAATAATAAACTTATATCATTTATATAATAATTTAAATACCATAAACACAAATTTACACTAACGTACACGTACAGTGTCCGTAAATTATGTTTGTGAAAAAGACTTGTATTATATATATATATATATATATATATATATATATATATATATATATATATATATATATATATATATATATATATATATATATATATATATATATATATATATATATATATATATATATATAGGTTTTTATTTAGTGCTGGTTATTGTATCAAATCTAAAAAAAAATTATCTCTTTGTACAAGTTCCTGACTTTTTAAATTAATTGTGTTCAATTGACGTTCCCATATCATCAAGTGTTTATATCATCAGAATTTAAAATAAAAACGATCTTACAATAACAACCACGCCATAACCATCGCGACAGCAACCAACAATGCATCTAATGCAATCAACGCAAATGATAAACTACACAAATTAGAACTGAAAAATAATGAGACAGCCGTATCGAATTACAAATACGTATTAACTGTTAGAAAAACAATTTATCACTACCGCTAACCCAAATATATTCGTGAGATAATCAACAAATTAAATGAGGTATGTTCTAAAAGTGTTTTCCTCTGTGCCGGCTACGGCTGTGCAATGTCGTGTTATGCAAACCCTATACAATTACGAGTACGTTATGTCACAGCACAAGGCGCTTGCGCACGTCATTACTATGAAAATGTATACCTACTAAACTCCTATGTAATTATATTGCATATTTATGTTTAGATGGTAAATCCATAATAATATTATACACGTGAAAGTAAGTTTTGTCTGTCTATCTGTCAGTTACGTTTTCACGCCTAAGCCGCTGAACCAATTTTGATGAATTTCGGTATAGAGGTTTATTGGAACTTGGACGAGGACATAGACTATTTTTTATTATTTTATATCAGAAAAACTTTTGCCAGGTCAGCAGTACAAATTGTACACAAATACATAACATAATACGTGCTGCTTCCACAAAGAGATAGCATAAAACTAAAATTATACAATAGGCACTTCAAGTGCCCTAAATGTAGAGTCAATATATTTAATGAAAAATGATGACATTTGGAAAAAAATTATGAAAATAAAATTTTTACGATGCTCGCGTACCAACTTTAGTCCCATACCGATAACCAAAAAGCGACATGATGAATTTGGCTGAAAACTGCCTGTCAAGTTTCCGTGAAAACTCATAACTATATTGTAAGGAATTTCTCAAAATACATTGACGAAAGTAGTGGTGAACTGGTAATGAGGTATATACGTGATAAAAGTGAATTTTGTCTTAAAATTTTATAAATGCATTTACAGATTTGAAATTAATTGTCGGTATACACGAGTATTCTTTTGTTTGCATTATAATTTATTTTTTATTAATTTATCATTCCTTTCACAAACAAAGCGTTGTGGGATACGGGATGAAATCTTTAGCTATTTTGATTATTTTACGCCAAAGAAGTTTATCTTTTTATCTGCGTATATAAGTATATATACGAGTATTTTTTATTTCCTCTTATTTTAGTAATGAATGAACTACCACTGTATGTTAATTAATTTTCTACCACGCAGTTTTGGTTGGGGTTCTCTTTAAAACTTTAAAACCCCAAACTGTTTATGTATATCCACGATAACATGAACCGCCTATACAGTTTTTGTAACCTAATGTTCATCTATATCTATACAAATAAATAAAATTGGAGGGTCTGTTTGTAATATTAAAATAACCGTTTTTTACTAAGTGCATTCGAACGTATATATACATGGTACATATACCAAAACAACATTTTTTACAATTTTTGTCTGTCTTTCTGTCTGTTTGTTCCGGCTAATCTCTGAAATGGCTGCACCGATTTTGACGGGACTTTCATTGGCAAATAGCTGATGTATCAAGGAGTAACTAGGCTATTTTTTTTTAGAAAAAAATAGGTTTTGTTAAAAATTATAAGTTTCGGAAATTATATATCCAATTTAAGTTGACCTCAGATTTATATCACCAATCATATGAAATAGGGTTCAGCTTAGGCTGGACTTTGTAGGTTCGAACGTACGTATTCCGGAGGCGCATGGCGTAACAGTTGCATTCAATAACACATATTTCATTTATATTTTAGGGTTTATGGGGTTTGGAATCCTAAATAAATCATAAGATATATCCACAAAATTCTGCCCAGTCACTATTCCACGCGGACGCAGCTAGTTTTACAATATAAACTGAATAATCATAAACTTCAAACAAACATGGAATCGGCATTTGCATGACACGTGCGGCTTTACCGAGAGAAATGCTATTATATCCCATCAAGTGACAAACAATAAATGTCTATTGCGCAACGTAATAGTTCGCCAGGGGAAGTAAGTTATGCACTTACGCAACTCTGTAATGCTGGGAAATGACACAGACTAGTTATAAACACTTTTGTTTATGTGTTAATCACGGATATAACTCGGCAAGTTCGTTATTTATTAATAATTCAAATAAGCAGCATCATTTAGAGCCTTAGTTCCCAAAGTGGTCAAGCTGGACCCCCAGGGGTCAACGAGAGACTCGACGGGGGTCTACGTTGGCGTGACGAAAAAATGGGGGTTCACAATTCGTAAGCGGGAGTCCACGAAAATTTATTTGCTTTCGTTGGTGAAGAACTAAAATGTTGGCTTAACTTCACCTATCAATGTAGGCAAATAATAAATATTTTAAGTTACTCAGCGTGTCGAGACTTGCAAAGCGCCGCCGCTTCCGCCGCCGCCGTCCGCAACGCTTGTTCAGACGTGCAAAGGGACGAAATATGACTTGTGGTGTGTGTGCTTGCACTCTTGAATGAACTTGTTCGATTCTTCACCAATATAAATACGAATGCCAAGGATAAACGTTACTCATGCGGGGGAGTTTCTTTCGTCGTTTCTTCTCCTCCAGCTATAAGCACTCCGAAACGATAGTAGATTAGAATAGGATCGGTTTCACCGGTGAAGCCGATAGTCCTCAATTTAATAACGTTGTTACAATGTAATAACTGTTCTCAATTGTCCCCATGCAACGGTCTAGCTGGAAACGAACGTCACAGGAGGCGCGTCTCCGAGCACGCTGCCAAGACTGATCGACCCACGGGGTTGGAATGCCTTAACGTCCGTAGTCGCTGTCAAGTCGTCTGAGACAATAACAGCTCTACATATACACAAAAAAAATGCTCAAAAATAACTAAAATAAATATATGTGATGGCATACAATTATTATATTTTGAGCATTAATTCTCATGTGAAGAGTTACAGTCCAAACCAAAACCGAAAGTTGCACATTTATAAAATCAGAATATTAAAGAGTATATAATATTAATAAGTAAAGCCGCCTCCCTTGCGGACATGATTTTTTTTGCAAAAGGACACGATGGCACATCATAGGGTTTGACTCCCGTGCATCGCTAGGATAATGGCCAACGCCAAAAGCCCCCACATAACCACCATAATATAACACATGGTCTGGTTGCGTATATATGTATAATGTCTTGCTTAGTTTTAGAGTGTGTTTATATGTATCATACAAAAGACAGACTACACTAATAAGCATTCAACTAACTTTTTTACATCACCATATTTTCCAATATTAAATTTAAAATATCAACTGACTGTTTGGTCAATAAATATATCAGTGAAGGCAAGCATAAATAGTTCCATTACGCAATAAATTTTACAAAACAAAGTAAAATTCGCGTTAACATCTCAATATTTAGATAAGAAATGATGCGATTAGTTCCGGAGTTTAGAACGGTTTTATTTACGTGATCACTAAGCAAAACACTTATTGAACGTAAAAAACTCATTTTTCTAAATATTATACAATTAATCGATGTTATTAAATATATTTTACATTGACATCTAATCGACATTAAATAAGATAGTGACTAAAGCTAAATATCTACTGACGGGTTTATATACGCCATAAGACTTATTATACACCTTTGTGTCCATAACGTGCATGATAAAATAATATACACGCATGGTAGTTTAAGGTACCATCATGACAAGGACTAAGTAGGATATATAATTATAGATAGATAGATAGATAGATAATTCTTTATTGTTCACCACACAATTTTACAGAAAATAGATATAAAAAGAAGTAGGTAATAGTACAACATAGTGAGCAAACGGCGGTCTTATCACTAAATAGCGATTTCTTCCAGACAACCTATCAGAAATATTTAAAGTAGTTGTACAAGGCGGTGCACAATAGACATAAAAATCAAGATAGTAAATATTATACAAAAAAACTAAGTTAATCTAACATTTAATAGCAATACAATGAAGCATACATATGACGACGCAGTTTATGACTTTAGGTAATGGTCATTAACCAAGTTTTTAAAAATGGCAAGTGATTTTGCTTTTCTAATATCCAGAGGGAGGGAGTTCCAAATTTGGACAGCCTGTACTGCAAAGGAATTAGAAAAGATGTCGAAGAGTGTACAGGGGTCTGTAAGAGCAAGTTTTCATTAGATCGCAGAGAGCGGGAGTGAGTTGTATAAAGAAATTTAAAACAGTCCTTAAGGTAAGGAGGTGAAGAAGGAATAAACAATATTCTATAGAGTAAATAGAGAATGTGAGCATTCCGGCGAAGCGAGATTGGCAACCACTTGAGCTTTTGGCGATATTCAGAAATATGGTCATATTTTCTTAAAACAAATATGAACCTAATACCAACATTTTGAAGACGTTCCAGCTTCAATAGTTGCTCTTGGGTAAGATTAAGATAGCAGACATCGGCGTAGTCAAGGATAGGGAGTAATAGAGATTGAACAAGTTTTATCTTAGTGGCAAATAGAAGAAAGTTTTTGAGCTTTTTAAGAGAATTATAAGAAGCAAAAATTCTACGACTTAATTCTGTTATGTGCGGCTGCCAACATAGTTCTTTGTCAAAAGTTACACCAAGGTTTTTTATCTTATCACTAATAGAAATCTGCATACCATGAAATGTGATATTGGGAAGAAGAGATGCATCTAATTTAGAAATCATCCGTGAACTACCAATGATGATAGACTGTGTTTTTGAGGGATTTATATTTAAGCCATAGGAAATACTCCATTCAAGAATTTTATGTAAATCTTCATTGGTAGTCTTGATGGCGTCATGTAATTTATCCCTAGGTACCTGAGTATAAATTTGCAAGTAATATATATCAACGATTAATACAAACAATAATTATCAACGATTTAAGCAAAATAAACCCTTATTTAAAACAGCATCTAAATTATTTTTAATATTTCCATAAAATATTCAATGATACATTAAATTAATAATTTAAAATTCCACAATCAGTATCAAACAAAGTAGCATTTACGGTACAGAGTTAAAGCCTAAAAATTGTAATTAGAGCCTGAAAGTCTTGCTACACCAAAATACATAGTCAGGTCATAAATTCTGTCACATGTTTAATGTAAAATAATTGTAACAAGTTTATTCATTATGTAACCATTCATATACCAAAATGAACTTAACAAAACATAGATTCTTATGACATTAAAGTTTATTCAAAATGACCTCCGTGATTTTGAATACAAGCCTTCAATCTGCGCGGTCAGTCCTCTATCGCAGCACGAACGAGGTCCATGTCAATATCGGCGGCTGCCTTAATCAAGGATGTCTTGAGTGACTCCAAATTGGGATGAGGCTTTGAACACGCCTTTTCCTCCAAGTGTTGCCATATCTTGTAATCTAACGGATTCAAATCTGGACTGGAGGAGGGCCAGTCTTCGTGCCGGATGAAGTCGATTTCACGCGCCGCCAGCCAGTCTTGTGTGCTCTTCGCTCTATGAGCTGGCGCCGAATCTTGTTGGAATACCCAGTGCCTGTTATTGAACATGGTATGAGAAACAGGTTCCACAAGGTTCGTCAGGACTGTATTTTGATACACAACAGCATTCGTTTTTACACCTTTCTCACAAAAATGTACCTCTGTTAAGCCCCAATAAGAAACTCCCAACCATACCATGAGCGAGGATGGAAAATGACCTCGTTGGACACGCGGAATACGGTTGCTCGCTTCTTCACTACTGTGTGCGTACACCTTATCATTTTGTTTGTTGTAGCTCTCTTCTACGGTAAACATTTTTTCATCCGAAAAAAGAATTTCCCGATATTTTTTTCCCGCGTACCGCTTCAACAAAGCGCCGCATCTCTTCAGTCTCAGGTCCATTAGACGAGCATTCAAACGATGTCATGTTTTTCTTCGATATGCCCGAAGGCCTAAGTCTTCATTTAACACCCTTTTCACCGTGGTTCTGCTTAACCCCATCTGAAGGGCCAACAGTTTCTGCTTACGTTTGGGATTTCTTTGAATTCGTGCCTTCACAGCTTTTATCACTGCTGGAGTCCTAACAGACCGAGGGCGACCACTTCTTGACCTGTCATCTACACTAGAGTCTTCATTGTATCGTTTGATGGTACGATAAATGAATCTTTTGGTTATATTCAAATTTTTCAGTATGTTAAAAATTTGAATTGGCGCGTAACCGCAACGATGCAACGCAATAACTGCAACACGGTCTTCTTTAAGCGTCCACTCCATATTTAAAAAATAAGAAAAATTCTAAAAGTATACATTTTTATTTTCATGAACAATTCGAGATTCGAATTCAATAAACTTTTTTGTGGCCAGCATTCTAAAAGAAAAGTTTTTACTGTGTGACAATACTTATGACCTGACTAGGTAATTCGAAACACTACAAAATAAAGAACTAGAATTCACAAGTACTATAAGTCCACGTGACACAAATTGTTATTGTAAATTTGCTCCACTTGAACATGAACGGTTTTCACTTACTCACATGTAAATTGCTCAATTAATATAAAACAAGAATAGGACTAAATGAACGGGGGAGAAACGTCAAATTAGCTATAACATCTACAAACAAATAATGATGATGAAACAGATCATAACATTAAAATTAACTTAAATTTATAATTATGCCCCAAATGTAATACAGTAGAAATATTATGTTAACTTCCCCATATATGCCGAAATGCTCGAGCCAGTATGTTCACATTGGTTTTCCAATGTCCAAAGAAGAGTCCAGAAGCCCGCGCCCACCTCTGGATTGAGGTTCAAAATCATAGCTAATAAAACACAGCTTCAAAATATAAGACATTTCGTGTCACATTCCGTATGTATAAATGATCTATGTAATAGAGAAAACTAAATTTTTCAATTGAAAACTTCTTTAGCGGCGATGTGCACTTTTTTGTGATGGGTAAAAAACGTTAAACTCGCGTAAGGTCACATGTCCTGATCAAAAATTTGTGAGATTCGTAAGACAGAGTTTTGTTCCAGTAATACCAAGCTTATTAATAATGACTTAAGGTTTATTTTAAGAAAGAAAATACAGAAATACTTGCATGATGTATTATTGAAAAAGCAGCTACGGCTTCCAGTTTAAGCACTACTACTACCAATTCAATAATTACGTAGACGAGACATACTCGCATATGACATATCGTTGTCAAACTAATATCTGTTATGTGCACTTTTTCGACATTTCAACAATTTGACTAATGACTAGTATGCCACCCAAACTTTGATATATAAAAACCGCTATGTGATTCTAATCATTACATTAATATAAATCACTATAGAAGAAATTGTTTCTTATTAAAATTTACATGAGAATGTTTTTACACTGTATCCCAAAGTTTGATTTTTGCAAGTACAGCAGATATTGGTTTGAAAATGATGATATACCGAGTACATACACGTTGTGGGGTAACAAATTAATTTACGATGGCAATGATTTAAAACAGTAAAAATACACCTTGAAGTAAATAAATTATTCTAATATGTTGCCCAACATAATGGTTGTTGGTGTCGAACATATCATTTAGCAGGATTATGTGAAATTCATTTCAAAATGTTAAATTGTTCAAATATACTATTACAAACATTTCAAAACAATAAAAGCTGATAATAAATGTAAAAAAATAAGTATACAATGACAATTCACACGATGCAGTCCAGTCCCAAAATGAACAGCAGAACGTTTTTGTTATAGATACTGAATAACTGATGTACTACCTTAGGTTTCTTTTGTAAATAAATATTACACATACAAACACCCAGACTCGAGAAGGGAATCTAATCAGTGACCCACGCAAGCGTTTTAACGTGCGACAGTCGTCGTGCCACGGGGGTCGTCAAATTAACAAGAACACAATTCTAGTAGTAAATGCTACGTGTGATTAATAATAATATTTACTATTTTATATCATGCAATAAATACCAATTAACTATATTTCAATTGAAATTTATATATTTTTGTAATAATCTGACAATTTAGTTTCTCATCACAAAAATCTATTCTAGAAAAATCAAAAATAATTATCTAATATGCTTTGAGTATATTAGGTCTTTCTTTACCTATGAAATTGCCGTTTTGTATGAAAAAAATTAAACGAATTTTTTTCATGTATTTTTTATTTGTATTAATCGAAGTAATCACCCATGCAATCAATGCATCTTTGCCAGCGCAGTGGCAGTTTATTGATGCCCTTCCTAAAGAAATCAGCTGGATGGGAGGCAAGAAATTCTTTAAAGGCATTTTGTACTGCCTCTCGAGTATTGAATTTTTTTCCCGCCAAGAAGTTATCCAAATTCTGGAAAAAGTAGTAGTCTGTAGGCGCAAGGTCTGGTGAGTAGGGCAGATGACGGAGAACTTCCAACCCCAGTTCTTGCAACTTGGAGACCGTCTGCTGTGCATTGTGAGGTCGCGCGTTGTCATACAGGAGCAGCGGAGACGAGCGATTGATCAATGCTGGTTGGAGATGTGCCAGCTTCTCCATCATTGTGTTCAGTTCTTCACAGTACAAATCTGCAGTAATGCTCCCCCCGTTTGGTAAGAAGCGTGGTGAATCACACCGGTGCTAGACCACCAAACAGTGACCATCACTTTTCTAGGGGTAAGTTTTCGTTTAGGGCATTGTTTAGGTGCTAAACCAGGATCCAACCAAATTGCTGAGCGCTTGCGGTTATCAAACAGAATCCATTTTTCATCGCAGGTAACAATGCGGTTCTAAATTCCTTCATTTGTATGTCTGTTAAGCAGTGCAATGCACGTCTCGACGCGTACTTCGCGCTGGCGATCATTGAGTTCGTGGGGCACCCATTTGTCAAATTTTTTTACCTTGCCAATTTGACGCAAATGGACCAATATTGTTTTGATGCTAACATTGAAAGCTGCTGCTAATTCAGCCGTAGATTGTGTATCATCAGCTTCCACAATCGCCTTTAATTCGTCATTGTCGACCAGTCTTCGGACGACCGCGAGGTTCATTTTTCAGGTCGAAATTCCCAGAACGGAAGCGAGCAAACCAATAATAGGTAGTGCGTTGGTTTGTAGTGTTAGCTCCGTAAACGTCGTTGATGTTGCGTGCCGCTTGTGTCGCGTTGATGCCACGACGGTACTCATATTCCATAATTACTCGAATTTTTAACGTATCCATGATGACGAAAAATATTGAAATGCGATGAAAATGTAACACTAATCAATAAACAAATGACTACTTTTGGAAAAAGAATTCCATGTTTTTAAAATAAAATTAATTTGAAATTAGAATTCTAAGCCAAACAAAAATTATCTTGATTTGAAATGGCCAGTACTGCAGAACAGCAATTTCATAGGTAAAGACCTATTATACACGTCATAAAATCGAAGCTAATATGTATGTAGAAAAATTACACAATTTAAACGATTTCTGTCCACAAATTGAGCTGTCACAGGGTTAATATAAAATAAATTTTATTATAAAATCGATTTAATATCTATTTAGTAAATGAATAAAACAGCTAATTAGCCAAGAGACGTAAAAATTAGTCAATCGAGTTGGCCACGACCGCGGGCGCGACCGCTAATCCTCACAAGGCAACTTGCATTGCGACACCATAGCCGGCTACAGATTATATAACAGAAGTGAGCAGCGACCAGGTTGCAACACGCAATGCATTCTAGTACAGACCGCATGAAAACAACAACCTATTAAAAACATCATACATAATTTTAATTATATAATACATTTCTTGTTTAATTGGATGTATTTACTTATATCTAAAGCGTCTCGGAGCAGGGGCGGAGTAATACTGACCCCTGTGGCCAGGTGCAACCTGTCGTAAAAGGCGACAAAACAACCCTAATTAAGTGTCAGGACACTCAGCCCGTCTGGATGACAATCACTCCTGGTCCCTAAATATACCGTCATAATAACTCTATGTTGTTTTCGAGTATAAGTGACAGAGGTTACGTGACAGTTCGTTTACGTGTACGGCAGCGTGTGAGCCGCAAACATCCATAGGTGACGGTAACTGCTTACTATTGCCGGCAGCCTGTCTGCTGTTCCAAAGCTTGAAACAAAATTAGTACTGAACAGAAACTAATTGCATACAATAGGAACATATTTTATAAATCATTTTTATTGACAATAAAGTTACACAATATGGTACTGATTATGAGACAAGTTATGCTAACGTAATTCGGGTAAGAACATCAACACAAAGTAAGTACACTACATTATATGCATAAGCATATTATTATGTCACATATCTGTCGAATAGTCATTATTGCAGTATGTAACGAATATGTTAAGTCAGAAGATTTTTTTATTGGATAGGGGTACAGGAACCTGGCTCACTAATGCCGGAATACAAAACTAGGTTATTATGGCGGCATACTTATAGACCAAGGGTGGTTGCCATCCACACGGACTTGGGGCCCATGTAGCTAGGGTTGTTTTATCGCCTTTTACGACAGGCCGCCCCTGGCTGCAGGGTTTAGCACTTTTACTCCGCTCCTACACGGAGAAGGAATTTTAAATTTTATAATAACCATTTTATAAAAACCAGTAGCACCCCATCCCGTCTTCAAAATAACAATAACATATTACTTAGTAATTTTTTATTGCTGAGATTGGCCGATAGGCAAAAGGCCCACCTGATAGTAAGTGGTCACCGTCGCGTATAGATGTTTGCAACATCAGAAGCATTGCCAGCGTGCTGCTGGCCTCGAAAAGGACTTGGAACTTACTTTACTAGTACCGGAATACAACACAAGGTTTTTATGGCAACATGTTTTAAAACCTAGAGTGGTTGCAACCCTGTCACATTTGGAGCCCTACCACCTAGCTAAGTTCGTTTGTCGCCTTTTATGACAGGTCGCCCTCGGCAGCAGGTGTCATTATCCTTATCCCGCTCCTGCACGGAGAAGAGGACACCCTAGACCTTCCTACAAGCTTTATTATAAATGAAGTATTATTTTAAATACATTCCAAGAGATTGTATTCCATGCGTATCAATAATTTTAAGATACGTGCAATAATCATTGAGATTATTTAATAATAGCTCACAATACAATCTAAATTATATCTCAGATCGGAGTAATAATTCCTAAGGCATGTTACCGTGTGCCATATTTCCGGTTTATTATTTGATTAATGTTACCATTTATTTTTATGACAGATAATTATTATATTACGTACACATATTTAGGAGATTTCAGACCGAATGGTCGCATCCAAAGTTTATACTTCGAAGCGTAAAGTATACATAAAGCAATTATAACATAATTTCTAAACAGGGCTAAATTTACGTTGGTAATCTTAAGTGACACTGATGACTGAATTCCGAAAAATAAAGAGAGCTCCTCCTTCGCTACTCGTACTCGTATAATACGTATAAAAACTTTAAATAATAATTTAAAGAAACTGACACATATGTAAAATTTCGTTTGAATGGTGAATTGTTCTACGTAACAAAAATAACAGGTGTGAAGGCTTAAAATATTAAATGATATAACAGCTTCTTGTCTGTTTGAATTTAAATTTTTACGGTTTAACGTGATTTATACGCACATTTGTTTCGTTGAGTTTCACGATCCTGGTTATTCACTTAAATACTCGCCTACCTTTAAAACCTTTCCGTAGAAACTAAACGATAACACAAATTAAAAAATATATATGATTAAACTGCAACAATAATAAACCTTCATTAAAATCTTGAAAAGCTCTCGCTTGGTCTCTGGACGAAGGCTGCAGAAAGCAGCTATTTTGGACACGGCAAGTGATATGAGGAGGTGCCTGGTTCTGTTTCCCTAACCATGGTATTTTAACCATGGTAGTTTGGACCTATGAACCCGGTGCTGGCGGAACACGATTTTTGATATTTATATTATAGAAATAATATTGTTAAAATTGTTTTTACAAAAAAGTATACATATATGCAAAAATAATATGAAAGATATAAAAATCTGTAAAATAAAAAATATACAAAACAATAATATAAACGATGATTAATTTGTGATATTCCCAAAGGTCACGTAAAGTATGATGTCACAGCAAGTCAACGGTTAAAGCGGCATGTGCGGGCGAACGCTTTCTTATGTAATGACTAATGACGAAAGCAATTTCGGTGCGGCCTTCACCCAATGTAACACTTACGTTAATCAGGTTACACTGATATCTCACAGTCTGGTATTTGTTCTGACCAAACAGGGCCAGCCTGTTCCGTTTCTACAACGAAATAATAATAGTCCCGTCACTTTTCTAGATAGTTATAAAAGTAATTAATAAATACTAACTTACTTTCGCTCGTACATTGTTTTTTTTGTAATTTTAATACTTTTTTAAATGTATGTTATAAACTTCTGCACCACTATTTTTTTAAATAAATCATCTACCTTCAATTATTTAAAACACTAAGAATAAATCGACTATTTATATTTTATGCCTTTAATCAGATCGCCTGATCAAATGCGATACAATTATAATTAAGCATACTCTCATTTTTTACTGCTGAGATTTGCAGGCAGACAAACGGCCCACGGCTTCTAAACGTTTTTCTTGATACTTTACAGCTGAATCATTTCAATCAATCATCAGCTGGATCCTAAAGTACTATGTTAAATATAATCACAAAATTGAGATCTGCGCGACCATTTGCTTCGGTTCCATTACACTTCGTTTTCCTGAGAAAATACCTATAAGGTCTATATATTTTTTACAAAGATGCCGTCTAACTACCTCATTCTCAAAAATAAAACCGGATGATGTTCTTTTGGATATCTACTCATCCCTGAAGTGTTCATGGGGTGCCACGTATATCCACAATCCAATGTGTACTTGTACATCCTTCACACTCAGCTGTGACTCACAGAACTTGACAGTGAAATCTTGACAACTATATATATATAAGCGCACGACGACAACGATATATGTTTACTTCTATACAACAATACGCATAAACTTAAAAATACTAATTAAAACCAACAGATTCTAGCACACATTTCAACATACATACATTCAACCACTTTCACTGTGAATATATGTATATGTACTTAATAAATTTCTCAACCGTTAGTAAATATATGCGCGCGCGCAACGTAAAAGTTCGTAGATCGGCCTTCACCTAATGCCACGGATTACATTACGACTGGTTCCAAATATTATATAAGGTTTGTTTATTTAACAATGCTGTATTTAATTAATATATAAGTACGTGTTGTTATAATTTATAACGTAATATCATCATAATATATCATCTGACTGGCAAAATATATGTGGGAAAAGGATTTTTAATAACAACCAATCTTTTCAATTCAGTCCCAATTATTGTTATGTATCTTCTTGAACCAAAGGATTCGGAGGAGGAAGTAAAACAGCCATCGACGCTGTCGATTGTTGGTTGGTGATTGGTGTTTTTGCTCTTTCATAGTAATTTGAAAGAAATCCTAAGCTTCAGAATGAAAGCTCACATGTTAAATGGATGTAACCGAACCGGGACTAACATAAATGTTTAACACTTACGTTGTTACGACAGGCCGACTCCGACAGCAGGGGTCTACCTGTGTATACTTAGACCGCCCCTGCACGAAGATATGATAGCGTATTAGTCGTAAACACTTAGCATTACATTAATTTTGAGTCACAATGGGGATCATAAAGTAATTTAAAACGCCTTAACACTAATTGATATTTTCACACAAATTATGAAGTATTATAACAAACCATTCATAAAGATTATCGAATCGTAACGTTTCCACTGTGTAAATCATTTGATACGGATTTACGGGTAGAGCATTATTTTTATACCTCAATAAATGGTAGTCGCCTGTCGAATTGATCATTTCGCTTTCTACTATTTTATTGCGAATTATTAATATTATTAAAAATTATAAGACGGTGACTGTTTATTATTAAACTCCACTACGCATAATCGTCTAATTTATCAAACTCAAAAAAACACATCCTGGGTTTTTTTGCTATTTAATAAATTAATTCATATCGCTGCAATATTTAAAATATTCATTGTAAAATGTGCATTTCACTTAATAATGTCTCAAATATATAAAATATTAATTACTTAATCATTGTCTGCAATTAATTCACGACTACAGATAAAATTTCATTTTCTAGTTTATCAATATACGTAATAGGCTGCCAGCTTGCCAGCTTTATTACCGCTTTGGATCGCCAAATTGAACCACGGCCCGTACTCACCGCCTCTTTCATCACCGGAGTAGTTATAAGCCATTCATACAACTAGATACCTAATAATAGCTATATGTTAATAGTTATTTTTATTTCATTTTTTTTAGTACAACCCGGTTCTATTTCTATATTGGCTCCACCACAAGCCGCCGTCGTCATGTAAACAAAATGCTGTAATAGTTCTAAACTTAATAACTATGCTGATAACAAGAATACAATAAAAAGCTATGTAAAAAGCTCAAACTGAGAACAATGACCCATACTTTACTGAATCAGTTTATTAGAGCATGATTTTTGATATTGCATTTTATAGTACATGCAAACGCAATCATAATAATAATTTACCCATAAAGTAATTTATTATTTATAATACAAGTAACGTTTTTCTACATGAATTTATTGACTAAATTTAAGTGTGTCAAATCGATAGAAACTTATTACATGCTATAAATTAGCTTCACTTGTATGTTTGTAATTATTTGTTTGTATCCGAGTCCTTTGGGGGCGATTTTGACCCACTTTATACGGCCAGATTTCGTTCAAACTTTGTAGATATATCGAGGGCCGATGACAATGCAATAATCTGTATAGTTTATATCATTATGCTTACCAGGATCCTCAGGATTAATGAATTTTCGGTACTCGTCCGATCACCGAAGTGAAGGAGCGTCGGACGCGGTCAGTACTTGGATGGGTGATCGCTTACGAAAATCACGTGACGGTGGATTTTTGTTCTTTTTTATATGTTTTATATTAACTTGACCTTAACCTTAACTTTTTATATTAACTTGTAATGGAATTTTTCGGAATTCGACTCGATTTTTACTTACTTTAAACAATAAAATCAAATTCTGCCGAAACGCCATCTGGAGCATATTTGCATAGCAAATAACATTGCCAGAAGATGGCGTTAAATTAATAATAACATAGCCGGAAGATAGCGTTATATTCATAAAAATATTTACCGATTGGATATTGACAACAAATAAATTATATTATCATGCTTTTATTTTATATTAAATGAAACTAAAAAGTTAAAAATAAATTATAGCTTTAAAAAAACCTAAAAAATCACGCTTTTATAAAAAATTAAACTAAATGGTAAAAAATAATTTCCAATAAATTTAAATTAAAGATAGTGGGATTAACAAAAAAATTAATTTTATTGTAAAAAAGCGTGGGGTGCCATTTAAGATATTTTCGAAATAACAATTGACAACAAGCACCGACGTGCCCACCGACTCCGATTAATAAACGATCGTCTACCTAATTGATCACTATATTGGACTACGACATTTACTTGACCATAACGACGTTATGGTAGGTGACTCAAATATCCGGGTAGCCTATAAAATATTCGGCCGAATATCGTTAATTTGCTCCTAAGAATTGAAGAGTTCCGTTACTTTGTCGTGAATCTTATAATGAGAACCTAACCAAACTCATGAGTTTGATGACAAACTACTCTTAAAGTACATCCTTTCTAATAAAAAATGAATCATCGAAATCGGTTGGCGTGATACTGAGTTATTCGTCCGTTTGTCGCGCACTAATGCAAATTTAAAACTTATATGGTTTTATAATGGATGCCATTGTCACAACTGGACCAAATTAAAATGGTACCATATGAGAAGCACCAGCTTTCAAATAAAAAAGAGTCATCAATATCGGTTCACCCAGTCAAAAGTTTTGAGGTAACAAACATAAAAAAGTACTGTCGAGTTGAGAACCTCCTCCTTTTTTTTTGAAGTCATATAAAAAGGATTCCAATAGGTATCCAATCCAATATTATACTTTGTAAACGCGTCGTCAAATGGACTAAGTTAATTAGTAAGTAAGCCATTACGCTAGGAGGTCGTCAAATAAATTGATTTTTAAAAATAAATAGAATTAAAAAATATACAAATGTTCCTAGTTTCGTATTTAAACAAAAAAGGCACATTGATATATCTTTAAAATATTACTTAACATGCCTTAAGTATAATCCAATAGCGTTTATATTTTGGTTAAGTTTAATAAAGAGATTGTAGCAACGATGGTAGTCTCAAATTACGTCTTGCGTAAACACAAAATAGATTATTTCCTGTTTAAGCGGAAGATAAAATCTTATTTATAAATACTTTTGAAAGTCGATGTTGATTTTCATCTTCATTAATTGCTGGAGTACATACAGAAAGACATGCAGACAATCAAAAATTACAATCACCAGTGGGCATACTCAACATAAGATTTTTTCCCAACGTGCTACCATTAATAAAATAGGTTTGGTTAGGTGAACGGTACTCTTAAAAAGAAGCACGATCTACTAAATAGTGTGGAGTAAAACGTCTGTGTATTATACCTGGCTGGCTCGATCTGGTTCAATATTCTTGAAAAAAATACTTAATAATAGCGTCAAAAATCAATGAAGAATTAATAAAACAGTGCCTTAAGGCCATTTAAAAAACTTAATTTATCATCTTATGCTGTGACTAAATTGTGATAACAATTAAGTTCGTAGGCAAATGTGCAATGAGCATAATTTAAAAAAGTCATGAATATTCAACTTATAAATGTAAATAACTTTCTAAAATATGATAAATAAATAGTTACGTTAAATTATATAGTTCAGAAATCTTAACTGCAAATTTCCCTATTGTAATCCCCTAGCTCACTGTATTCCATTTGGATCCACAAATTTAGACATTGAAGCTGCTGCCGTACCTGAAAATAAAAATAAAAGTTTTAAGAAATCAACACTTGAGTATATGCACTTATATATTTACTATATGGAATAAAAATACACACATCAAAAAAGTCTAGGCAACATGTACTAATTTAAATTTTAGGATGGTGGATGAACCGCTGTATGGATGAACTGCCTGAATGCACCTGAGCCTTTCAGTATTTCCGGGCCGACGGTACACTCGCACCCTTCTTGTATCAGGCCTAAACCCGAATCGCGACTCATCGGAAAACATAATTTTATCCCATTGTTCCTGGGTCCATGTTCTGCGTTCTCTACACCATTCATTTCAACGAGCGCGATTCCCGTGACGTATCGGTGGGCACCTAATTGGGCGTCGAGCTCGTAGGCCGTACTCATGCAGTCGATTTCGCACAGTTTGGGGACTTACATCAACACCACTTGAATTTTGTAGCCTCAAACTTATCTCTCGAACGGTTAACATCGGCTGGCGTCTTGCAGTCAGTTGTATGTACCGGTCTTGCCGAGTGGTTGTACTCCCTTTACGGCCTGGATACTGTTCAGCGGGTTCCCTTGTATTATTGTAGCGCTGCCAAAGACGACAAATAACACTTCTATGAATGCCAAAATGCCGAGATACCTGAGATTGATTACTTCCCTCTTGCAACATCTCTACAGCTCTTTGCATTTCATTTGCCGTCAAATGACGTCGCTCCATGACGTGAATAATATCTAACAATTCAATTTTGTCGCTAACTATATTTAAATGGTTGGTAAAATTAAAATCAAGACTAAACGTAGCAATAAAAACGCATTTAAATTCAAACAAATTCCCTTTCATTTAATTTTATGAAAAAAACAAAACATAGTCGAATTTTTTTTACAACAAGACAGTATGTTATCAATAACAAAAAAGTTGACATACCTACGCACTTTGAGTGAGTAAAGACTTAGAAATTAATTAGTATAAATGGTAAATTTGTAATATCATGCATGTTGCTTAGACTTTTTTGATGTGTATATTTTCAAATATAACAAACAGTACGTACTTCGCCAAAATATGTATGACGTTAACAGTTTAGTTGTTAAATTTATTTATCCGTGCAGGGGCGGAAAAAGAATACTGACCTCTGCGGCCGGGGTCGGCCTGTCATAAAAAGCTACAAAACAATCCTAGCTACGTGGTAGGGCCCCAAGCCCGTATGGATGGCGACCACCTTTTGTCTTAAGTATGTCGCCATAATAACCTTGTGTGGTGTTCCGGTATTAGTAACCCAAGTTCCTGTACGCTTATGGGACAGCAGCGTGTTTGCTATGCCATGCCGTAAAGATCAAATTTAGTTTAGTTAATCAATATCTTTTAATTTTCAGATACGAGTAAAACATCAAAATTCAAGCTATCAATGCAATGAAGTTTAACATGCGAGTGAATCAACCAGCCACGGAAGTAACTATTATAAGAAGCAGCAAACCGCCAGACAGGCATAAAATTCCTCGAATTCAGACACCACAATAACATTACTATTGTTAAGAAACACTGAGAAATTAAAAAATGGGCATACACGTTCTCCTTGCATCAGCAGCGCTAAAGACTGTCAGCATTACTGGTCTATGGCTAATTCCTTTACTACTTGGTGCGCTCACATATCACAATTACAACTCATACGATCCAGAAGCTAAAGTTCATGACAAGGAACCGAGAAGAGAATATGATTTTGTAGTAGTAGGAGGCGGATCAGCCGGTGCTGTTGTTGCAAATCGACTGACAGAGGTCAAGGGATGGAAGGTGCTCTTAATAGAAAGTGGTAAGTTCGAGTATTGATTGTAACTTACGAGTGTAAATAATTAGATCTGCGCTAAGCTGAAACGTGAATGATAAATAAACAAATTTAAACAACAAATTTGCTCACAACATTTTATGAATACTTTTCTTCTTCTCTTTTCTGCTCTTGTCCCGAACTATGTTGGATCAGCACAACAAGTTTTCTCCTTCCACTCTCTTCTATTAACCGTTATCTGTACATTCACAACTTTTATTACCATATCATCTTTTACACAATCCATCCATCTTTTCTTTCGTGTACCTCGCCTCTTGTATCCGTCCACTCTCACTTTAGCATCCTCCTCTCTTCGCTTTATGTGGCCATACAAGGCTAACCTATTACTTTTCAGCTTCTCAATCACTGAGGCGGGTTACTTTCAAATTTCCCATAATATACTCATTTCTAATTGTATCCATTTTTATAACTCCACTCATTCAT
Organism: Malacosoma neustria; assembly: GCA_963693495.1. NCBI lineage: Eukaryota > Metazoa > Arthropoda > Insecta > Lepidoptera > Lasiocampidae > Malacosoma > Malacosoma neustria. The sequence continues at coordinate 5,362,360 of OY856392.1, read as the reverse complement.
CTCAACAGTTGCATATTTGGTGCATGCAATAACCTTTGCTCCCTCCCCTTTGTAGCCCAGCATTCCAATCAATACAATATAACAGGTCTTATTACGCTTTTATAAACTTTACCTTTAAGTCTAAACGGCACTTGTGGAGATCGCAAATTGTGTACTTTATTTTATGGAAAATATTTACATATATCCAATGATTTTATATACTCTTTTTATATATAAAATATCATTGCATATATCGAAATTGTTGAATGCTGAAACATTTAAAAAGGCCAGTCGAGTTATTAAAGATAAGAGTATTCTCACCAACCAATTCAGACTAAAGCCTTGATCGTTTAGTAAGTTTACAATTTAGTTTGGTCAAGATGACTAGGGCCCCGATCAAATCGTCTGTAATCTTTACTTGTTAAAAATATAAGCATTTATTTTCAACATTTAAGATAACGATTATCAAGATAACGATTTTGGGTAAATTATATAACAAGGAACACCATACTTCAGAAAATGTATTGATATCTATGTATAGAAATCTGAGCTAGTGTGACCTAATTAAGTCCAATGTAAAAAAATAGCCCAGCTATTAATTATATTATTATCTTCAAAGACTCCTCAAATTCAAACCTCATTGGTGTGGATTTATATAGATTCAAGCAGTTACAATTTTCCACTCACAAAGCTACATTTTCATTCACATGTTTTAAATAAACTTTTTCAGGACCTGACGAAAACGAGATAACAGACGTCCCGGCGCTAGCTGGCTACCTTCAGCTAACGAAACTGGACTGGCAATACAAGACAAAACCGACACCTTACGCATGCTTGGGATTCAAAAACAGAAGATGTAACTGGCCAAGGGGAAAAGTAATTTCACCTTTTGAAACATACGATATCATTCTGGGATTTATAATATCATGGATAGTTCAATCAGTACAATACTCAAAAACTTCAAACAAAATAGTTTAGTACACACACACACACACACACACACACACACACACACACACACACACATATATATATATATATATATATATATATATATATATATATATATATATATATATATATATATATATATATATATATATATATATATATATATATATATCGTGAAGCGAAAACTTTGGAGGAGACTCGGTGGAAGGCCAGCAGATCCCGGTTCATTGGGAATGGTTACAAGCTAATCTACACAGGTGTACCTGTTGGGGAGAATGGGGTTGCCATAGTGAAACTTCATAGCAACCGGCTTATGGTCGTTAGGGTGCTTATCGATGGGGTAGTTACCCACTTGATAAGTACCTATGCGCCACAGGCCGGTTGTGACGACGCCGATAAAATAGCGTTTTGGAATCTACTCGAAGAAGTGCTCCGTGGAATCCCATTATCACAGGGGGTCGTTTTGGGGGGTGATCTGAACGGTCGTGTGGATAATGAATGTGGGGAATTTGAGCGTGATTACGATGGATTTGGGTACTGTAGCCGCAACGCGGAAATGGAGGACATCCTCAATACGTGTGCGGCTGCCGACCTTGCTGTCGTGAACACGTATTTCAAAAAGAGACTCGAGCATCTTATCACCTACAAGAGCGGGAGGAATACTACCCAAATCGACTTCCTACTCACTAAGAGACACCACATCAGCAAACTAGTCTACTGCCAGGTCATACCCGGTGAGAGTCTTACTGCACAACATCGTCTTTTTGTCATGGACCTCTGTACTAAGCCTAAAGACACACATGCCGAGCGCGTTCAGCGCTTGATGAAGTCGCGTCCCAGGAGTTCGCCTTAGCCGTCGTCAGGAAGGGTACACCCAAAAAGTGCAGGTTTGACGTCGTAAGGGTTGATATGCATGCCAATGGACTGACCACCAGAGATGCCGAGAATCGTGTGAAGTGGAGAAGAAAAAGTCGGAAAGCCGACCCCAGGCACCGAAGCGAGAGTTTAGGCTGCAACGGGGATTCAACGCTAAGATGATGATGATGATGACACACTACTGTTCGAATGATACACGACAGCCACACACATACATACCCACCTTACTTACGCTTTTGTTATTTTTATATAAGAATTTATAACCTAGTAAAGACCATTAAGGTTAATTTTATAATACGTAATAGGTATTTAAATTCATAATATACATTAGTAAATACTTAAATAATTAATAAATAAATAATAATAATATATAAATAACTAGTCGTCCCCGTCCTGATCGAATAACAGAAAAAAGTTAATCGAAAAAATATGAGAAGTTTTCGTACGCACTTCTCCGCGGCAAGAAAACAGATGTTTCTTAAAACTTTATATTAAAGCCAGAATAGCTCGCAGATGGCAGAATTTTTTCCTGATTACTTGACACTTATCATTATATTTTAGACAATTCACATATTATCTTTATAAACTATAGCCTATGTGTTATTCTGATGTATATCAGATATACAGGGTGACTTTGACAAACCCGTCCGAATTCACACAGAAGAATCTTTAGTAAAATAACTTTCTCATAACTGAGAAACATGTATTTTAGTTTTGTATCACATAGTACAAAAATGTTAAGTAATCAGCATCACAAAGTCATTCAAAGAACTCGCAATTTACATAATACGGCGCTAGAGTGTCAATGACCTAGTAAAAGGTAGAGGACGGCGGCATTGCACCAGGCGAGCGAATACGCACTACTCATTTACGCGGGAGAGACAGAGACAGGTAATAACAGGTTAACGTACGAAGGTTGCACCATAGCACTATTATGTACGATTGAATTAATGATCATATATGAAATATTTTATGGTAAAAATTTGACATACAATTTTTTTTGCAAAAATGGGTTCGTTAAATGATGTGCGTAAAAAAAATTTGGACGGGTTTGTCAAAGTCTTCCTGTATATTATTATATTGTAGTTTCTTTTAAATCCATTCAGTAGTTTTTGCGTGAAAGAGTAACAAACATCCATACATACAAACTTTCGCGTTTATAATATGAGTAAAAATAATAATATTATACAAATATTAATAATATATATTTAATAAATTAACATGAATTTTATATAAGCTTAAGTGATTATCTTTTATTATCTCTGGTCTCATTAAATGTCAAAATTGACAATAACAAGGAATGAAACTTTGGAATTGTTTTTATTTGTAGTTATTACATTATATAATTTTTAGTTATACTAAATACAAAACTAACCACTCGGCACCAAACTAGGCACAGCCTGTATTTTGGAAACAGGTTTATATTAAGTATATTGCAAATAAACTGTATATGAAATATATAATAAAATATATTATTTAAATTATAATATGATTAGATTATTAAAACAAGCTGACTGAATTTTCTAAATTTTAACTTCATAGGTATCGCCTCCAAACTTTTAAAATTCGCAACTAACATGCATTTAAACCTATGTCAGTTCTAATTTTTATTATCACATAATCATACCAAAAATACAAAAAAGCACAATATTTTGTGGTAAAAAAAATGTTTTTATAGATAGATACATAAGAGATAGATACATATACTAGATACATAAGTTTAAGCTAATAAGTATGACTCATTTTGATGAAAAATGGTAAATATTTTGCGCCTGACATTTTTCATAAGCAATACAACTAGTAAACAAATCAAAATAAAACTTTTTAAGGATTGTAAACCATTGCTAGAGAATACTGTATTCATTCAGGCAGCGTTAGGATCCCATAATGGAACATTAGATCCTTATTATTTATAATATTTTGATTACGACTTTAGTAATTTTAGATGCTTTCATTTAATTTTCAGGTTCTCGGTGGCTCAAGCGTTCTCAATTATATGATATACGTGAGAGGCAATAGATTCGACTTCGACCAATGGGAACAATTCGGCAATCCCGGTTGGGGTTACCGAGATGTGCTTAAATACTTTAAAAAGTCTGAAGACAATAGAAATCCTTATTTAGCTAAGAATAGATACCATGGACGTGGAGGATATTTAACAGTTCAAGAAGCGCCTTGGAGAACACCTTTAGCGGCAGCGTTTGTTGAATCCGGAGTTGAAATTGGTTACGAAAATAGAGATATCAATGGAGAAATTCAAACCGGGTTTATGATTGCCCAAGGGACAATTAGAAGAGGTTCGAGATGTAGCTCAGCCAAAGCTTTTCTAAGACCTGTTAGAACGAGACCAAATTTAGATATATCTTTAAGCAGCCAAGTTACTAGAATACTAATAAATCCGGTTTCTATGAAAGCTTACGGTGTAGAATTTGTTAAACATGGTATAAAGCGAGTTGTTTATGCGAAAAAAGAAGTTATATTGTCAGCGGGTGCTATTAATAGTCCACAACTGCTAATGTTGTCAGGAATTGGTCCTAAAGAACATTTGAGAGATGTAGGAATAAAAGTGCTAAAAGACTTACCTGTAGGTGAAAATTTACAAGACCACGTTGGCGTTGGTGGTTTGACATTTTTAGTTGACAAACCTGTGGCTATAGTTCAAAATAGGTTTCAAGCTTTTCCTGTTACTATGGATTATGTAGTTAATGAAAGAGGACCAATGACAGTGCTAGGAGGATTAGAAGGTATTGCCTTCGTTAATACTAAATACGCAAACAGTTCAGGATTATGGCCGGATATTCAATTCCATATGGCTCCAGCATCTTTTTCAAGTGACAATGGGCAGATTGTTAGAAAAATAATTGGTTTAACAGATGAAATTTATGATAGCGTTTACAAACCTATAGCAAATAGAGATGCTTGGACGATAATGCCTTTACTTTTACGACCCAACACTCGAGGTTATGTCCGATTAAGAAGTTCAAATCCTTTTCATTATCCAATTATGAATCCACGTTATCATGAGAATGAGTTGGATGTTGCTCGTTTGGTAGAGGGAATGAAGATTGCCCTTAAAGTTGCAAATGCGTCTCCATTCAAACAGTTTGGCTCGAGGCTATATACAAAACCTTTACCTAACTGCAAACAATATAAGTTCATGTCAGATGAATATATCGAGTGCCAAGTGCGAACGATATCTATGACTATATACCATCAGTGTGGTACTGCAAAAATGGGACCTTCTTGGGACAAAGAAGCCGTAGTTGATCCTAGATTAAGGGTGTATGGTGTAGGAGGACTAAGAGTAATCGATGCTAGCGTTATGCCAACCATAGTTAGTGGTAATACGAACGCTGCAGTTATAATGATTGGCGAAAAGGGTGCGGATATGATTAAACAAGACTGGTTAAGTCGAACACGGTGACATTGAGCAAGAATCGAACTTTACTTTAAATTAAAACAGAAATTGAGAATCAAGTAAAGGCTATTAACAATTTGAATTGCTAATCTTGAATTAGTTTATATAATTAAAGGATTTAGTAATTCTAAGTTACCAATATGATACCAGTGTTGTAGTGTTTTCAAAATGTTCTATTTTCAATAACCTATCAATTTTTGATCAATGTTAGAGTTTCCCTAAAAAGATATGGGTAATGTTATTGAAAATAGTTAAATTACATCCAAAGATTACTCTATTAATTATTTTTAAGAGTTTTACAATTCTGACACACTAGAAGTAAGAAATAAATTCTCATGGTCTCAGAACTGTTTGTCTGAATAACTTTAGCGATTAGAGATTGTAGGAAATGGGTGGCAAAAATACATTTTGTATATCGTCAATCAAGGCTGCTAACATCTATACATCTATTTATCTAGGATAAAAAATGATGATTTCCTAAATAGCTTCATTGCCTAGTCATCAGATTAAAAATTATACTATTGATTGATATTGACAGAAAGAGCTACAATAATTTTAATTTAATCAAATATCTGGAAAATTTTAGAAATACTTAAGAGATTAATTTGTTTATAAATATACTTTTAAAAACAATACTTGTAATGAATACAAAATTTAAACAGTTTACAACTTTGTCAAGATGTTTCGAGACTAAACTTAATATCGATCATTAGGTTTACAAAATAAATAATACAAAAATAAGAAAAAGAAATCACTAGATGATTCTTCTCTTGTTGAAAACTATATTTTTCTTGTGATATGCGATTTTTAATGACTGATAATACTAATTAGTATTATCAATAGAATCTATTAATTTTTTTTTTTAATATTAGACGAACCTCAAGCAATATGAAATGGTAAGCTTTATCTAGTTCTTGTGTAATGATGACTGTAAATATAGTAAAAAAATAAGTAGATATTTGCATATTTATAAGTTTCTATTTATCTGTTGTTTATCGCCATATTCTGTTTTTATTAACTTTTTGCGTAATAAGGCCATAATCACCATTTTGTAATTAGGTTTATTGTTAAGTTTCGCAATATACAATTGTTTTTAAAACTTTCTTTTATTTTCCTTGGTAATAGCTGGTTTCAATCTAAATATATCGATTAAAAGCGCTAATTTTCTTCGATATTTTTAGGACCTGATAGGAGCGAGTTGTATTTATGTATATCTCAAACAAAATCAATGTTTATTAGTATACATCCGAATGATCTCTGTGGAACAACGGCTTTGTGGAGCGCACTTGTCTTGAGTTCGATTCTGAAATCTGGACTTTTACATATGTATATTATGTGTTTATTTACATAAAAAACTATATATAATAGTATATCAGTTATTTAGTATACTTTGCTGCTTTCTTACTAGATGGCATTGGGTGAATTGTCCCAGATATATATAAAAAATCAAATCAAAACATGGTTGAAGTAAAAATAATGCATTTCTCATTATTGTAAGAAGAATTTAAAATGTAAATTTGAACTGAAATAGAACATAACATTTGACAGATATAGTAAATTTAGCATATTATTTTTTAACAAACTTAATGATTGCGTTCTGGTTTTTTAAAGAGGATGATTAAAAGATATTTTAAACATTTAAAAAAAAGTCAATACAATCTTATACTAATTATAATTGTTATGTAACTAATGTTAACATAAGGGAGAAATGAAATTCGTATAAGTTGATAACTTATTCACCCAGTGATTTTATACCTAACACATTTTTTATAAATACAATATTTAATAAGAGCCAACAACGCCCCACTTCTGAACCCAAGAGAAAACAACCACAGCACGTAAACAGCGGGTTTATGTATACGAATTTCCTCCTGATGTTATTACAATTATTATACTACACAGTAGTAGTCGTCATCATTATCATCAGCATCATCTTAGGGTTAAATCCCGTATGCAACCCAAACTTTCACTTCGGTGTATTGCGTCCGCTTTACTGCTTTTTATATTAAGAGTTTTATAATAATAATAATAATCATTTATTTCAGACATTTTTTTTATCCATAAGTTATTAGTGGGTTAGTTATATAATAAAATTCTTAACAGTAAGTTAGAATGTTTAGTAGGTAATTCTAAATTAATCAACACTACATTTTCCCCGTGACAATAGCTATCCAATGCTTCTGAATAGCACAATCGTAGCGGGCTGAAATCACTTTAAGAATGCTGTTGGCACTGCCACGCAATCGCAGTAGCATTGAGGCCGCTTTTTTCCTGATTAACGCCTTAAAACCATCATGTAACGTATTGGTGTACTTGAGTAGTGTCATTTTCTTTGACAAATAAATGTTTTTCTTTCTTTCCGGCGCTTTCGTCTCCACTTTGCACGATCTTCGGCATCTCTGGTAGCATAGTCAGTCTATTTGAACGCATATCACCCGGCAGGGGCCTGGCATATTATTCAGGCAAAATCTCTCTTAGAGGTGGTATGCACTGCGGAAATCAAATCTATGATCTCCGAGTCAGATGTTAAGTGCGATACTGTTCAGCTTATACAAGTTTACGGCCACCGTTATATGCATATTTAATACAGTTTACCAAATAACTAATAAAATAAAAATCATATAAAGATAAATACGTATCACATGCATAGCTTTTGCAGACATTTTAAACATTATGCAATTTAAAATAACAATGTATTTGCTGACGACCGAATAATACATCCATTAGGAAGGTCAAAGTCACCATATGAATAACAATAAAGATACACAAAAACCAATGTCGCTAAAACTGAATTGAATATAACATAAATATCATTTCATAGAAAGATATTTACACCGTTTCATACGGTTACATTTGAAGTGTTAATTTGTTTTTAGAACCCTATTATTCGTAACTGTTAATTTGGAAACTAATGTCGTGTTACTGCTTTCACCTTTCAATGCGGATAATATATTATACCCTAAAAATTACGTACCTTATTAAAAGTACCTACATGGTAGTTGTGTGCTATCACAACCAAAGCCAAGTCAAAATAAAAGCAAGTTAAAATTCGATTCCCGCAATGCAACTCAAACTTCCGCTTCCATTTCCGGAGTCAGTTTTCCGAATTTTTCTTCTCCGCTACGCACGATCTTCGGTATCGCTGATTGTGAGTCTATTAGCACGCATCTCATCCCTTACACTTCCCGCTATGGTATATTCTTCTCACCCAATGACTTATTATTACAACTGTAAGGTGCGGCGTTAAGATTCACACGAAGCGAATGATAACGTCATGAAGAATGTTGTATAACAATATCAGTCCACTCTTCAATCCACCTTGTTCGAGCATGCCGGATTATACTACCCATTCTTCCTTGGGGGAGCTATGTGAGGTCGTGGGCTATCATCATACACCTTTCACATTCTAATAATATCTGTTAATAATCATTTGCGGTTTTATTTCTAGCGATACATGTGTATCACGTAGTTTTTAACCTATGAGTAGCAAAATTAATATTATTCCATTCGACCCATTGAAAAAATATTTCGCATAATAAAATACGTTTCATCTGTAGGTTAGTGTATTGTAGTGTATAAGTTCTATTATGAAGTGATCCTCGGCCCATAAGAAAAACATATTTTTAGAGAGTTCCTTGCACTATAATATGACAAATTGGATTACAGAGATTGACAATTTGGATTACAGAGATTGAACACAAACTTACAGTTTACTTACATTTAAACCCATATCAGAACAAACTATTTGCAGATTGTGTGGAATTACAATTTACAGAAACGACCGTATAAAGCCACTAATGTACCCTCTGAAACTAAAATACCATCAGATGTCATTGTTGTTTTAGATCTTGAAGATGTGAAAAAAATACGTTTTACTGTGGACTTTTACAATCACTCTTCACTTTTACGTGCTGGCAGACAAAATGTGATGCGGCCATAATGTGCTGGCAAGGGACGCGTCATAATTCCCCCACATAGATGCAAATGAACACTTTGGGAAAATTCCAAATTATTTCAAATGACGTCAAAATACCTGTTGTTAAATTAATGTCGATCGGTTTGGAATTCAATTATTTTTTTGTTATAACCAAATATCTCCTAAACACAACATATCAAAAGAAATACACGCTATACCGTAAATGACGTCAAAAGGATTTGAAAAAATGTATGACGTTAATAACATGATCGTAGCATAATTTTTTTTAATTGCTGAGTATATAGCAAAGAGGTTGACGGCCCATTTAATAGTAAGCAATTACCATCGCCTATGAATGTTTGCGACACTAGGGGCACCGCGAACACGCTGCTGTCCGCATAGGGTAATGCTAGATATTGAAGTCGCTATCACTGGCAACGATTGTTACGATCACTTATTGCATACAAGAACTATCTCCGTTTAGACCCGTCTGTGAATTTCATGAAACCTTATTAAAATGGTTACGAGGATATATCTTCTAGTAGTCTATTCCCAATTATTTAAAGTGTTACAATATGAATAATAACAAACGTTAATAATAAATTATACAAAATTAACAAAAAAAGACAGAGAAAAAATCATAATATTTACAAAAGATAATAAATAAAGTGCATTATAAGGAACGATAATAAAAAAAGTGTCTGTGTACTTATATTATGTACACGCACTTAAGAAGTTAGTCGGCGAGACGTCGTGTGCGGTGTTCCACAGGGGTCGGTCCTGGGCCCCCTGCTGTGGAACATCGCATACGACTGGGTCCTGAGGGGGGCACTCCTCCCCGGCGTCGGCGTCATCTGTTACGCCGACGACACGCTCGTCACAGCGCGCGGGAGGAACCCCCGCCAGGCGTGCCTTCTGGGCACGGCTGGGGTGGCGCACACAGTGGCAAGAATCCGGCGACTAGGCCTGGAGGTGGCCTTGAACAAGACGAAGGCCGTGATATTTTACGGGCCCCGTCAGAGGCCGCCACCGGGCCTGAGCACGTCGGGCCGTCCATGAATTATCTTGGACTGGTGCTCGACGGGCGATGGGACTTCGCGGCACACTTCGAGCGCCTGGCGCCGAGGCTAGTTCGTGCGGCGGCGGGACTCTCCCGTCTGCTGCCGAATGTCGGCGGGCCGGGCGCAGTGTGCCGCAGGCTCTTTGAGGGAACCGTGCGGTCGATGGCTCCTCGGGGGAGGACCCGCCGCCCGCACTATTACCGCGAGGGTGAGGGCTGCGTGCTGTTCCGCGGCCCCCCCTCAACTCCTAGAGTTGTTAGGAGAGCGCCGGGGGGCGAAACCCTGACCCCCTGGCGCCAACACTTTAGAAGGGGCCCGCCTCAAGACAAAGGGCGGGCCGGCGCCGGCCCGGGCCACGAGATCGGCAGGCCAGATATCCGTGGGCCCGGGCGTAGGCGATAGGAGAACAGCGGGGTTTTTTAGTGGGTAGTCGGAAAAATCCCGGAGTCTCACATATCCCTCGGTCCCCCCGGGCCGGGGGAACCCGTCAAGAGAGGTTTTTCCCCGAGACCAAAAAAAAAAAACTTAAGAAGTTACATATACTTCTGTGGCGTAACAAGATAAAAATCTTTCTAAAAATGTTATACTTCGCGTAAACCAATGTATGTATAATAAATATTTATAAAATACCGTCAAATAACCTCAAATTCTACAAACTTACTCAAAGTAATATGTAAAAACCACTTTTATCACTTTTAATCACAGTAAATTATCTTTAAATCATTAAATCAATAAATCTATACATCTATACAAATAAATAAAATTGGAGGGTCTGTTTGTAATATAACATAACCGCTTTTTACTAAGTTCATTCGGACGTATGCATGGTACATATACCAAAACAACATTTTTTACAATTTTTGTCTGTCTGTCTGTTTGTTCCGGCTAATATCTGAAACGGCTGCACCGATTTTGATGGGACTTTCACTGGCAGATAGCTGATGTATCAAGGAGTAACATAGGCTATTTTTATTTTACAAAAATAAAATAGATTTTGTTAAAAATAAGTTTCGGAAATTGTTAAGTCCTATTTAAGTTGACCTCAGATTTATATCATCAATCATATGAAATAGGGTTCAGCTTAGGCTGGTCTTAGTAGATTGAATTTCCAATTTAAGTTGATCTCATATATCCAAAAAATGCTGCCCAAAGTCACTATTCCACGCGGACGGAGTCGCGGGCACAGCTAGTTATTAATAAATATCAGTCACCACGATATAATCCATCCGTGCAGAGGATCTATTTTTCTTTCCGTGCAGGGGCGGAGAAAGAATACTAACCTCTGCGGCCGTGGTCGGCCTGTCGTAAAAGGCGACAAAACAACCCACCCTAGCTACGTGGTAGAGCCCCAAGCCCGTCTGGATGGCGACCACCTTTGGTCTTAAGTATGCCGCCATAATAACCTTGTGTTGTGTTCCATTAGTGACCCAAGTTCCTGTACCCTTATGGAATAGCAGCGTATTCGCGATGCCACTAGTGTTGCGGGCACCCATAGGTGACGGTAACTGCTAAATTCTAAGCGGGCCGTCAGCCCGTCTGCTGTCCCACAGCAATAAAAAAAAATTATATAAATTTATTTCAATATTATGTTGAATTTATTGAACCAATATGGCTACCGTCTCCGTTGCTACGCAACAGCAAACGTTTTGAAATCTATTACATTGCAATTTATACTCTATTTAAACAGTTGATTTTGGATTACGGAGATTTTATATTTTAAAAATGTTGACTAGCTAACTTCAGGGTGTTGGTTTTTTGAGACGATGTGCGCTGCGCGCGCATCGTAAAAATTTACTCTCATCATTTTTCCCAACGCGCCACTTTTGGCGCGTTAGGGAAATGTATATCTTCAAAAAAACAATTGTTGATATAGAACATAATATTTTTAAGCCTTCTGAGATGCAAAAATGTCGGCGGAGGAGGCGGAGCTACGGAAGCGGGAGCTGACAAGCCAGCTCGCCTACACAGGACTAGATCATGCCGTACACAACGACCCCTCGGAACAGGTTGCGTGGCCCGCACTTGAGCTGCAACGGTGAGGGCACGTGTGCTGTCCAGCTTGTCACCCTCAATCCCGGATTGACACAAGAGACCGCATGGGTCAAAACCCCTTAGCGCACACTATGGTGAAGAGACCCGTCCGGACACAAGTAACGGACCAGCGTCCGCCTAAGCAACGGTATTGACAAAGCGGCGGTCCATTACCATAGGCAGGTGATAGGACAACAGTTGCGTTCTTAGTGGGTACACTCGCCTAATTCCACGTACCGCCTTACTCAGAGGAACTCATAATTTCCTCGACAAAATATGTTGAGATCACAGTCATAAAAGAAAGAGCAGAAATCATTACGAGGCATGTTGCCACTTACCACGTTCTTCTAACCTGGTGGAAACGGAAAATACAATGCATACATCACAAAAGAAGCAATACCAAAAGCTTATCTCCAGACTGCATAGGTGTGCAATAAATGCAACAATAATTAAACACACCACAAAATCGCGTTATAAAATCATAATAATTTAATTAAATAAAATGAGACACAGGTTATGACCACTGTTATGTGGTAAATAATCAACACCAGTAGGCAGTTCTAATAGTAAATAACATGTTATTTTAATATATCCTAATCTGTTGGAGAGTAACGTCTGTCGCGCTCGTCTAGTGTATTTGACAAAAGTTAATACGTTAAAGTCAATATACAATTGAAACAATATGTGGTGGTTGCATGTTCAATTGAGAGAGATACAAAACAGTTGATATGAACAGTTATAGTTAATATAATAAATAAAATTACAACCTATGACGACCTCGAGGGAATTCACACATAATTATATCCGGTGATTTCTGTATTCAAGTTTCCTCACAATATTTTACTACGTCATCGGTACGTGTAATTTTTTTTTGTTGCTAAGGAACGGCAGACGGGCTGACGGCCCACTTAACAGTAAGCAGGTACCGTCGCCTATGGATATTTGTGAAGCCAGGATCACCGCGAACACGCATATAAGTACAGGAATCTAGGTCACTAATCCCGGAACAAAACATAAGGTTATTATGATGGCATACTTATAGACCCAGTGTGGTTGCCATCCAGACGGACTTGGAGCCCTACCACGTAGCTAGGGTTGTTTGTCGACTTTTACGACAGGCCGACCCAGGCCGTAGGGGTTAGTATTCTTACTCCGCCCCTGCATGGAGAAAATATAATATAGACATAAGGCGAGGACAACAACTTAAGCGATTAATGCGTAGGATTTGAATGGATTCAATAGAGAGATTGGTTTCGGTGTGTAGTGTTCTAGACTACTAACTCTAGCGCTGTAAACACTTGACTATCGCAGGGCTATTTACTAACAACAACTAACAAGTGACAGACACCCAGAACTAACTATTCATCAACATTCATCATACAAATATTTTGTCCTCCGTATGAGTTGGACGCAAATAGCACATGCGCAATCATTGACCCAGACGTGGCAACATTTAACTTCAAAAAACAAGTAAATGTAAGATGGACTACTTTTCTTCCAATAAGCGTTTCCTCCACGTTGTATCAGACTGTGGACGCGACCTTAATGAACGAAAATTTAAATACCATTATTTCCAAAATCAGAATCTTAAGATTTTTCCAGCATTGGTGAATTTCCAAATCACCTATGTATTTATTACACAAAGAACAACAAGGGGAAAATGTAAATTGAATGTATTCTGTCAGCACATAGGTCCAAAGCAAATGTGCAGTACTCTCCGTGTAGAGATGGAGTAACAATACTAACTCCTGCCCCTAGCGCCGCAATCATCTATAAGCGATGGTAACTAACTCGTCACTATTAAGTAGACCGTTAACCTGCTTGATGTTTCTCTGCAATAAAAAAAAATACCGCTTCGTATTAAACGAAAATTACACTTTAAATGACAACAAAATTGAGTATACTTTACTATTTACACGGAGTCATAATTGAAGCGAAATGCAGAAGAAAATGTCGAAAAGCGAAGGAGAATGAAGACGTAATATCGTTAGGTTAATTATTATGTCCAAAGCTCATAATTTTTTGCATTACAACGGATTTTACGATGATTTTATGCGTCATAATTTTTTGCATTACAAATGATATTAATAACCAAAACAAACGTTTTTATGGGTAAAAAATAAACCACACAGAAAAAAATTGTTAAACATAATTCGGTTAAGATAAAAATATAGGAATATTAAAACTTCTTAATATAAACTTTTCAATGCAATTTTTTCAGCATTGTCATGGTCCCGCTGACTTCATGTTCAACCCAAAGAGGTTCTACGAGTATATTTAAGGCGACATCGGGATTTCTACGAGTCATGAGGGGCAACCGTCGGATGTGAAGAATATAATTTCTGAATATGACTTCATCATCATTGGAGCTGGAACGGCTGGATGCGAGTTAAGCAATAGATTAACTGAAGTCGACCATTTTAAAGTACTTACTACATTTCACAAAACAAATTAGACATCTAAATCTATACTAGTTCTTAGTCTAATCTTAACTAGTTCTGGGACTAGTATGACTAGGAATAGACTAGGAATCAATCATGATATTATACAAAGAATAATGTTTTAATCTGAATCATCTTGGTATATGTTTTAAAAATTGGTAATAGTTAGTAACTTATCGAAAAAATTTATAACCAGTTATTCCGAAAATGTATACATTAGGTAAATATCTGTAATATAAAAGGAATGGATCACAGCATACTCTTAGGAGATTCTTCGATTTAATTATTGCTTTCAAACAGCGGATAAACTGAATTAATAGTGGGCGATTGCTGACGCTTGTGGATGTTTGCGACGCCAGTGGCACTGATGACTGCCGTCCGCGTCGGAGAACTGGAGCCTGGGCCGCGTGTGCCGGAGCACAACAGCACAGGGTTACAGGGCGGCATACTTGGAAGCCGGGGGGGGGGGGGGGGGGGGTAGCTGTCATTTATTTATTTGTATACTTTGTATTTAGAAATTGCTTTGTATCTGTGTTTACTAATAATAGTTTTATTAAGTTAACCTACGCTACTAACCCACTATAGACATAATGTCTGTTATTGTAATTGTCTGATTAATTAAATAAATAAAATATAAATATATCAAGTGACATAAAATTATGTAAAAAACACATGATAGTTAAAAAAATATTATCTTGTAATATCGTTAGGCGAAAAAAATATACAGGACATATTGAATTGTAGTGATTCTGCGGCCATTTTAATAAAAAAAACACATAAAAGTGTAGGCATAACATATTTTTATCGTTTACAATTCTCCTCTGCGGTCGGGGTTGACCTGTCGTAAAAGGCGACAAAACAATGCGAATAAAGCCCATCTGGATGGCAACCACCCTTGGTCTATAAGTATGACGCCATAATAATCTTGTATTGTGTTCCGGCATTAATGAACCAGGTATAGGAGGACCATTAGTACCCGTATAGGATAGCAGCATATTAACTTATTTTTTTTATTCAAATGGCCCACCCTAGCAGGTGGTCACCGTCACCTATGAACGTTTGCAACACCAGAGGCATTACCAACACGCTGACGGCCTCGAAGAAATTTTATAGCGCCTTTTCTGAAGAACCCCATATCGTACCACGCTGAGAATACCTCAGACGGAAGCTCATTCCAGATCCTGAGAGTACGCGTAACATCCATAGGCGACGATACCTGCTTACTATTAAGTAGGCCGTCGGCCTGCCTGCTGTTCCTCAGCAATAAAAAAGGGGTTTCTTCTGTTGTTGACGATTTATGCAGACGCCTGTTGTTTTTAACTGAATGTACGTCGAGGCCAATAATATGAATATATAAAGTGAAAGTGAAATATAAAAAGGATGGTCGTGCGACCATTCAAAATTTGTGTTTTCATTTAAAAATATTAAAAACACGCGCCTAATGTTATAATAAAATAATCATACAAACATAGTTATAACTGACAATATGTTTCAACACTTATTCACATCAGAATTTGTTGAACTCAGATTTTAAAATATTTCATAATTACTAATTGTTTTATTTGTGTTGTTTTCCGGCATTAGTGACCCAATTTCCTGTACCCTTATGGGACAGCAGCGTGTTCGCGATGCCACTGGCGTTGCAAACACCCATAGACGACGAAAACTGCTAAATTCTAAGCGGGCCGTCAGCCTGTCTGATGTCCTACAGCATTAAAAAAAATTGTTATTTATTAATTAGTAATTGATTTTGGGCGTTTTTAATTGAAGTATTTCTCAAAAGCCCACTTAAAAAGTGATTTATTAAAACAATGTTCTTCAAGAGGAAGTTGATAAAAAAAAATATTTCTTCGTCTTTTACCAGGTTTATATTCAACGGTCTTGCTTCGAAGCCCAGGCTCCGCTGGTAAGCAGCTTCGAAGGGCAAGACTAGCTGAATGGTGTGACATTGCTTATCGCATATAATGTATCTTCACCAAAACGAGGACAAACATGTATACAAAAATAATTGGGTATTTGAAAAAAAAATATTGATTTTTTTTTTATGTATTTTAAAACTTTATTATTAATAATATTGATATTTAATGCAAAAACTTTAAAAAAGTTTTTTTCAATTAATTATAAACAATTAAAAATTGATGAAATTTAAATAAAAATCACGTGACTATAAACGCGCCATGATTGGTCAACATAATTGTGACGTCATAATGTAATAGCTGTTAGTGATGTGAACCGATTACGATTTTCAACACCGGTATATACTTTGAAAACTAAACCGGTTTTTAAGTTTTTTTTTAAAACAAAAAATACACTAAAATAATATTAATAATCATAAGGATGTTGTTTATTTTTCTTAAAATAATCGCATTAATTGTACATAAGAAATAATCATCAAACGGACACAATATGTAACCATAAAAATCTATTTTTATTTTGCATCTTTTGCTAATAAATCATAATTCTGATTTACAAAACAAATTTAGTCAACAGCATCTGCTTGTATCCTGCTCTTTCTAGATGATATTACATATCCAGTTTTGGAAAACATTCTCTCTGAAGGTACCGATGTCGCTGATATAGCCAAATACTTTAGCGTTATTATATTTAATGGTGCTAAATGTTTGTTGGTGAACCAAAAGCACCCGCACTTCGCAACGAAGGAAAGCAGTTATGCTTTTGTGATATCTGCTTCTTCCTCTTGTGGATTTGTCTCAATATACATACGTAATATATTAACTGCAGAAGCAGTTGGATTCGTAAAGGGGCTTCTTTGTTTTAAAAAATCTAGCAATTCCGATTTTTTCTCTTCAATTGTTCCGTCACTTGACGTGTTACTTGCTTGTTCTGAAGTAGACGTTAGAAACCTGTCAGAATCTTTAATGTTATGGGCTAATTCTTTTCTTACTAGCTCTTTTGCAGACTGCATGTTTTCCGGGTGACGAAATGCAGTTCTTAATGAGAGATGTAAGAATGTAGATATTTGGGACACAGTTCTTGTCTCATATGAGAGAAGTCTACTAGTCATATTTTACCTCACTGATGAGTGAAACATCTTGCCTATATCTGTTGCCAGGGAAATTTCAGTAACATTCAGCTTTTCAAATAATCCACATATTATAGGAATGACTAATGAACTAGTCGGATACTGAGCAGCGTTAGTAAGTTTTGTAGTTTCCTAAAATATTTCCAAAATTTTAATAATTTCTAAACCGGCTTCTTCTTCGGGGGCAGATAAGTAGTCAGGTGCAGGCTGAGCTAATTTCCTGCATACCAATGCAAGAATGTCAGATAACTGTAGTAATATTTCCATCATGTAGAACGTACTATTCCACCGTGTAGATATCTCTTGTATTAATCTCAATGGTGTAGAATCGGGATTTCTTTCTTTCTGAGCTATTTTAAGAGCTTACCATCCCGCTGTAGATTTTTTGAAAAATTTCACAATAACTTTACATTTGTTAATTATGCCCTCCACCAAAGGAAGCTTCAAAGAATCGTCTAAAGTTAAATTAAGAGTATGGGCGAAACACGGCATGTGCCGTATTCCCAGCAAGTTACACATGATTACCGTGTTGCTGCCATTATCAAAAAATATGACGAGAAAAATCCACACAATAAACAAAAAGCAAGCAAAACTGAAATGTTTTGGTAACGTGAAGTTAGTCAAGTATCAAAGCGAGATATTCGGAGATTCCTCCTACCAAAGACACTAGACAACACTAGTGACGCCCATGTTCGAACACATAAATGCTCGAAAATTTATTTTGGGATCGTAATCGGTTTCCTAAACAAAAAACCGATATTTATCGGTTTCTATAAAAACCGGTTTATTTTAGGTTTTTAAAAAACCGGTTCACACCACTAATAGCTATTCAATAACGTCAATAACAGTACAGCATTAAATGCGACCATATTATTGAAAATTTATTGCTAAAATACGAGTTGTTAGTTCCGATTAGCTATGTGTGATAAAGGATTTATTAAGCAAAGTCTGATAATATTCCTGATTATTGATATATTTATTACCAATTAATAAAAAATGACGTTCGGTTTAATTCTGCTGAAGTTCGAGGTGCCAAGGTAAGTCTGTTATAAAATAATGTAATAAATGAAAATATTAAAGTATTTATTATATTATTTTGTTTTGGGATTATCACAGTGCACTGCTTGAAACCATTTATTTCGACATTAATTGTCATCTTGGGGAACATTTAAAAAGATTTTGTCAGGAGTTGATTTTGTAGTATTCGTACATAATGGTACCAAACAAGAACGATAACTTTTTAGGTTCGACATTTTTAATATAAATTTAAATATTTAACAATGACAACAAAATTAAATAGATCAAAACGCTGTATTTATTATTTTTCTATCAACTGCGATGAGTGAAAACATTGTGACGTCACACGCGCTCGGGTTTGTTCGGGAGTTGTCGGCGTGTCTTCGGTATTTCTGGGACTAAATTCAAAAATTAATTTTTATTTTGAAATAACTTTGGAATTATTGCGAAAAAAAAATAAAATAAAAATAGTTTTGCTATAAAACTTATATATGATCTTTTCATTTATCACAAAAAAAAAATTTGTTCAAATACCTAATTGTATACATTTACTATTTCGAAAAAAAATCGAACTAATATATTTATTATACAAACAGGTATTGCTGTTAGAACCCGGTGAAAACTAGTTGATGTCATGGACATACCAGTACTCGCGACTTTGCTGTAGTTTCACGGTAGCCCATTGGAACTATTATTTTTTATTAGTTTCGGGGCAAACCCTCTCTTGACGGGTTTCCCCGACCCGGGGGACCGAGGGATATGTGGCGGCGAATCCTCTCCTGGGCCGCCCGCGGTCGCATCCTACGGCGGTCGGAAGGCATTAGATGCCCTGCACCAGCGACGACGTGGCCTGCGTTGGCAGGAGGGGAATTTGATGATCAACTCCCGCTCCCGCTTCGCCGCCTCCTTTGCCGCACTTGACCATGGACAGAACCATCGCCGGGAGCGACAGGTCCGCGCCGATTTGGGCGACGAGGGCGCGCAGCTCCTTGCGCCACGCAAGGCACACGACGAAAGTGTGGGTCACCGCGTCCTCCTCGTCACCCGCGCCACAATGGTGGCACCCCAACATCGTCTCCCTCCCTATGCAACACGGGTACCTCCCGAAGCAACCGTGCCCCGAAAGGACCTGCGTCAGGCTAAAGGTCAAGGCGCCATGGCACCTTTCCAACCATTCAGCTAGCACGGGCCTCGCCGCCTCTATGGTGGCAAGGCCCGCGCTGGGGTACGCAAGGCGCTCCTTTCACTCCACGATGAGTACCTCATCACGCAGCTCCGCCCGCTTTACCTCAACTAAGCGAGGCACGGGACGAGAGCCACGCTCGGCCGCGTCCCGGCGCCACTGATATAACAGCGCCAGGACGCCAGCCTCGAGGTCCCATGATGGGGATCCGGCCAACAGGGAGGTCGCTTCAAAGGACACCGTGCGATATCTTATTATCGTCCTGACGGCCAAGACACGCTGCGGCCTGCATAGCAGCGCCTTCGTTTTGGCCGTCAGACGATGTGCTCTTATCGGGGCCCCGAAAAGAGCCATCGACCGCACGGTCACTTCGAAGAGCCTGCGGTACACTGCACTCGGCCCGTCGACGTTTGGCAGTAGGCGGGTGAGTCCCGCCGCCGACCGAACTAACTTCGGCGCCAGGCGCTCTAAGTCTCGCCTCCCACTGTTATGCTCAAGCCCGGTGGCGGCCTCTGGCGGGGCCCGTAGAAGATCAGGGTCTCCGTCTTGTTCAAGCCACCTCCAGGCCGAGTCGCCGGAAACTGGAGCTACCATTTTTTTTGGTCTCGGGTAAAAACCCTCTCTTGACGGGTTCCCCGGCCCGGGGGGACCGAGGGATATGTGGGACTCCGGGAAAGTTGTTCGGCCATCCGACTACCCACTAAAAAACCCCGCTATTCTCCTATCGCCTACGCCCGGGCCTACGGATATGTGGCCTGCCGATCTCGTGGCCCGGGCCGGCGCCGGCCCGCCCTTTGTCTCAAGGCGGGCCTCTTCTAAAGTGTTGGCGCCAGGTGGTCAGGGTTTCGTCCCCCCGGCGCTCTCCTGTGTTAACTCAAGGAGTTGAGAGGGGCCGCGGAATAGCACGCGGTCTTCTCCCTCGCGGTAATAGTGCGGGCGGCGGATCCTCCCCCGAGGGGCCACCCGCGGCCGCTTTCTACGGCGGCCGAAGGTCGTTTGCTTGCCCTCCGACGCTGACGACGTAGCCTGCGTTGGCGGGAGGGGAGTGTGGTGGTGGACTCCCGCTCCCGCTCCGCCGCCTCCTTTGCGGACATTACGGCCTCGCAAAAGGAGGCGACGGCCGTCCATCCAGGATCGCCCCCAACCATGGACAGAACCAGGGCCGGGAGCGACAGGTCCGCGCCAATTTTGACGACCTCGGTGGCGTAACAGATAACGCACTTCGGTACGCTTGCGGAGGTCACGGGTTCGATTCCCGTCTCGCGTCTGGGTGTTTATGTATAATATGTATTTATTTACAAAAAAAAAAAGTATATAAGTAGTATATCAGTTGTCTAGTACCCATAACACAAGTGCTATGCTACTTAGATTGGGACTAGATGGCGCTGTGTGAATTGTCACAAAATATTATTATTAATTTGGGAAACTGGAGCTACCATACCGAACCACAAGTAAGTTACATCGAAAAGATTGCAAAACAAAAAGATGAAAAATTAATATTATATTATTGGAGTTTTGTTATTTTTTAACGACCTAACTTTTATTCCTCCTACTTTTGTCTCCTATAATATACGAGTATTTATTCATCAACTTGCACTTACTCATCAACTTGCGCTTTTTTATTTACGACATTTCATTGGCGTGAAAATTTTGATATGAAATTTACATTTAAACTAGCTGTGCCCGCGACTCCGTCCGCGTGGAATAGTGACTTTGGGCAGAATTTTTTGGATAGATATATCTTATGGTTTATTTTGGATTACGAAACCCTAAAATATAAAAGAAATATACTGTCAGTATTATCGAATGCAACTGTTACGCCATGCGCCTCCGGAATACGTGCGTTCGAACCTACAAAGTCCAGCCTAAACTCCTATTTCATATTATGATTGATGACATAAATCTGAGGTTAACTTAAATTGGAAATTCAACCTACAATGTCCAGCCTAAACTGAACCCTATTTCATATGATTGATGATATACATCTGAGGTCAACTTAAATTGGTATATAAAATTTCAGAAACTTATCATTTTTAACAAAAACTGTTTTTTTTTTCTACAATAAAAATAGCCTAAGTTACTCCTTGATACATCAGCTATCTGCCAGTGAAAGTCCCGTCAAGATCGGTGCAGCCATTTCAGAGATTAGGAACAAACATACAGACAGACAAAAATTGTAGAAAATGTTGTTTTGGTATATGTACCGTGTATACGTCCGAATACACTTAGTAAAAAGCTGTTATTTTAATATTACAAATAGACCTTCCAATTTTATTTATTTGTATAGATTATCTATGTGCGATTTTGTCCAATTATTTCTTTCTTTCTTACTTTCCAACGGTCCTGGTATAAGTGTCCGAGTACATATGCAAAAGATCTAAGTGGATCCACCGAATAAAAAATATTTAAGATTCACTTTATACTAATTTAGATAAACATAACCAATAATCGTAGTCAAAAGTGCTACTTTAAAAATTAAAACAAAAAACATCAAAACTTTAATATTAAAATACACCATATTGCAGTAAAGTGTTATCACGATTTAAAAAAATATGTTAAAATAGAGATTACTCTAACAAAACCTTTTAATGATTATTTCCTCTAAATGTTTACTGTAAACCAGATATTTAGGTGAATAAACAATTATTTATAAACGAGTTGTGCAATTAGAAGAAAATAACCGACGACATTAATAGCATAGCCTAATTTCAAAAGATATTTTTATCAAGCTATTCAGGCCACGTGATGGCAAATTGACAATTATAATAATTGGTGATACAATTTAGTTAGCAACCTGGTAGTAACTTTTAAATGTTTTCCAAATTTCAATATTAGAGGGATGATACCTTCGTGCTAAGTAAATATAAATATAAATAAAATAAAAGTAAATAATAATTCGATACATTATAATAAATCTATATTTCTTGTAAAAAAATATATTTTACTTATAGAGAGTAGACAATAATCATGGACAAACAACTTTTTTTTCTGAATAAAATAAATAATTAAACGGCATCAGACGGCAATAGCCCCTACAAGAAGCAACCTTAGCCAAATCCATTTCATCTACTAAGTAAGTAAATTTCGAGTACATAAGAACAAGGTGAAAATTGTTTAAAGCAAAGAACGGTCAGAGGATATTCTTAAAATAGAACTAGGCTAATATACTGCTTTTCTTCGAACTAAATTGAAATACTTAAAAATAAAATAGGGTACTAGAACAATAATATACTACATTGATCAAAAAATTCATACATATAATCACGCCTCTTTCCCGTAGGGGTAGGCAGAGACCACTTCTTTCCACTTGCTACGATCCTTACACACTTGTTTCGCTTCGTCCACTTTCATTATTCCCTTCATACATGCCCTTCAGTTTAGGGTACTCTTGACCTGGCCTTTTTTCAAGACGTCCCTGATCTGGTCTCGAAACGTCCGCCTAGGTACCCCTTCCAACACTTCCATCGCCTTATACACTTTTAAAAAGTTCGCGAACTGACATATAGATGGCGCCACATATGCAAAATCTATCCACGTGTTCTCAAAAGCAACTTTGGTCTCTTTGTCAAAAGGTGGATAAGAAAGAATTTCGTGTTTTGATCAAACATTGTTTTTTGATCGGAAAAAATTCGAAAGACGCGAAAGAGTGGAAGCCACTCTTGATAAGTATTATTCGAACTCTGCTCCAGAGAAATCAACCGTTTGCGAATGGTATAAAGAATTTAAACGTGGTCGTAATGACGCTCAACGCAGTGGTCGCCCAAATACGGCTGTTAACGAAGAAAACGTCAAAAAAATCCGCAGAATTGTTTTCACCGACCGCAAAATGAAAGTCAGGGAGATGGCTGAGATTTCAAAATTATCATATGGCAGCAAGCTTACTATTTTATACAATGTGGGTATGAAAAAGCTGAACTCAAAAACAACAACGACTCGACGATTCGGAGGCCTGTGTGAAGTTTTTCAACCATAACAAAGCGGATTTTTTGCGTCGGTATGCGACCATGGATGAAACCTGGATACACTATTACACTCCAGAATCAAAGCGGTCGTCAGCTGGGTGGGTTGAGGTAGGTGGAAGTATTTCGAAGCGAACAATTGGCTGGCAAGGTTATGGCATCAGTATTCGGGGATTCGCATGGTATTTTGTTTATCGACTATCTTGCGAAAGAAAAAAGGATCAATTCTGAATACAAGTAAACAGCGTTATTGGACCGATTGAGCGAAGAAATAAAGAACAAACGGCCCCATATGGCAAAGAAAAATCCACTGTTCCACCAAAACAATGCACCATGTCACAAATCAATGGCTACGATGGTCAAATTACATGAGTTGCACTTCGAATTACTGCCCCACCCCCCGTATTCGCCAAATTTGGCCCCCAGCGACTACTGGCTGTTCGCAGACCTGAAAAGGACCCGATGCTCAGGAGAAAAATATTTAGCACCAACGAGGAACTCATTGCCGAAACTGAGGCCTATTTTGTGAGCAAAGATCAAACGTTCTATAAACATGGTATTGACAAGTTAGAGAAGCGTTGGGCCGACCGTATCGCCTTAGATGGAAATTATGTCGATGAATGAAAACGAATTTTGCGAAAATTTTGTGTTTGTCTTACTTAGTCCGGAAACTTTTTGATCAATGTGTTAATAGATAATGAAATTACGATACGTCTACATTACAAAATACATATGATAGTACATGTTACGTGATTGCACAGATAATTGATTGTAAACGTGACAAATGACATCCAGACATCAAAGAACGTATTGTTCGCTGTCTCAGGAGGAAAGTGCGAGCAAACAGTTCAATAATAAATTAACCGACCTTGATATCTAATAAAAATGCAGGTCATGTCAGAGTACGTACCAAGTTTGTTATGCGACATATGAGAGGCACTTTATATTTAATTTAGTGTAAACTACGAGTACGTGTCAAGTAACCCTGGGAACTTCCATCAAATATTATTTGCATATTTTTTAGGGTTAATAAGACGCACCCAGAACGTCATTTTCTTCTCGTCAGTGTTTGCATCCTGTCGTTTGTTCCTTCTGATCGATGCGACACAGGTACTACCTGAAACAGCCGTACACCGAGAGTACCTGTGTCACTTAAAACAACTGAGTGCTGTGACGCCTATCTAGCCATTGGCACAGGGCGGGCCGTAATAATGTGACTGTGTTTTGGCCCGCGCTGGGGCACGAACATATATCTGACCATGACTTTACCCCGATTTTGCGAGGCGCAAGATTAGAACCCCGGGGGACGACCTACAGATGCTAGAAACCGAGCTTCCGGATCTCACAGCATCAAAACGACGAAGAAAAGGGAACATGTGCTTTAATTCGACAGCCGCAGCGCACGCTGAGCGTCAGAGACCCGTAAAGGGCCATTGACCGTCCCTTCAAAAAGCTTTTGGCACACTGAGTTCAATCCCCCAATGTTGAGGAGCAAACGGACGAGTGCCGCCTTCCCACGTATAACAAGGATTAAATTACGATTTCTTCAAAAACTGTTCGTACCGTCGCGTCGGTTGGATCAACACGGCCAACAAATTGATCTGCATTTACAATAAATATTAACTTTTTTACAGACAGTGCCCTGCACTAAAAGAACGATATTGCTAGCTTTATTACAAACATTTGCCGGGTACAGAAGAAGGTTTGCGGCCACACATTATGTCCAGTACTTGCGTTTACCAGTGGACCTGTTAACGATCCTAAATAAAAAAATATATGCACTAAGTTTAGTAAATTATTGTCAAGAAGCAAAATTTCTGTACTCATTTAGCGTTGATACTTTTCTGTAACTTTTTTTTTCAAACGTGCTCAAGAAATTAGACATGAGGGTTTTTTTCTTCTACGCCAGCGTGCTAGCTATATATAGATATAATATATGTCTTACGTCTTTCAACGACCTAAGAACAATGGCCCTATTCTTTATTTTACTGTAAATACACGACCAAGCACTTGGTCAATAAATTCAAAACTTTTTATACCTGTAGTGCCTGAGGCAACAGCAAAATGGTTTGGCCAATATCGGCCCCAGGCCAAAGTGCGTTGCTGTTACAAGGAGATGAAACGGCAATTGATTCGCCAGCAACACTTCTCTTCAACTTTACTATTATATAATGTATACATACATACATATAATCACGCCTCTTTCCCGTAGGGGTAGGCAGAAACCACTTCTTTCCGCTTGCTACGATCCTTACATACTTGTTTCGCTTCGTCCACTTTCATTATTCCCTTCATACATGCCCTTCGGTTTATGGTTACTCTTGACCTGACCTTTTTTCAAGACGTCCCTGATCTGGTCTCGAAACGTCCGCCTAGGTCTACCCCTTCCACACATAATGTATACATTTTTATAATTTCATATTTTTTTACCAAATTACCAGTTGGACCAATATTATATTAATAATATTAGTCCAACTAATAAAAATAATAAAAACTAATAGCAAAAATGAAACAATACTAAATTTAAAAAAAATCTCTATTCTATCCACATAACATACCTTGATGTCGCCACAATCGGAAGTACGCCCATCAACATCTTCCCTATTCGTCTACATATCGATTCATAACATGTCACGTCCAAGGTAACTTGGTCACAGGTCACAATCTACGAATTGACATTCATACTGCATTTGGAAGAGGAAAAACACCATCTCTACTAAAAATCTAGATGTCATGCGCACGAGCTATTGTAGATGCTAACTTTGTATTTTACATTCTAACTCAAAATGTAAAATAAATTAGTAATGTACACGATGTGTGGCGTGATAAACACAATTTTTGAACACTCACTATTTTAAGGGCGCGTATATTGTTCCTTAAATGTCTTAGCAGAATACCTTTTAAACATGGGGTATTTAATTACAATATTTTTATTTATTTTACATTTTTATTTGTTTCTGGCTTGGCACATCTTCTACAAGTACAAAGATAAAAATCATTCCTATTCAATCAGTTATATTTTTTATGGGTGTTATTTAAATGGTTATCATAGTATTCGTATTTTTGTGAGCAGAAAAATATAATCTGTGAGCAGAAATAGCTAATTGATCAGGAACTCATGGCCAGCAAACATTCCAAAATCAGTCAGCAATTTATGTCATTCTGGATGGCTGTAATTATTTTTGTACAGCATATTAGTTATATAAGCTGCAATGAGCTGCTTCTGTTTAATAAAATTTTGGTAAGCACTCAGAGGGTAAGCAAAAAAATTCATTTTGAGCTGCATATAAAAATAGCAAACATACTTTACTTGTCATGCGCAAAATGGGCGATTCCTTGCAAAGATTATTTAATTTATTTACTCTCTGTTTAGGTATGTATTATTTATAGAAGTGTAAATTAATAAAAGATTTTTTTATTCTTATAAAATATAATTGAGATAAATCAAAAAATATAAAACAATTAAGTAGGTACCTAATAATTAAGCTATATCTTTATTCTTATAATAAAATTATAATCGAGATCGAAATTAAAAAGCAACTTCTTATACAATGAGTTTTAAAATTAATATAAACAAAAATTCTTATAATGGTACTTTTAACGTACATAGGAGATTTTTCAACAAAAACGCAATCCAATTAGTTATTTTGCTCACCATATTTTAAATATGCATACCAATCAAACACACTGCATATAGACATGTTTTCTCTGCTGATCAGTCATGAAATATTGCTGATCAAATAGTTATTTTGCGGACTGAATGTTTATTATGCAAACTCATGTTATTATAAGCTGCCTATTTATGATTTAATTTTTGACCAGTATCAAAATTATTTGCGGAACAAGGATTGCTGCCTGATTTTTTTAATTGCAAATAAAATCTTTGTATGCCGACCAAATTATTTCAATGCTGTTTTTTTGTGGCTCACCAAGTTTTATAATTGCTAAACATTTAATTAATTCTGTTTTTTTATTGTAGTTATAGTAGTTGGCTACTAGTTTTGCTTACATTACTCAGCAATTTATAAACTAGTATATACTCCATATCCATTCATATTTAAGTAACCAAGTATTCTAAGTAACCAAGACATCATATTAGCGGTCCGAAGTGTACCGCAGTTAGGCTCAAGCTTCGCTAAGGCGCTAGCCTTCTGGTAAAAATTAACCACAACCGTTTATGTGCAGATGAGAATACCTTACTGCGACTATTATCAGTTTGCTAATTTAAACAAGGATTAAGAAGGAAATAAATTAGAAATAATGTTGTTTATACTATGTACTCTGATGACTGGTGATGAATCACCATCATCATCATCATCACCATATTTACTGTGGATAATCCTTAAGCCTGAATTCATTGTTGAGTACATTCACTGCGTGATAATGGGCATTAGCTGCGACATTGTCAACCCTTCTCAATTACTTTTCTTGTGCCGATTTATCAATACAAGAACAAAACTTTTTACAGTGAATGTAATTTGACCTTCTAACCCTGAATGGAAACCTTGTATTAGAAAGTATCGGTTAGACTCCTTACAACACGACTGTTTTAATTATTCTGACCTGATAGAGTACCGAAAAATAAGTAAAAAAAAAACAGCGTAGATAACAAAGTACTTGAATTTAAAGGAAGTGCAAGGAAAATACCGTGACCTAATTGAATTAAATCATGTCTTGACTTATCATCAATGATTTGAATTCTGTACTGTAATAAGGTAAACTAAAGCTAGTTGTAGTCAAAAGGTACAAGGTTTTAATCGTGATACCAAATGAATGTTCTCTAACCGATTGATTGATAAACTTTGTCAAAGATGTCAGAACTTCAGTAGCACTTATTGTCTGGTAAGAAAACCTACCGTCTAATAGTCTAAGAAATATATACCCTCATCTGTTATTTATTAATGATAAGAAATTAATTATTTAATATTACTCGTACACAATTTGTGTATATTATCTATCATTTATTTCCTATCATTAACAGAGGAGGATATATATTTCTTAGACCGGTATCTCGTACTATGAGGCAGTATCTGAAAAGAACATTATATTTTATTATGCTCCCATGGATGGTATCAAAAACTACATTTTACGAATTTTAATCCCAATTGGGATTAAAAGTGGCTGATACGTCGACATGTGTATTCAAATCAATGCGTAAAACTTAATTTTTTCTTGATTACTTGAGATCCAATGCCTACAGTTAACGATTCCAATAAATCTCAAAACTGTTCAAGGGTATCTCAAAACGCCCTAAATAGATTAACCTCTTGCTAGTTCACAGGTAGCCAAAGAAGATATTTAAAAGAAAACTTCAGTTCCGTCTACCAGTTGTGATTATTTTTCTCCCTGGTCAAGAAAAAGCAGTATCTTTTATTGTTTTTTCTAATGCTGTAGGACAGCAGACAGGCTGACGGCCCGCTTATAATTTAGCAGTTCCCGTCGCCTTTGGGTGTTTGCAACGCCAGGGGCATCGCGAACACGCTGTTGTTCCATAAGGTTACAGGAACTTGGGTCACTAATGCCGGAACACAACACAAGGTTATTATGGCGGCATACTTAAGACCAAAGGTGGTCGCCATCCAGACGGGCTTGAGGCCCTATCACATAGCTAAGGTGGGTTGTTTTGTCGCCTTTTACGACAGGCCGACCCCGACCACAGAGGTTAGTATTCTTTCTCCGCCCCTGCACGGATAATATATCTACGATAAGTGCGCAAAAAAGTCACGCTCATATTTTGCTCTATTTATATAGCACATATAGCACTCGACAACGTCCCTTAGTCTCCCAAAAAGACTTTTACACCAGGAGGAAACGTTTAAAAGAAGAAGTTACCAAAATAGTTAATCAACTTAACAATTAAATGAAACATATCCAAAATACTGTACACAGTTTCCTGCGTAGATTAAATCATTTTAACAAAAACCTGTAATAAAAAGCGACCTCCGCAGCGAAATGGCTTTCGCCTTTCGACCGCCTGGAGAGGATATAGGTTCGATTCTCGTCTTGAGTCTGGGTAAACATCCATACACATAAACATGTGTAATATATATTTAACTACAAAATAAAAGTATATAATTGATGTATAACATATTAGTTCTCTAGCACCCATAACTAACTAACACCAGAGGCATTACACACACGCTGCCGGCCTCGAAGAAATTTTATAACGCCTTTTTTGAAGAACCCCATATCGTTTCGCGCTGAGGAAACCTCAGCCGGAAGCTCATTACAGATCCTGAGAGTAGGCAACATGAACGTTCTTGAAAACCGTTTCGTACAAGAAAGAAAAGGCTCCAAGAAATGGGGATGAATACCCAGCCGATGGCGGGTAGTGCGAGCAGACGACGAGGGCACTATTCTAAATAGCTCCTCAGAACACTCCCCGTTGTACAGACGGTAGAATACGCAAAGTCTCTCCGAAGTCCAAGCGTGTCTAGACCATCTGTGAGTATGGGATCGTCCACAAAACGAACTGCGCGCCGTTGGATGGAGTCTAGGGGATTGAGCTGACAGGCAGGTGTTCCAGCACATAAATATGAGCAGTACTCCATATGCGGTCTGACTTGTGCTTTGTATAGCACAAGCCGTTGCCTTGGACTGAAATACTGCTTAGACCGGTTTAGCACACCCAGCTTTTTGGAAGCAAGCTTAGCTTTGCCCGCCAATTGTCTCCTAAACTGCACATCATTTGTGATGTCGACACCAAGGATCCCAATACTGCTCGCGATGGAAAGAGGGGTTCCTTCGAACTGTGGCGCAGGTGGGAACACTGTTTTCTTGGCAGACAATACGCAGACTTGCGTCTTCGAGGGGTTGAACTGGACAAGATACCTTAAAACAGTTGCCCAATTTTCCATACATGAGCCAAGAATATAATATAATCGACAATACCAAGAATTGTCGAAGGGTTTTATCAATTTTGCAAAGCTTGAGTACCCGTTTTAGCCATGTATGAGGGATGAGGGAGATGTGAATCGTAGGCTTTTTTGAAGTCAATCCAGGCTACTGAAATGTTTTTCTGTTTCGCCGAACCGGATGATTA
Source organism: Malacosoma neustria (assembly GCA_963693495.1). NCBI lineage: Eukaryota > Metazoa > Arthropoda > Insecta > Lepidoptera > Lasiocampidae > Malacosoma > Malacosoma neustria. The sequence continues at coordinate 5,331,443 of OY856392.1, read as the reverse complement.
ATGATCATATCAATGAGGACGTAGCTCCTTAGTACTACGTGATCCATTTTTACATCCATTACGAGAACAAGCCAAAATATCGTTGTTAATAACATGTGTCATTAATTTTGATCTCAAAATGGATGTAAGCAACTTCTAAATAGTTGGTAGACAAGTAATGGGTCTGTAATTTTTAGCTTTAGTGGTACTATCTGTCTTATGCAGCAGATAGGTGACACCAGTTGTCATAAAAGATGGAAGCAGCCCAGCATTTATGGCTTCGTGGAATTGACTAGCTAAATAGGGGTGTAAACTTTTGAACCACTTTATCTAAAACTTGTGCAATCCATCTGATCCTGGGCTCTTCCAATTCTGTGAGCTACGTATTACACAACAAATGTCTTGTGGTTCAAGGGTTATCGGCTCAATGTCAGCTATCTCGTAGTAAGCCTATTCAACCAGTCTAGTCCAGTCACCATTCCTGTGACTTATTGGCTCCGTCCAATGTTACACACAATGTTGTCATTGTATCAATATCCCTGACACTCAGGCACAGGGTTACCTAGTTACTCCCATTTTCCATACACCCTTTTCTGATCACTTTGAAATAGGCGGTTCAAATTATATCGGCCAGTGCGCTCTTTATACCGACGAACCCGACCAGACCACCCTTTAACTTTTTGTTTAAAAAAAATCAACATTTCTGTAATTCTGCCTCGATATTCTTCTAGGCTTAAATTGGTGCCTGCAAGGCTTGATTTACAAAATGCATAATTTTTGGTTTGCTGTTATCGGATAGGAAAGATATTAGTTTCCTTATTTTATTTCATTTTTTATTTTATTTTAATTGGAAAACAAACAATGATCTAGCTAAAAACTAAAACTTAGTATAAATCTAAGACACTATTAATGTGTTTTCACAAATATTTATCTGAAACAAATGAGAGTTCTTGTTCTATATATATATGACACTCTATCCTCTTTGCACAAGATCTTTGCTTTCCCTAAAATACGGTCATAACAGAGAATCTAGAACTTGTCGGTGAGCATGTTGTGGTGATAGTTTCTTGGTTAGTATGTATTTCATTACGAAGACGAGCAAGTGTAGGCTTATCCAACAAGTGCAACCGCTGGATAGCCCTCACTTGATCCGATAGCCGTTGTGCGGTTATATTTGTCTCTGGATGAAGGACCTGAAACAGAGACAGCATACGGTCACGATACGCAGTGAGGTTAACTCCTAATTCTGTCGCCTCAAAGTACGCTCGCATAACATTCTCGTTTATTTCTTAAGTTCGTCGCATGCGGCACACTACACCACCAGTAGCAGGAGCCAGACGCGGGGTGTGTCCCACAGGCTCCAAGCATGCTGACGGTGGCCGTCAACGGCCCCGCGTAGGTCTTCGTAGCGGAGCTGACGGCGCTGCATCGTCCTCATATCTTGACGCGCTGTAGGCCGTAGGCAGCGCGTTGTCTACAACGCGCGCTGCCGGCCGAGAAGCAGGGGAAGCAGAGACGTCCGCAGGTGGTATAGGGCGTGCATTTCTTCGGCTGCTTATCTTGTCTACGGTCTCCTTGTATTTTTTGCATTTTATGCTATATCATTATTAATTTAATAAAATTGGTACATTTCTCAACTTACGTTTCTTTTTGACATGAGTTGTCATTTTATATTTCATGTGAGATAATTTACTACATGTGTATTTTCGTGGTATTTACCAATGGTTTCTATAGTTTTTCTAAAATTACACTTTAAATTACTTTTATGGATATTTTTTAGAGATCAAAATACTTATTTATGAAAATTTACGAAAAATATAAATACAAGAAAAACTGAAGACCGCTAGTCGTTTTGGCAGTCGATTGACATTATTATTATTATTAAAGATTTTATTAACATAAGCTTTACCATAATAGCAAATATGTAAAAAAAATTCTTAAGACTCGTCAATCACGAGCTCTATGCTCGTGTAACTCACTCAAGGATAGATCAAATCAAGTAATAAGTATGCGAAATAAGTTTAAACAGTTCGGACAAAATCTACGACGTTTGCATACTAATTGCGTTATAAATTTATACTTTGAACATTGTTTCAAGAGGTAACTAAAAGATTGAAACAAAATTCAAATGATACACATACAAATAACTAATGCTGTTATAAAGTCCAATACTCGTAAATATAAAGATAGATTCACAGTGTAGCAAAAAAGAAATCATCAAGCCTTAGCAAAAACAGTAAGAATATTGAAACAGTCGATATTTGAGCGTTCTCTCATTTCAACAAATTTCATCATTTTTTTTCACATGACATTTTTTTAAAGTGCTGGCTTGACGTCGTAATGAGTGATATGCATGACAATGGGCTCACTACCAGGGCTGCTGAAGACCGTGCGAAGTGGAGTAGAAAAAGACGGAAAGCGGACCCCGGGCACCAAAACGGAAATTTGGGTTGCAACCGGGATACGGCGCTTAGATGATGATGATAATGAACATATGACATTTTTAGGGATGATTGGAATAACTTTTTATTCAGTTCTGTGAGACATTGTGAAACAGTAGCTGAATTGACTTGTATTAATTGCTATTTATCAGTTATTATTAATTAGCATAACGGCTGCGGCCATTTAAATTAATTTAAATAAAATAAATAAACACTCACCATAGGTACATTGAGTAAACTATGAGAACTTTTAAACGCACCAGAACATAAAAACAGTTTGGTTAGACGCTTCATCCTGTCCTTTTTTCCCTGCCTACTCGCAAGTTAGTTTAGATGCTGCGACGCCTGACGGTGACTTCGAATAAAACTACTCGACCACCGCCGCGCCGCCCTCTACTTGGCGTGCGCCTGCGCCGACGTCACGTACCGCCGAGTCTTGGTTCAACCCGCACGAGTTTTTATATGTTTGTGAACCACTAGTTATAAAGGCCTTGACTCCAAACTGCAAAACCAGCCGTAGAAAGTAGTAGATTGGAGAACCTCAGTTGACTCGCCGCTCGTTCTGACTTGCTGGGTATTTCCGTCTCCTTTCCTTTCCACGTTAATTATTAAACCCGCACTACTTTGTTTCCCGCACCGCGGCTACTATCTTTCGAGACCTAAGCTACACCCTTCTTTATACGGTCCTTTTTTTATTGTTATAGAACAGCAGACAGTCTGACGGCCCACTTAGAATTTAGCAGTTACCATCGGCTATAGGTAGCATCGCAAGTGGCATCGCTATCAAGCTGCTATGCGCATTGTGTTACTGAAATCTGGTCACCTATGCCGGAACACAACACAAGATTATTATGGCGTCATACTTATAGACCAGGGCTGGTTGCCATTGAGACGGGCTTGGAGCCCTACCACCTAGCTTGGATTGTTTTGTTGCCGACAGGCTGACTCCGGCCGCAGAGGTCAGTATTCTTTCTCTGCCCCTGCACCTGCACGGATAATATGAGCAGATGCCTACATCATTTATTCAGGAACAGAAATAATGTTATATTTGACCTATAGTATGTCAAATACATATATAGTCTAACACATTTATATAGCTATTTTTCTTCTATACTGCTTGTTATATTGTTATTTATGTTACATGTTATTTCCGTACCCAGCGACAGTTCAAATCGATTAGGGAATATGTTATGGGAATATATTCGTATATACGAACCGAAAATACAAGAATATTAATATAAATATAGCCAAAATAAAACTAAAAAGTGTCAATATAAACCAAAATACATATTAATATTAGACTATAGTGATATTTGTAAATATCATTGTAGAATTTTTATTGAATAAATAACTAATTAGGTGTATAATATAGATGACAAGCAATATTATTATCTATATCAGTACTACTATATACTTGAATATATACAAGTAGGTACTTACTTATGTATACTTTATTGTATCATCATCATCATCCTAGCGTTAGTCCCGGTTGCCACCCAAACTTTCGTTTCGGTGCCCGGGGTCCGCTTTCCGACTTTTTCTACTCCACTTCGCGCGATCTTCAGCATCCCTGGTAGTGAGCCCATTGGCACGCATATACATATTGTATACTTTATTGTATAGCTGTTATATATTCGTTGAACCTCACATGATGTCCACATAATAACTAATCCTGACCTAGATTGTCTGGAAAATTTCGCTATTAACGATAAGACCGCTCTTTGTGTAAAATTATATGTTATTAGTGTTATTGTACTTTTTTCAAAATACAAATAATACACTAATAATATTTATCTAATTACCCCAACAGTTTAAATAAGTTACTTCGATAAAAAGGGATTGCTATAACTATGAGAGGTGTGAGTACGTGGCCTATAAGGCGAACAAACACATACTATCCACAATGCCATTAATGTGCTGATACGATGTAAGTACTGAGCCTGACCTGGGTCTTCTCTCCGACATAACGCAAGATGCTATTTCCTTGCTATACTTTGATGAGTTGGCCAGAGTCCTTTTGCTCGCCATTCGATAGGCATAGGGCGTATCGCCAATGGTAAATGTGGTCTTCGATCTCCAACGTACAAACGCTGTTCACAGCTTGGGCAATTTCTCGCGTTGCAAATTTATATAATTCACTCATTCCGCTTTTCCCCGAGGAATTATACTAAGAAATTGTATTGTGGGACACTAAATGTAGTAGGTTAGGGTCTAATTTTCGCGGGGTTTTGAGGCGGTGGGTGACTTGATCAGGCAACATATTTTGTTGTAGAGTTTCGGTTTTACAATAAAATATTCCCGATTCGCGGTCGTGGTTTTACGACTATTTGTAGTAATAAAGCTACTACAATTACTTTAGGCTTAGGTTTATTATAAGGAACTGACTATTAACTTACTCGCACTACTCGTTACATAACACTTTACAATCATTACATTCTTAGTTACGTTATATTTTCTTTAATATTTATCTACCTGAATATGTATTACAAGTATGTTTATTATTGATTCATTTTCCGTTAAGTCCCATAGAAATAAGTACATAGATGTATTTCAACATATTTACAGCTTCCGATGTCCCAAATCACCGGTTAATAAATGAATCTTATAGATTTACTACTTCGGGAAATCACAACGTAGGTGTCCTAACCGCAAAGGCGATCTCCGGCCAGAGCATCACCAGAAACCGTCGTTCGTCGTGTTCAGTGAGTGATAGAAATTAACTAATTCATTATTTCTATTTTATATGAAAATGTATAATTTTCTCATCTAACGAGATTTCGTATCTCTGACTGCTAATCTAATCATTCTTCTATTCAAACTACTTAAATACATAATTCTTAATTAAAATTATTGTTTCGATTCGTCATTACTGGTCAAATCTCCTCGTAAATAATGTACATCGGTACGTATACGTATTTATTATAATAAGCGTCGCGAGGAGTGAACGTTACAGGCCCGACACACATTTTCGTTTTCGTCTTCGGGAGCACAATCTATTATCAGATCTGATAAGAGTGATTCCTGATCGCGCTGTTGTAATTCTATTTTGAGCTCTGATATCTCGCTCTCCAGCTGTGTGCTATCCTTTGACACAACCGCCTCTACTCTTTCTTCTAAAATTTCTAGTCTACTTTCCATGCTCTTCAGTCTTTGGCCTATACCAATCATGGAATTACGAAACTCTGCTATCTCTTGGCGAAACTGGCGTAGTTCTCGCATATAGGTCGCAATATCACGTCTCATAGCCCGAATTTCATTGTAATTATCCTTTGGGAGGCTGTCGTCAAGAAAATGAGATAGAAATACTTCTATAGCCCTTTTTCGTAGGGGTTATCACATGTACCAGTGGCAGTAGGGGTACTAGTGTCACCTTTGCCTACCTTCTTATTGCACTCCGGAAAAATCCAGGTCTTAGGTATAACAAGAATTTCAGGAAAATAAGACGGCACAAAGAACACATAGAGGCTCCTTTGGTTGCTAGAAACTTACCGCAAACCGTGCACTTTGCCATTGCGATGTAGTTAGTGTTTTACACGTAAATATACCAATCAATGATATTTAATAAGTGTTAGTTGATAAACTAAACAGATATTTTTCTACCCGCACTTAAAAATGTCCACTGTACTCAGGAGCAATTTTTGTATGCAACAATTAACGACAGTCCTTTAAAATTTTAGTGCAATAATAGCAATTTGATGCATTTTACTATTTTTAAAACAAAAGTAAGCGTAAGCAAGTAATGGCGTGTCGCTGTCCGTGCCGTTACTGCCAGAAGGGGACTTTTAGAAGGGGACCGTCTAATCAATTTTTAAATTAATTCGGTTTCGTCATAATTTCACAACTACTTACTAGTTTTAGGATTATGATATTCAAACTAACCTATGACTCAGGTGGGAAATTCGGAAATTTATATTATTTGACCATCACACCTATGACGCCCTTGAACTTATTTGACAATTTAAAAAGTGAAATTCATTGACTCACCATATGTAATCAAAATAAAACATGTCAAGTAAAAACGTGAGAGTAATCAATGATAATTATTTAACTAAACAATCATCATCATCTTTTTTGTGAATCACTGTAAAATTTATTCTAATCGATCCCTAGACAGTTCCCTAAAAACTTAATTATCCTTGTATTTGAAAAGAGGTGACCACAACCTCCGTACGTTTTGGTGAGCCATTACATGTTTTTTCATTGTTCTGGGCCAGCAGACAGGCTAACTAATGGCCCACTTAGAATTTAGCAGTTACTGTCGCCTATAGGTGTTTGCAACGCAAGTGGCGTCACTATCACGCTGCTATCCGCGTAGTGCTAATGGAACACAGCACAAGATTATTATGGCGGCATACTTATAGACCAGGGTTGGTTGTCACCCAGACGGCCTTGGAGCTGCTACTACCTAGCTAGGGTTACGAGGACCTTTTAAAACAGTGCGCACCCGGTCGCTGGGGTCAGCAGTCTTATGCCGGGCGGAGAAAAATGTCCATGTCCAATATTAACTAATACGAGTAGAAGCTACCTTGCCTACTACCTAAGTAAGGACTACATCTAAACTGTTTATTAAAAAACTATCACACTCATATGGATCAACGTGAGTTCAACTACTACATTGGATGTATTTTTTTATAAAAGTAGTAAACTCAAATGGCCATCACAATCTTAGCGTTCAATTTCGGTTGCAATCCAAACTTCCGCTTTGGACTCTGAGGTCCGCTTTCCAAATATTGTTCTCTGTCACACGGTCTACGGTATCCCTGATAGTGCGTCCATTTGCATGCATATCACGACTTATACAGTCAAATGGCCATATGAGTTAATTAACCCGTCGTCGTAGGTTTAGTGTTATTTTTTTTATTATGAACCTAATCCACTCATTTAATAAACGATTAATTTTCACATCCAAAATCATACAATGATAACTACATAAAAGATTTGTATAGTAGAGTTGGCCATACCACAGTGAACGTTTTGTTTTTTCTGTCATTATTCTCCATTCGACACGGTAATTATAATAATTGTATTATAGTAAGTATTTATATACTATAAACTAGCTGTGCCCGCGACTCCATCCGCGTGGAATAGTGACTTTGGGCAGAATTTTTTGGATATATCTTATAGTTTATTCTGGATTACCCTAAAATATAAATGAAATACGCAAACAGTCAGTATTATCGAATGCAACTGTTACGCCATACGCCTCCGGAATACGTGCGTTCGAACCTACGAAGTCCAGCCTAAGCTAAACCCTATTTCATATGATTGATGACATAAATCTGAGGTTAACTTAAATTGGAAATTCAACCTACAATGTCCAGCCTAAGCTGAACCCTATTTCACATGATTGATGATATAAATCTGAGGTCAACTTAAATTGGAATATAAAATTTCCGAAACTTATCAGTTTTAACAAAAACTATTTTTTTTTCTAAAATAAAAATAGCCTAAGTTACTCCTTGATACACCAGCTATCTGCCAGTGAAATTCCCGTCAAAATCGGTCCAGCCATTTCAAAGATTAGCCGGAACAAACAGACAGAGAAACAAAAATTGTATAAAATCGTCGTAGTCGTAGAATAGTGACGGATCTGACATAAATTAAACTTTACAGGACAGCCATTTTAAAAATACACAATCGTCATTTTACTATGAGAATCTATCATATCCGTCACTTTACCGACCGCATAATTTGAAATCTAAAATACATGTAAATTTTTTTTTAAATGTAGCAATAATATTTAGACAATGTAGTATCCAAATATGGTAAAAAGTGAATTTTGGATTTTTTTCAAATCCGACGTTATTCTACGATCACGACGAAATGTTGTTTTGGTATATGTACCGTGTATACGTCCGAATGCACTTAGTAAAAAGCAGTTATTCTAATATTACAAACAGACCCTCCAATTTTATTTATTTGTATAGATAATAAATAATTACTAATACTATTAAAACGTTGTAACTATATTTTTTCATTACCATCGAAAAACCTGATCTAGCTTTGGTCGCTACGCATGCCATTCTTCGCGTGTTTTACGCGGCGCTTGCGAATGCGTAAATTAATGTTCCTCGATTTTGAACGGAATTTTACATGAAATTTACTTTTTAACCCTAGAACTACAAACTGAGGTACTTGAGGTAGATATGTATGTACCCCAGTTAGTAGTTAGTTAAATGAAGATTTGATTGTTTTTCAACACCGTATTTGACATTTCACCAATAAAAGTTTAGTAAAATTGAATTTGTTCTACATGATTTTCTTTGGCATGACAAAACGAAAAAGTCATACACTTAAAAGTTTGATTATTGCTATCAGAGTAGTTTTTATGGTTAAAAAACATTGGGGGTAAATATATACCCCAAATTGTAGTTAACGGATAAAAAAATAGGTTTGCAGTTCTAGGGTTAATATAATTTCTTCAAAGATGACATTTCTGGCTTTTAGGACTGAGACCATTGCTAAAAATTCCACTGCTCATAGCAAATGTCTGCAATAATAAAGCTTCGTCTTTTAATTAATCTGTAGCCATACAATCTCGAATTTAACGAATTGAACGCAAATATGAAACGCTTAGTGCCCCCAAATTCCGTACAAGACATTTACATATCCCAAATAAATAATCCTTTGATGCATAATGTGAATACTCCATATTTGATATCATTCGAATTAGTGGCACTTAAACTGCAGTTAAACAATAGCAGAAGAACCCATAAAAGTATACAAATAATTCATATAAAGTATGTTTACATTCAATATTCTTTAAGGAGCAAGTTGTTTTTGTTGAAAAGGTCAGTGGACTTTTCAACAAAAAAATTTGTCATATATGTATGTAACCGGAAATTAATACCACACTAACAACTTACGAATAAAAATACTCGGATAGTTTTGTTAGAGTAACCATAAAAGTTAAGGGAAAAAGTAACTGTTTTTCCATAAATTATTTTAT